>CM055265.1:95176679-95642570 GCA_029237695.1 Conchocele bisecta | reverse complement strand
TTGTTATGACGTTATGGCCAATATAGCTTGATCTGACGAACGAAAAGTGGTAACAATGCAGTTGAAGTGTAAGGGATAGGCCAGAGTAGATAAGTACACGTAGTCACTTAATCACTTATAATGTACACTATATTACTTGGGGGAACAAAACACAGGAATACATGATACATTGATATGCGAACATCACTGTACTGTGCATGACACTATTCAATTACTACAAGGTTGTAAGCCAATCGACTGTTATACTTTAACGCAACTTAAAAGCTATAGACGAATAAACTCGGCGGGTATGTGGTATCTCAATGGTCCCGTAGTGGACAATAGTATGAATGCACAAGTACTTTGATGATCGCTAATCAAAGTGAAATAACATACAAGTATAACATGGCATAACGAACATTGGAGGACAAAATGAACAATCATCTGAGCTACCCCAGTGCTGGCGTATCTCAATAGATAGTGTAACCTCTGAGTATCAAGGTCCCAAGGTCTGCCTCACCCGCAATATGAGGTCTAGTCAACAATATGGCTATAATCCAACTTCAAGTGGATTAATCCATAAACAATATATGTAGTCTTACTACAATCCTTTAGCCATGATATGCCATGATTAAGGAGTATTACCATACACTATCAAAGTATACATATGTATTGCCTATGCAATATATTTCCAAAGTATGAATGTCAAAGTCAAAGCCGGATGTGGTTACATCACATGATAGTCAAGAACGATAATGTTCCGGAAGCTGGTTCCCGGAAGTAAAGTTCCACAGGTAGTATTATCTCCGGAAATGGTGGACCAGATGTAAAGTTCCTATGGTATCACTCGACTGTAGCAACCCGGATGTGGTAGACCGGATGTAAAGTATCCATGGTGAATCAATGGGTTGTAATACCGGAAGTCGGATGTAAAGTTCCGATATAATACAAAATGGCGATTATCACGTTGGCTAAGACGCCGGGAAAAGTTTCACTTAGGTGACATTCAACTCGGTGGTAGTATAATGATATGATATGTGTGTATGGCGTTTCACTTCACTAAACTATGGCTGTGACTGTCTGCTGAACGCGAGGTAGCTATCACACACTGCTCTATACAGGCCTGTACCCGGAGCTGCTACACACACTGCGCCAGACAGACGTACGGACACTGCGGACGACCCGATACTCTGCACTGACTGGGGTCTGCCCTCAAACGAGTGGACCAAAACGTCCAATGTGGCTCGCTGGAGCGTTCTCAAGAGGCTACAAAAATGAAATGAATCTCCAATTACTGGACGAATACGCACAGACAGACAGACAGGATGCACAACAGACTAAAACGGGAATCGAACAACGGCAAATCACAGCTGAAATAAAATGTTCTAGGTACATACCAAAATCCTCCGTGTCACTGGTGAATACAGTACTAGTCTTCTGTAACCAGAATATATGTGTCCCGCCAACACATAGCGAGACATCGCTTATATACGCACCAGTGAAACCATGCACGGAATAATGGATATGCCTACCCCTCGTACGACATCTCACATAAATACTACAAAACCATGGCTTTTGCCATATCACCCGTGGGTTATATTTGGCATAAAATATATGTTCCCACGCCTTAAATTCAACTAAACCAGTGTACAGCCCTCGTGGAATAAATACCATCCAACATGGTATACCCCACACTACCATAAATGCACACTATAGACCCAGATCTCATAATCCGAAATCTACTCGACTGGTCTCGACAATGCGAAGGTCGCTTCTTGGCCCCGCCAAACCCCTCCATAACGGTCCTACGGCTATACACTCAAATGAGAGTGTAGCACATACTAAACTCAAATATCGTGGTCATTTACGGAAATATCACGACACAAAACATCACCATTATGGGATCTGATATATCCGTGTTGGCCAGTACCAGGCTATGATGAAACACTAACCCGTAGCATACATAACAGGGCAGACCATGGTATGGTCTGCGCTGTATACTGGCTTCACCTACAGAAGGTCCCTTATATGGTGAAACACTGACACGCGGACAACTCGGATGGCACGGACAGTGGACATCCGTAATACTAAAAGGTATATTTTCCCTAGCGAAACCAGCACACGCAGTCAACGAGTTCTCTACCACACACATGCATAGTCTGTGGCAAATATGGCGTGACATCAGTAAAACATTGCTCATAAAATAGACGTATATTTAAATCCGCAAATAGGACACGCATAAACGTATCTCCACCAATACAACATAAGCCCCCTTATTACACGCACATTGTACATGGCAAATGTACATGCCAAACCACAGGTGTGCAAAAACCACAGGTGTGTGAAACCACAGGTATGTGGAATCACAGGGATGTGAAACCAATAATACGCACAACAATACAACACAGTACCACACATCACAAATATACAATTATACGGATTTCAGAATGTACAAGAATACACGTGTCACGCGACACCGGCTATAAAACAGGGACGTTTCTAGTTTTGTTGAGTATAGATATATGGTATGTAGGTTTGTTATCAAGTTTGTGGTCCCATAAAACACACAAATGATACAGTGTATACCAGTCCCTCTAATAGTATTTGTATGTTTTATTTGTGCAGCAAAATGATTGAGCATTTACTCAGTGTTAAAAATTATATAGTATTGTGCTGCTAACTATCAAAGCAATGATTATTTTGATGCTATTATAGAAATAGAAGGAAGTACAATTGAATGAAACAGCTTTCCATGTGTCACACACTGACAAAATGGGGCTTATTGAGTTGTTGACCAGTTTAACTCGCATTCAGATAGCACATGACTACAGCATAATGCAGTTTACATCATTAATTAGAGCCATCATGAATGACTACCAAACTAAACAGTGTAGATCCTGATGAGGTTGCAAGGATGCACCAGCTGATCCGGGGATATGCATATCGTAACGTGTCCACGTGTCCATTTACTTAGAGTGTGTCACATACATATAGTGAAACCTATGTTGTACTTCTGGACCTGAACAAGGTTCCTATCTCCGATGTATTTTATAAGTACATGTAGTAACCAATATTTCAGAATATGTGTTTGTAATAAGTCGGTATTTGATAAAAATGTGTAACTGTGTCATGACATTCCACAGATAACCCGTCCCAGTTAGACTGCATTTCTGCAGATATACTGTATACTATAATTATGCTGACAGCTAATTAGAGACCAGTGTTGAAATAGCCATACTGGTATGTGTTAGGATACCAGAAATAAAGCTGCTAGCAAACGTGAATTCAAATAGTCATGTGAATTCCAGATCAGACTGCACATCCATGCTGTTTTGTGAATGTGCATACAATATATTAACCTGAGTTTATACGGTTTTATATTTAGTATGTACACTGCATTTTCACAGCCACTGTATCAAGTTGCTAGGCGACATATTTCTCTTGCTGGTCTATTAAACCATGGTTTGGTTTCATTCACTTTGTTATGTGCATACCAGACACATATTTAATTTGATATTACTGTCCAAAATCAAAGTTGTGCTGCTGGCGCACTGTCTGATGTTGACTATCTAAACACCATACAGGCAGTTACAGCTGTTAGCGTTATCTCTAAACACGTGGGATTGTTTACAATGTCGGATCATGAACTCAGCTCTATGAATGAATTACATATGTAACAGCTACGCTCCGCCCGGCAAGTTTGAATCAGTTGTCAGTTGAGTACATTGTATTACTTCAAAAGCACATTTACATTTGTTTTCTTCAATCCGAATTTTTCTAAGCCTTTCATAGTTGTATTATCTATGCCTGTGTGAAATAGTGTAATTATTTGTTCAATGGTATTTCTAAAATATCTTAAAATGTGTCTCTGAAGTGAAGCATGCATACAATTATCAAAAAGCCTGCCCAGCGCCACCTGGTGGCTTTTATATCCCAGTTGGGCCTTTAACGTTGGGTTAAATTTTGTATAACTTCTGTTTTCAGGGAGCGCATTGATATTTCATACATTCATCTTAATATGCTATATCATGCTATAGCAAATCCACGACCCACCTTCCACCACTGACTCCAATGTCAAGGTCCATCGCACACCCCTTAACCCAAGGTCAAGTTATATAATATTCATGTTTTTAGCTCAGGTGAGCTAAGTGTCCGTCGTCCGTCCGTCCGTGAACATTATCAAACGTCTTCTCCTCGGTAACCATTGGGCATATAGTCACCAAACTTCATGGTCATGGTCCTTAGGTAGGGGGATTAGAAAATTGTTAAAATGACGTCATTACGTAATCCAAGATGGCCGCCGTCTAAAAATAGCACAAATTCTTCAAAAATCTTCTTCTCAAGAACCGCCAACCGGATTTCGACAAAACTTGGTAGGAATGATCGATGTACAATGCTCTTTCAAAATTGTTAAAATAGTGACCCCAGGGTCTAAAATGGGTGTGGCCGGTGGGGTCAAATTGGGGTCAAATTTTATTTTTGACCGAATATGGTCATGTTATATATCAAATCGAAGGTATCAACGAGGCGATCACTCCGGTGCATTTTTTGTCGGATGGTTATGTCATCCAAGATGGCCGCCGAAAGGTCAAAAGGTCCTTCTTTTATTATAGATTTCAAAATTCTTCTTCACATGAACCGCTTGGCCCATGGTAGCCAAACTTCACAGTTATAGTCCATGGGTGAAGCCTTTTCAGATTTGTGAAAATGGAGGTCATCGCTAATCCATGATGGCCGCCATCTAAAAATAGCATAAATTCCTAAAAAATCTTCTTCTTATGAACCGCTAGCCGGATTTTGAGAAACTTGGTTAGAATGATCGATGTACAATGCTCTTTCAAAGTTGTTAAAATGGTGACCCCGGGGTCAAAAATGGGCGTGGCCCGTGGGGTCAAATTGGGGTCAAATTTTATTTTTGACCGAATATGGTCATGTCTATATCAAATTGAAGGTATCAAAGAGGCGATCACTCTGGTACATTTTTTGTCGAAATTGGATGGTCATGTCATCCAAGATGGCCACCGAAAGGTCAAAAGGTCGTTCTTTTATTAGAGATTTCAAAATTCTTCTTCACACGAACCGCTTGGCCCATGGTGGCCAAACTTAACAGTTATGGTCCGTGGGTGAAGCCTTTTTAGATTTGTTAAAACGGAGGTCGTCGCTAATCCAAGATGGCCGCCGTCTAAAAATTGCACAAATTCTTAAAAAATCTTCTTCTCATGAACCGCCAGCCGGATTTCGACGAATCTTGGTAGGAATGATCGATGTACAATGCTCTTTCAAAGTTGTTAAAATGGTGACCCCGGGGTCAAAAATGGGCCTGACCCGTGGTGTCAAATTGGGGTCCCCGGGGTCAAAAATGGGCATGGCCCGTGGGGTCAAATTGGGGTCAAATTTTATTTTTGACCGAATATGGTCATGTCTATATCAAATTGAAGGTATCAGAGAGGCGATCACTCTGGTACATTTGTTGTTGAAATTGAATGGTCATGTCATCCAAGATGGCCGCCGAAAGGTCAAAAGGTCGTTCTTTTATTAGAGATTTCAAAATTCTTCTTCACACAAACCGCTTGGCCCATGGTGTCCAAACTTCACAGTTATGGTCCATGGGTGAAGTCTTTTCAGTTGTTAAAACGGAGGTCATCGCTAATCCAAGATGGCCGCCGTCTAAAAATAGCACAATTTTTTTAAAACACATGAACTCAATGTCACATTCTCGTCTGGTGTTCATGGAGTCAGGTGAGCGAGTTAGGGCCATCATGGCTCTCTTGTTTATACAACTGTGCCAAGTTTGAGTGAAGGATGCCAACAGGCGAGCATTGTTGTCTTCTGACAACTCTTGTTGTATACAATTCTATATAGGGTACAGAGTTTGTGTACGCAACTCCTCTGAAACTGTTCAGTCAATCTATCTGAAACTATACACACGTCTTCTACACACATTGAAGATGTGCACCTTGGTGCTTTTATGCCGAAATAATATTTTTAAACAAAAATATCACCTTTTTAACTTAGCCATTTTTTTCTACATTTTTGTATTCAATTCTATATAGGGTACAGAGTTTGTGTACACAACTCCTCTGAAACTGTTCAGTCAATCGATCTGAAAATATACACACGTCTTCTACACATATTGAAGATGTGCACCTTGGGTGTTTTTATGCTGAAAAAGTAGTTTTTTAACCAAAATTTCACCTTTTTAACTTAGCCATTTTTTCTACATTTGTGTATACAATTCTATATAGGGTACAGAGTTTGCATACACAACTCCTCTGAAACCATTCAGTCGATCGATCTGAAACTATACACACATCTTCTACACACCTTGGGTGTTTTTATGCCGAAAAAATCGTTTTTTAACCAAAATATCACCTTTTTAACTTAGCCATTTTTTCTATATTTTTAGCTCGCCTGCACAAAGTGCAGAAGAGCTTATGGCATACCCCCGGCGTCGTCGGCGTCGGCGTAAGCGTCGTCCACAAACTTAACATTGGGTAATGTCTTATAACTTCTGTTTCCTTTTATGGAACACCTTGTTATTTCATACATGCATTCCTCAGATGACCCTCTATCATGCTGTAGCAAATCCATGACCCACCACCCAGCCCTTACCCCAAGGTCAAGGTCACAAACTTGGCACATTCATAAACTTAACGTTGGGTAAATGTCTTATAACTTCTGTTTCCTTTCATGGAACACCTTGTTATTTCATACATGCATTCCTCAGATGACCCTCTATCATGCTGTAGCAAATCCATGACCCACCACCCAGCCCTTGCCCCAAGGTCAAGGTCACAAACTTGGCACATTCATAAACTTAACGTTGGGGTAAATGTCTTATAACTTCTGTTTCCTTTAATGGAACACCTTGTTATTTCATACATGCATTCCTCAGATCAGATGACCCTCTATCATGATGTAGCAAATCCATGACCCACCACCCAGCCCTTACCCCAAGGTCAATGTCACAAACTTGGCACATTCATAAACTTAACGTTGGGTAAATGTCTTATAACTTCTGTTTCCTTTCATGGAACACCTTGTTATTTCATATATGCATTCCTCAGATGACCCTGTATCATGATGTAGAAAATCCATGACCCACCACCTAGCCCTTACCCCAAGGTCAAGGTCACAAACTTGGCACATTCATAAACTTAACGTTGGGTAAATGTCTTGTAACTTCTGTTTCCTTTCATGGAACACCTTGTTATTTCATACATGCATTCCTCAGATGACCCTCTATCATGATGTAACAAATCCATGACCCACCACCCAGCCCTTACCCCAAGGTCAAGGTCACAAAACTTGGCACATTCATAAACTTAACGTTGGGTAAATGTCTTATAACTTCTGTTACCTTTCATGGAACACCTTGTTATTTCATACATGCATTCCTCAGATGACCCTCTATCATGATGTAACTGCAAATAGATACATGCATTACATGACCCGCCACCCAGCCCTTACCCCAAGGTCAAGGTCACAAACTTGACACATTCATAAACTTAACGTTGGGTAAATATCTTATAACTTATGTTTCCTTTCATGCAACACCTTGTTATACCCCCCCGCAACGAGTTGTGGGAGGGTATGCTGGAGTCAGGTTGTCCGTCCGTCCGTCCGTCCGTCCGTCCGTCCGTCCGTCCGTCCGTCCGTCCGTGTCCGTCCCTGTCTGTGTCCGTCTGTCCGTCCGTGCGTCCGTAAACTTAACATCAGAGAAATATTGTTATAACTTCTATTTCCTTCATATAAAATGCTTAATATTTCACACATGCATTCCTGTAAGGCTCTACTACCATGCTGTGCAAAATCCACGACCGTCCAACCCCCGCAGATCCCAAGGTCAAGGTCAAATACTTAGTCTCTTTACAAAACTTAACATCAGAGAAATATTGTTATAACTTCTATTTCCTTCATCTAAAAGGCTTAATATTTCACACATGCATTCCTGTAAGGCTCTACTACCATGCTGTGCCAAATCCACGACCGTCCAACCCCCGCTGATCCCAATGTCAAGGTCACATACTTAGTCTCTTTACAAAACTTAACATCAGGGAAATATGTTATAACTTCTATTTCCTTCATTGAAAATTCTTATTATTTCACTTGTGTGCATTCCTCTAAGGTTGTACTATCATGCAGTGACAAATCTACGACTGTCCAACCCCCGCTGATCCCAAGGTCAAGGTCACATACTTAGTCTCTTTACAAAACTTAACATCAGAGAAATATGTTATAACTTCTATTTCTTTCATTGAAAATTCTTAATATTTCATATGCTGTGACAAATCCCCGCTGATCTTGAGGTCAAGGTCACATACTTACCGTATTCTTGCGATTATAAGTCGCATTTTTTTCACTCAGATTTGTATCCCAGAAAGCCCCTGCGTCTTATAAATACATGTAGATACATGAGCATTTTTTTCCACCAGAAATATTGACATAAACGACCAAAAAAAAAAAATGCGTTCCTATATTTGTTGTTGTTGTTAGTCTTTGGGGTAAAATCCAGTATTGGAATATTGGATTCGTATTCTAAACAGTTCGCGCCTTACTCGCGCCTTACTCGTTCCGGCCCTGTGTCACATTCGGTACACATTGTCTATACCGAAGGCGAACAGTGCATACCAAGATCAGATCCGGTCGACATTTTCTCTGCCGAATCACAATCTGGCCTCTATCATTTTAATTATCTTTTGAAAACATTTACCAGGCCCATATCGGTCGGTGTCATTTTGCCGTAAAAAATATTGCATGACGCCATTAACGGTAAATCCCAATATATGCATAATGCAATTCCACGAAAGTTATAAAACTCCATCATTAGTTTCGAAACTGTGTTTACACGATGCTGATGAAAGTGGCAAGCCTAAGTCAGCTGGCCGACATCAAACACACCGCGTGTCAAGACTTACAACACAAAGCCATATCAAATATCAACACACGCAGTTGCTGACGCCAGTTTCGTATTCGTCACTAAACTGGTACCCTGTCTGATGCGTCCCAGTGAAACAATACTACCGAGAACCAGACTCTATTTATGACACGGCAAACGTGTTTATGTGAAATGGGTCTCTATCTCTGACAAATCCCGGCTTATTGCATTAGCGGCCAGACAAGGCGGTGGATTCGCGTAGTCTGCACATGGTTTACAATGTTCGTCAATCTCTAATTAAAAACATTATAATTACGTTAGCGGACAATGCAAATTCGTCATAGCTATAGGCTGCTTTCAGCGTCATTTACAGAAGATACAACTGATTTTGAAATATTACATACTGTAGGCGAATTAAGTTGTCTGTTACTTTGTGGAAAAAAATCGATAACACCCAACCGTGTCAACTAACAGGTGCTTATCTTATGTCATCATTCAGCACGAGACTGTAAACTGTGTGACCTTTAGGCTATGTTTTGAAATTGCACTGATTGGTCAACACGCTTTTTGATGTGTGCTGCAGATGTGGCGAACGTGCGGCTTTCATCCTCGCATCATGGGGGCAATCAGTAACCCATTTCATGCTGAGGATACGCTTATGTTTGCGGAAAATCCTAAATATTTTCCTTCTATGCACTCAGAAGTATATGCCGCGACCACCATTTAAACCATTTCATCGAGACGGTTCAAATGAGTGGTCACAACATATACTTTCAGTGAGAAATAACAAAAATAAAAATAAAATATTTAATAAATTTCATATCCGTAAATGTGTATTCAGAAAGGAACGGGTTAAACAAACTCTGGATTATACGCAGATCTGTCGCCATATTTCGCCGATATTGATTTCGAAAATAGTTTCCGTAAATGGTGTTGAAAAGAGATAATACATACCGCAATCAATAATTAACAATATAATACCACTTTCGGCAGCAATATGATCGCAAATATAACACGATTTATGACAATAGTCTGTTACATATTTAACACAATTTTGATATACAAATAGGCAAACGAATCGGGAGCCAATGCACAACCGTGTACTAACCGAGCACACTTGTTATAGTGAAGCGTGTACTACCGAGTTCACGGTGTAATTGAAGATACTAGAAAACGGTGAAATACGGACCGGGGAGGAATCACGGACATAGAGTCGGCAAATTACGGACATAGCAAACTATGATAGGGAAAATACAAACAAAAACGTCAAAGGTACGAATAAAAAAACAGTGTGGGGGAATAAACAACTTGGCGAGTTTTTTTCATTTTTTTTGTTTCATTTTGTTAGGAAAATTGGGTGCGTCTTATAATCTCATGTAGACATTTTCCCCCAGATTTTGGACTGAAAATAGGGGTGCGTCTTATGCACTCTTGCGACCTATAATCGGCAGAATACGGTAGTCTCTTTACAAAACTTAACATCAGAGAAATCGGTTATAACTTCTATTTGCTTGCTCGGATCTGCTTCACATTTCACACACGCATTGCTCCAATGGACCTCTACCACCCTGTGACAAATTCACGTTCTTGCCGCTCCCGCTAATCCCAGAGTCAAGGTCACAAGCCCACACACTTGGAAATTTTTACATATTTTAGGGGTACCTGGGCCCACGCGGGGTATTCCATAAGCCTCGCTTACTGACCAATCTAGTTATTTCATACATGCATTCCTCAGATGACACTCTATCATGCTGTAGCAAATCCATGACCCACCACCTAGCCCTTACCCCAAGGTCAAGGTCACAAACTTGGCACATTCATAAACTTAGCGTTGGTTAAATGTCTTATAACTTTTGTTTCCTTTCATGGAACACCTTGTTATTTCATACATGCATTCCTCAGATGACCCTCTATCATACTGTAGCAAATCCATGACCCACCACCCAGCCCTTACTTCGAGGTCAAGGTCACAAATTTAGCACATTCATACAGTTGTTTCTGTCAAAATGTTCCGGGTTTATACGTGTACAAAGTGTTGTGCGTTGCGTATCCGTGGAGTTTCCGTTAGTTGCGTTTCAAACCGTGTGTCGTCTACGTGTAATACGTTTTCGGCCATGCGTTGCGTTTCCCCACTCTTGCGCATGCGCGAAAGTCGAACAAACCGTGTTCAATGCATTGAGTTTCAAAAGCGTGTAATCCGTGTACAACGGTTGTAAACGTATACAACGGTTGTAAACAACGTATTGAGTTTCAAAAGCGTGTAACCGTGTACAACGGTTGTAAACGTCTACAACGGTTGTAAGCGTATACAACGCTAAGGTAAACCCTTTAAACGATTTAACGCTTTCGTTGACGAACGGTTACACGCATCTACATGTACACAGCACCGTACAGATTAAACCGTGTTATACGTATAACACGTTTCCACGGGTTTTAACGCATTACACGTTTTGGTATGCCAACCTTGTATCGCGTAGAATGCGCATGCTCTGATCGTTCTTCGTGTGTGTATATATACTTCTAGACTCACTGCAGGGCTTCTAACATTTTCAGTTTTCCGGTTCTGGACCGATTTTTGAACTCTCAGACCGATTGAGATTTGAAAACTAGTCTTCAAAATCGGTCCGAGAAAAATTGCCAGTCGGCTGCTATTTCGCTATAAACATTGTAAATTTACCGGTTTTGACCACCAAGTAATTTATGACACATATCCGCGGGCCATATCCGTGTTAAACCAGTGTGCAGCTCGCTGTGTATTCAGTTTATCCAAATATCGATTAATCTTAACACACGCGTGGGACAGGTGTATAGCGGATTAGTGATTGAAATAGACAGGCTTCGGCGTAAAGATAATACGAGAGTTCCTAGACTCGCCATTTCTGATGATGAAAAATTAAAATAAAATAAAGAAACCATGCACTTTCTTTATCTGTGTTCGTAATATTTCACCCCAATTAACTGACACGGACTATCGGCCCGGGCTATTCCATATTAAGTTAGGAACTGTTACATTACGCTGTATTAGGCGTCATTTTTGTGTATATAAAATGTACATAGGAATGCCGCAGATCCTGATGAGCCGGCTCACGTGATCTACAATTCTCAAACATTTTGATAAACGACAAGGTACATCTGTCGTGTTAAAAGCGTGACTCATTAGTCATCAGGGATTAGGGATCAATTGAAGTGCTAAATCACACCGCCGATGTACTTTGAACTCGATCTGAGGGTATGTATTCGCGATATTTTAAAAGGGACGAAACAAGGACGCCTCGAAGAGATCGGGGCCGAACAGGTATTTGTGTTAAAACGTGTAACCGTTGTACACGTTTCAACGCTTTCATATAGCTACAACGCTTCCAGGTAAAGCGTTGTACACGTTTCAACTCTTTCACCTCGCTACATATGTATACGCCAAAGGGTGTTATACGCCTTGAAGCTAAACGTATTACACGCTTTAAAACTAAACGGTTTGACAATGTGTATTACACGTGTACGAACCGTATTATACGTTTAAACAACGTATACAACGCTTTTAAACTAAACGGTTTGACAATGTGTATTACACGTGTACGAACCGTATTATACGTTTAAACAACGTATACAACGCTACAGCAAACCGTTGCGTTCGCGTTGCATTCGCGTTGAGTTTGGAAGTGTTGTCTACGGTGGAACAAAAACGGAGACTGCACTGTAAACTTAACATTGGGGTAAATGTCTTTTAACATCTGTTTTCTTTCGTGGAACACCTTCATATTTCATACATGCATTCATCTGATGATACTCTATCATGCTATAGCAAATCCATGACCCACCGCCCACCCAATCGTTACCCCAAGGTCAAGGTCACAAACTTAGCATGTTCATAAACTTAACGTTGGGGTAAATGTTGTGTAACTTCTGTTTATTTACAGGGAACGCCTTCATATTTCATACATGCATTCATCTGATGATACTCTATCGTGCTATAGCAAATTCATGACCCAGCGGCCATCCCTTACCCGAAGGTCAAGGTCACAAACTTAGTACATTCATAAACTTAACGTTGGGGTAAATGTCTGTTTCCTTTCATGGAACGCCTTGCTATTTCACACATTTCTCAGGTGACCCTCTATCATGCTGTAGCAGATCCACAACCCACCACCAACCCTTACCCAAAAGTCAAGGTCACAAACTTAGCATGTTCATAAACTTAACGTTGGGGTAAATGTTGTGTAACTTCTGTTTCTTTACACTTTGAACACCTTGATATTTCATACATGCATTCATCTGATGATACTCTATCGTGCTATAGCAAATCCATAACCAACCTCCATCCCTTTCCCCAAGGTCACGGTCACAAACTTAGCACATTCATAAACTTAACGTTGGGGTAAATGTCTCATAACATCTGTTTCCTTTCATGGAACGCCTTGATATTTCATACACGCATTCATCTGATGATACTCTATCGTGCTGTAGCAAATCCATGACCCACCACCCAACCCTTACCCCAAGGTCAAGGTCACAAACTTAGCATGTTCATAAACTTTACATTGGGGTAAATGTTGTGTAACGTCTGTTTCTTTACACTTTGAACGCTTTGATATTTCATACATACATTCATCTGATGATCCTCTATTGTGCTACAGCAAATCCATGACCCACCCCACCCCTTTCCCCAAGATCAACATCATAAACTTAACGTTGGAGTATTTGTCTTTTTATAATTTCTGTTTCTTTACAGGGAACACCTTCATATTTCATACATGCATTCATCTGATGATACTCTATTGTGCTACAGCAAATCCATGACACCCCCCCCCACCCCTTTCGCCAAGGCCAAGGTCACAAACTTAGCACATTTATACATGCATTCCTCATGTGAATAGCTATCATGCTGTAGAAAATCACCAACTTAGTGTGTTCATAAACATAACTCTGGGTTAAATTTTGTTTTTCTTCTCTTTTCAGGGAGCGCATTGATATTTCATACATGCATTCAATGTCAAGGTCCACCGCACACCCCTTATCCCAAGGTCAAGTTATATAATATTCATGTTTTTTATACAACTCTGACAAGTTTGAATGAAGGCTGCCAACGGCGAGCTTCGTTGTCTTCTGACGACTCTTATTGTATACAATTTCTATATAGGGTACATAGTGTGTGTACACAACTCTTCTGAAACAGTTCCATCATTCGATCTGAAACTATACACACGTCTTCTACTCACATAGTATAGATGTGCACCTTGGTGTTTTTATGCCGAAATATATTTATTTTAACAAAAATATCACCTTTTTAACTTAACCATTTTTTCTACATTTTTGTATCCAATTATATATATGTTCTACTATACACATCTCTACCTAAATTAGTATACCTGTTTATCACAACAAGAGGAGGAAATAATGCTATAGATTTTCAAATTCTCATTAATGTTTCTTGCCTTGGTAACAGCTTCACATTTCTGCATCTTCGCTGTCTGGCCCATCGTCGACAGGCGTATTTTGTGACTTGCAGCTCTCTTATTTAGTAAATTAGTTGTGAACACCGTACACCCCGACCTGACTGCGTGATCTGTGACGCAGTTGACCCAGTGAATCCACAAGGACCCTTTGTGAATCTCTATAAATACATATAAAATGTGGGAAAACGTTGAATCTGTTACGAATAAAAAATAAAAACCAACTAATAATTTTTCTGAGGCTCGAACTCGCACAAAAGAAACACAGTTTGAATGCATTTATCAAGCGCGCTACCACCTGAGATGTATGGACAATAATGCTTATGCTTGCGCAAGACTGGGCAATCAAAATGAATCAACTATCGATACGTTGTACATTTACAAACATGGCATTTATTATTGTGTACAATCACATTTTTCAACAGCCAACCAGTCGGTAATTTAAATTATCTCACAAGCTATCAGGAGCATATATTTTCAAGCTCTACATTTCTCTAGATAAGGCATCGATTCAACCACATATAATGACTGCAAATGACTACATCACTAAAAAGCTAAAATAGACATACAGTGGAACTTCGATGGGTCGAACCCTGGTAAACTCGTCAGCCATGCTTGCCTCGAACTAGCCTTTAGGTCCCGGCAGAATTCCTATATAAATACGTTAAACTACCCGGTATAGGTCGAACTTGTGAAAGTCGAACAACCCTCAATGCCTCGAATCGCTGTCACACCCGGTCGTGTATAAATCCACTATAAACACCACAAAAATTCGAACATGTCAGACGATTGTCTCCAGACTAGTTGATTGACTTTCACATCTATTGTTAACCGGTTGTCAAACAAATCTCAAGTGGTCATTTGAGCGTATACAATAACGGCAGGCGTGACCAGCATACGTGGTAATTATGCATTGACCAATGTCGGCGAAGTTGTTAGTTAATTAAAGTGGTAATTTATGGGACATGTGGAATTAAATAGCGCTCAGTTTTAATTAATGACCCAAGCATCTGGCCTTTTAAGTTGTAAATCAACATGAACTGTTTTTACTATGATCAGTAATGAGTGTGATGTGTCATCCGATTTATTCGCCATATAAGCAAAACATATTTTACAGATCATCAGACTCGTAATAATGTCTACCACAAATGCACTAGTTACGACCGAGCAATCCGAGGAAGGACCCGGTTCTGCCGGGGGGATATTCGGGTCTGAAGTAGTGATGGGGCGACTGGGTATGATCGTATCGGATGGGGCAATCAAGTCCGCCAATTGTATTTCGTAATCATTTTCTGTTGTTCTCATGTTCTATTACTGTATAATGGCTAAGTAAATAAAAACACACATGAGTTTGCCGCTTTCTTTATTTTATTAAAGCCTGTTTCTGTTAATAAACGACTGTAACAATCAACCGTAAATGCAAATGTAAGCGCATTTATATGAAACAACGTGTCGTAATGACGACTTGTTTCACTTAGTACACTGACCAACTCGTAGATCTGAAATGGTTACAGTAGAAAATCCCGATGGGTCGAACAACGGATGGGTCGAACTAAAACTTAACCCCGCAGGCTGTTCGACCCATCGAAGTTAGACTGTAGTCCGTGTGACGTCGCGTGCCCTTGCCACTTTATCGGAAATCAACAATATATGCATACATCTATTATTGGGTGGTCAGTTATAAAAGTTATTTATGAGGGGTGTTCAAAAATTAATTTCCCGAAACATACAGGAACCGATAATAATGAAAAGATATTAATTTAATGAATTTAAATTATTACCTATTAATTTAATGAATTTAAATTATTACCATAATTGAAACAACAATTACTTTTAAATACAGTTGGTTTTAGATATGTGCAGACAGTGATGAAACATGTTTAATTCAATTGTAGATTCACATGGAATGTCCTAACCCAATTGTACCTATTAGTCGTCTTGCAAAAAAATAAGGGTTTGGCAAAATTATACAAAATCTTAAATAGCGTTGCGAACGCTTGTTTTGTTTGCAGTCGGTGGTTACTAATTTTATTTAGTTGAATGAATTCCACATGTGTCTATAATATAAACCCATTTCTATATGGCACAGTATTGTATTTCAAACTAAAAAACATTATGTTTCACAAAGTGTGCTTCCTGGTACTGATATAGTGAACGGCAATGCGTTGCCAACTTATGTCCCCTCTTCATCGATGATGGTATACGTATGGTACAAGAAAACACACACTCCTTGGCATTTGATTGAATAAAATGATGTCGGTCGTGTGGTATATGTCATTTGACTCAATAAAACAAAAGAAGGGCTAAAGAAACTCACCATACTCCCCACTCTTATGACATCGGTAAACTTGTTAATAAATATCATAGTAAATCAATCACGTATGTAAGATCCTCTCTCTATATATATTTGGGACATGTCATGTGATTTGGTACCTTCGGACATACCGGTATGCATAATTTCATTAAATATGTTTACAAAAATTTTCATAAAGTTTTCAGAGCTCCTTGTTTATATAGGGAGGTCTGCGTTATATTGAAGTATAGCCGTGTAGATTTAGGGGGGTCTGCGGTATATTGCAGTATCGCCATGTAGATTTAGGGAGGTCTGTGGTATATTGCAGTATCGCCGTGTTGATTTGGGGAGGTCTGCGGTATTTTGATGTTCAACCCGGTTTGAATTTTGGGGAGGTCTGCGGTATATTGCAGTGTCACCGTGTTGATTTGGGGAGGTCTGTGGTATATTGCAGTATCACCATGTTGATGTAGGGAGGTCTGTGGTATATTGCAGTATCACCGTGTTGATTTAAGGGAGGGGGTCTACAGTATAGTTGGCAGTATCACCGTGTTGATTTGGGGAGGTCTGTGGTATATTGCAGTATCACCGTGTTGATTTAGGGAGGTCTGCAGTATATTGCAATATCACCGTGTTGATTTGGGGAGGTCTGCAGTATATTGCAGTGTCACCGTGTTGATTTGGGGAGGTCTGCAGTACATTGCAGTATCACCGTGTTGATTTGGGGAGGTCTGCAGTATATTGCAGTGTCACCGTGTTGATTTGGGAAGGTCTGCAGTATATTGCAGTGTCACCGTGTTGATTTGGGGAGGTCTGTGGTATATTGCAGTATCATCATGTTGATTTAGGGAGGTCTGTGGTATATTGCAGTATCACCGTGTTGATTTAGGGAGGTCTACAGTATATTGCAGTATCACCGTGTTGATTTGGGGAGGTCTGTGGTATATTGCCAGTATCAACCGTGTTGATTTAGGGTGGTCCCTTCAGTATATTGCCAATGATCACCGTGTTGATTTGGGGGAGGCTCTGCAGATATTGCAGTGTACCCGTGTTGATTTGGGGAGGTCTGCAGTAACATTGCTGTATTATGTGCAATATCACCGTGTTGAAATTGGGAGGTCTGCAGTATCAGATTCGCAGTGTCACCGTGATGATTTGGGGAGGTCTGCAGTATATTGCAGTGTCACCGTGTTGATTTGGGAAGGTCTGCAGTATATTGCAGTATCACCGTGTTGATTTAGGGAGGTCTGCAGTATATTGCAGTGTTACCGTGTTGATTTGGGGAGGTCTGCAGTACATTGCAGTATCACTGTGTTGATTTAGGGAGGTGTGTGGTATATTGCAGTGTCACCGTGTTGATTTAGGGAGGTCTGCAGTATATTGTTGTATCACCGTGTTGATTTGGGGAGGTCTGCAGTATATTGCAGTGTCACTGTGTTGATTTAGGGAGGTGTGTGGTATATTGCAGTGTCACCGTGTTGATTTGGGGAGGTCTGCAGTATATTGCAGTGTCACTGTGTTGATTTAGGGAGGTGTGTGGTATATTGCAGTGTCACCGTGTTTGATTTCTAGAGGTTGTGACTGTGTGATTTACAGGTTGTGGTATAGCGTGTCAGGTTATAGGGGGCTGTATCACCGTGTTGATTTGGGGAGGTCTGCAGTATATTGCAGTATCACTGTGTTGATTTAGGGAGGTGTGTGGTATATTGCAGTGTCACCGTGTTGATTTAGGGAGGTCTGTAGTATATTGCAGTGTCACCGTGTTGATTTAGGGAGGTCTACAGTATATTGCAGTGGCCATTCATTCCTATATTGTCGCGCTGATTTAGGATGGTCTGCAGTATTTTTCAGTATCACCGTATTGACTTAGGGAGGTCTGCAGTATATTGCAGTGTCACCGTGTTGATTTAGGAAGGTCTGCAGTATATTGCAGTATCACCGTGTTGATGTAGGGAGGTCTGCAGTATATTGCAGTATCACCGTGTTGATTTGGGGAGGTCTGCAGTATATTGCATATTATCGCGCTGATTTAGGAAGGTCTGCAGTATATTGCATATTATCGCGCTGATTTAGGAAGGTCTGCAGTATATTGCATATTATCACGCTGATTTAGGAAGGTCTGCAGTATATTGCAGTATCACCGTGTTGATTTAAGAATGTCTGCAGTATATTGCAGTGTCACCGTGTTGATTTAGGGAGGTCTGCAGTATATTGCAGTATCACCGTGTTGATTTGGGGAGGTCTGCAGTATATTGCAGTATCACCGTGTTGATTTGGGGAGGTCTGCAGTATATTGCAGTATCACCGTGTTGATTTAAGGATGTCTGCAGTATATTGCAGTGTGAACGTGTTGATTTGGGGAGGTCTGCAGTACATTGCAGTATCACTGTGTTGATTTAGGGAGGTGTGTGGTATATTGCAGTGCCACCGTGTTGATTTAGGGAGGTCTACAGTATATTACAGTGGCCATTCATTCCTATATTGTCGCGCTGATTTAGGATGGTCTGCAGTATATTTCAGTATCACCGTGTTGACTTAGGGAGGTCTGCAGTATATTGCAGTGTCATTTGTTGATTTATGAAGGTCTGCAGTATATTGCAGTATCACCGTGTTGATTTAGGGAGGTCTGCAGTATATTGCAGTATCACCGTGTTGATTGGGGGAGGTCTGCAGTATATTGCATATTATCGCGCTGATTTAGGAAGGTCTGCAGTATATTGCAGTATCACCGTGTTGATTTAAGAATGTCTGCAGTATATTGCAGTATCACCGTGTTGATTTAGGGAGGTCTGCAGTATATTGCAGTATCACCGTGTTGATTTGGGAAGGTCTGCAGTATATTGCATATTATCGCGCTGATTTAGGAAGGTCTGCAGTATATTGCAGTATCACCGTGTTGATTTAGGAAGGTCTGCAGTATATTGCAGTATCACCGTGTTTGATTTAGGGAGGTCCTGCAGTATATTGCAGTGTCACTGTGTTGATTTAGGGAGGTCTGCAGTATATTGCAGTATCACCGTGTTGATTTGGGGAGGTCTGCAGTATTTTGCAGTATCACCGTGTTGATTTGGGGAGGTCTGCAGTATATTGCATATTATCGCGCTGATTTATGAAGGTCTGCAGTATATTGCAGTATCACCCGTGTTGATTTAAGAATGTCTGCAGTATATTGCAGTGTCACGTGTTTGATTTAGGGAGGTCCTGCAGTATTTTGCAGTATCACCGTGTTGATGGGGAGGTCTGCAGTATATTGCATATTATCGCCTGATTTATGAAGGTCATGCAGTATATTGCAGTATCACCGTGTTATTTAAGAATGTCTGACAGTATATTGCAGTGTCACTGTGTTGATTTGGGAGGTCTGCAGTATATTGCAGTATCACCGTGTTATTTGGAGGTCTGCAGTATTTTGCAGTATCAACGTGTTGATTTAGGGAGGTCTGCGGTATATTGCAGTCATCACACATGTTTGTTTGGGATAGAGTCCTACAGTATATTGCAGTATCACCGTGTTGATTTAGGGAGGTCTGCAGTATGCAGTCCCGTGTTGATTTAGGAAGGTCTACAGTATATCAGTATCCGTGTTGATTTAGGGAGGTCTGCAGTATATTGCAGTATCACCGTGTGATTCGATTTATTGCAGGTATATGCATATCACACGTGTTATGATTAAGAATGCAGTATATTGCAGTGTCAACGTGTTGATTTAGGGAGGTCTGCAGTATATTGCAGTATCACACCACCGTGTTGAGTTAGGGAGGTCTGCAGTATATTGCAGTATCACCGTGTTGATTAGGGAGGTCTGCAGTATATTTGCAGATGTCACCGTGTTGATTAGGAGGTCGCAGTATATTGCAGATGCAGTGCATCACGTGTTGATTTGGAGGTCTGCAGTATATTGCAGTATCACCGTGTTGATTTAGGGAGGTCTGCAGTATATTGACAGTGCAGTCACCGTGTTGATTTATGAGCAGCAGTATTTATGCAGTATCCGTACACCGTTGTTTATTTAGGGAGTGTGTGTTTATATGCGTGTCACCGTGTTTGATCAGCAGTCTGCAGTATATTTGGGAGGTCGCAGTATATTGCATATTGTCGTGTTGATTAAGTAGGTCTGTAATATATGCAGTATCGCCGTGTTGATTTAGGAA
The DNA here is from genome assembly GCA_029237695.1 of Conchocele bisecta. NCBI lineage: Eukaryota > Metazoa > Mollusca > Bivalvia > Lucinida > Thyasiridae > Conchocele > Conchocele bisecta. Next base: position 95,621,822 of record CM055265.1, on the reverse strand, counting down.
GGTCTGCAATATATTGCAGACCTTAGTAAATCAAAACGACAATATGCAATATACTGCAGACCACCTTAAATCAACACGGTGATACTGCAATATACTGCAGACCTTCCTAAATCAACACGGTGACACTGTAATATACTAATATATGCAGTATCACCGTGTTGATTTGGGGAGGTCTGCAGTATATTGCATTATCACCGTATTGTTTTAGGGAGGAGGTCTGCAGTATATTGCATATTGTCGTGTTGATTTAGGCAGGTCTGCGGTATATTGCTGTATCACCGTGTTGATTTAGGGAAGTCTGCAGTATATTGCAGTGTCACCGTATTGTTTTGGGTAGGTCTGCGGTATATTGCAGTGTCACCGTGCTGATTTGGGGAGGTCTGCAGTATATTGCAGTATCACCGTATTGTTTTAGGGAGGTCTGCAGTATATTGCATATTGTCGTGTTGATTTAGGCAGGTCTGCGGTATATTGCTGTATCACCGTGTTGATTTAGGGAAGTCTGCAGTATATTGCAGTGTCACCGTATTGTTTTGGGTAGGTCTGCGGTATATTGCAGTATCACCGTGTTGATTTGGGGAGGTCTGCAGTATATTGCAGTGTCACCGTGTTGATTTGGGAAGGTCTGCAGTATATTGCAGTGTCACCGTGTTGATTTGGGGAGGTCTGTGGTATATTGCAGTATCACCATGTTGATTTAGGGAGGTCTGTGGTATATTGCAGTATCACCGTGTTGATTTAGGGAGGTCTACAGTATATTGCAGTATCACCGTGTTGATTTGGGGAGGTCTGTGGTATATTGCAGTATCACCGTGTTGATTTAGGGAGGTCTGCAGTATATTGCAATATCACCGTGTTGATTTGGGGAGGTCTGCAGTATATTGCAGTGTCACCGTGTTGATTTGGGGAGGTCTGCAGTACATTGCAGTATCACCGTGTTGATTTGGGGAGGTCTGCAGTAAATTGCAGTGACCACCAAAGGGTGATTGGGAAAGGCTGCAGTATATTTCAGTATCACCGTGTTGATTTGGGTGGGAGGTTCTGCAGTATATTGCAATCACCCGATTGATTGGGAGGTCTCAGTATATTGCAGTGTACCGTGTTGATTTGGGGAGGTCTGCAGTACATTGCAGTATCACCGGTTGAATTTAGGGAGGTCTGGCAGTTATATTGCAATCTCACCGTGTTGATTTAAGGGGAGGTCTGCAGTATATTTGGCAGTGTCACCGTGTTGATTTGGGGAGGTCTGCAGTACATTGCAGAATCACCCGTGGTTGATTTTGGGGAGGCTGCAGTATATTGCAGTTGCCACCGTGTTGATTTAGGGAAGGTCTGCAGTATATTGCAAGTATCACCGTGTTGATTTAAGGGGAGGTCTGCAGTATATTGCAGTGTTCACCGAGTGTTGAAATTTGGGGAGGTTCTGCAGTACATTGCAGTATCACCGTGTTGATTTAGGGGAGGTGTGTAGTATATGCAGTGTCACCGTGTTGATTTGGGGAAGGGCTGTCTGCCAGTATATTGGTTAGTATCACCGTGTTGAATTAGGGGAGGTCTGCAGTATATTGCAGTGTCACTTGTGTTGATTTAAAGGGGAGGTGACCGTGTTTATTTATTGCAGTATCTCCGTGTTTGATTTGAGTCTGCGTATATTGCAGTGTCACTAGGATGTTTGATTTATTGGGAGGTGTGTGGTATATTGCAGTGTCACCGTGTTGATTTATTAGGTCTGCAGTATTTTTATTCTGTACTCACCTGTCCCCGTTGATTTAGGGAGGTCTGCAGTATATTGCAGTATCACCTGTGTTGATTAGGGAGGTGGGTGTGGTATAATGCAGTGTCACCGTGTTGATTTATTAGGGGAGGTCTACAGTATATTGCAGTGCCATCATTCTAATATTGATCGCGCTAATTTAAGAAGGTCCTGCAGTATTTTTCAATGTATTCACCGTATTGAACTAGGAGGTCTGCATATATTGCAGTGTCACCGTGTTGATGGGGAGGTCTGCAGTACAATTGCAGTATCACCGTGTTGATTTGGGGAGGTCTGTGGTATATTCAGATCACCCTTTTGTGGGTAGATTAAAGAGGGGTCCCTGACAGTATATTTGCATATACATGTGATTTGTTGGAGGGTCTGCAGTCATATTGCCATGTGTCACCCAGTGTTGATTTGGGAGGTGTGCAGTACCATTGGATATCAGACACCGTTGTTTGGGGAATTGGGGAGGTCTGCAGTATATTTGAGTGGACACCCGTGTTGATTTGGGGAAGGTCTGCAGTATATTGCAGTGGTCACCGTGTTATTTAAGGGAGGTCTGGCCATATTTATTTTGCAATATCACCGTGTGATTTGGGGAGGCTTGCAGTAATATTTCAGTATCACCGGTTGATTTGGAGGTCTGCAGATACCATTTTTGGGGGAGGGCAGAAAAAGTAATTCACCGTGTTGATTAGAGGTCCTGCAGTTTTATTTGCAATATTTTCACACCGATTGATTTGGGAGGTCTGCAGTATTATTGCAGTGTCACCGTGTTGATTTGGATTTGGTAGGTCTGCAGTATATTGCAGTATCACCGAGTTGATTTTGTGAGTCAAGCAGTATATGCAGTGTCACTGAGTGTTGATTTAGGGAGGTCTCATATATTGGCAGTGTCACCGTGTTGATTTAGGGGAGGTCTGCAGTATGATTGCAGTGTTCTGCATGCATGATGGGGAGGTCGCAGTATAGAGGTTACCGTGTTTACAGTGCAGTACACTGTGATTTGAGGTTTTAGGGAGTCTGCAGTATATTGCAGTGATCACCGTGTTTGATTAGGAGGTCTGCAGTATATTGCAGTATCACCGTGTTTGATTTGGGGATGGTCTGCAGTATATTAGCAGTGTCACCGTGTTGATTTAGGGAGTCTGCAGTATATTGCAGTGTCACCGTGTTGATTTAGGGGAGTCTGCAATATTGCAGTAGTGTTGATTTGGAGGTCTGCAGTATCACTTGCAGTATCACTGTTTGATTGGGAGGTCAGTATATTGCAGTGTCACCGTGTTGATTTGGGGGGTGGTCTGCAGTATATTGCAGTGTCACCAGTGTTGATTTAGGAGGTCTGCAGAAATATTAAGTGTTTGAATTTGGGGAGGCTGCAGTATATTGCAGTGCGACCGTGATTGATGGGGAGGTCTGAGTACATTGCAGTCTGTTTGTTATTAGGGAGGTCTGCAGTATACTTATCACCGTTTGATTTGGGAGGTTCTGCATATATTGCAGTCACCGCTGATACCAGGGAGTGTGCATGTAATTGCAGTGTCATCGTGCATGATTTAGGAGGTCTACAGTATATTGCAGTGGCATACATTCCTATATTGAGGGTCGCGCTGATTTAGGATGTCTGCAGTATATTTTTGGGGCAGTAATCACCGTATTTGACATAGGAGGGTCAGTGCAGTAATATTGGGGAGCAGATGTCACCGAGTTGATTTAGAGGTCTGCAGTATAATGGCAGTATCACCGTGTTATTGATTTGGGAGGTCGCAGCAGTGCATACTCAGCAGATATAGGGGAGCTCAGTATATTGCATATTTCTCGCTGATTTAGAAGGTCTCAGATATATTGCATTTATCGCGTGATTTAGGAAGGGTCGCAGTATATTGCAGTCACCGTGTTATTTAAGTGTCTGCATATTTGCAGTGTCACCCCGTGTTTATTTAGGGAGGTCTGCAGTATATTGCAGTATCACGTGTGATTTGGGGAGGTCTGCAGTATATTGCAGTATCACCGTGTTGATTTAAGGATCTGCAGTATATTGCAGTGTGAACTGTAGATTGGGGAGGTCTCATACATTGCAGTACACAGTTTTTGATTTAGGGAGGTGTGTATTTTGCAGTGTCATCGTGTTGATTTGGGTAGGTCTGCAGTATATTGCAGTGTCACTGTGTTGATTTAGGGAGGTGTGTGGTATATTGCAGTGTCACCGTGTTGATTTAGGGAGGTCTACAGTATATTACAGTGGCCATTCATTCCTATATTGTCGCGCTGATTTAGGATGGTCTGCAGTATATTTCAGTATCACCGTGTTGACTTAGGGAGGTCTGCAGTATATTGCAGTGTCATTTGTTGATTTATGAAGGTCTGCAGTATATTGCAGTATCACCGTGTTGATTTAGGGAGGTCTGCAGTATATTGCAGTATCACCGTGTTGATTGGGGGAGGTCTGCAGTATATTGCATATTATCGCGTTGATTTAGGGAGGTCTGCAGTATATTGCAGTATCACCGTGTTGATTGGGGGAGGTCTGCAGTATATTGCATATTATCGCGCTGATTTAGGAAGGTCTGCAGTATATTGCAGTATCACCGTGTTGATTTAAGAATGTCTGCAGTATATTGCAGTATCACCGTGTTGATTTAGGGAGGTCTGCAGTATATTGCAGTATCACCGTGTTGATTTGGGAAGGTCTGCAGTATATTGCATATTATCGCGCTGATTTAGGAAGGTCTGCAGTATATTGCAGTATCACCGTGTTGATTTAGGAAGGTCTGCAGTATATTGCAGTATCACCGTGTTGATTTAGGGAGGTCTGCAGTATATTGCAGTGTCACTGTGTTGATTTAGGGAGGTCTGCAGTATATTGCAGTATCACCGTGTTGATTTGGGGAGGTCTGCAGTATTTTGCAGTATCACCGTGTTGATTTGGGGAGGTCTGCAGTATATTGCATATTATCGCGCTGATTTATGAAGGTCTGCAGTATATTGCAGTATCACCGTGTTGATTTAAGAATGTCTGCAGTATATTGCAGTGTCACTGTGTTGATTTAGGGAGGTCTGCAGTATATTGCAGTATCACCGTGTTGATTTGGGGAGGTCTGCAGTATTTTGCAGTATCAACGTGTTGATTTAAGAATGTCTGCAGTATATTGCAGTGTCACTGTGTTGATTTAGGGAGGTCTGCAGTATATTGCAGTATCACCGTGTTGATTTGGGGAGGTCTGCAGTATATTGCATATTATCGCGCTGATTTAGGAAGGTCTGCAGTATATTGCATATTATCGCGCTGATTTAGGAAGGTCTGCAGTATATTGCAGTATCACTGTGTTGATTTAAGAATGTCTGCAGTATATTGCAGTGTCACCGTGTTGATTTAGGGAGGTCTGCAGTATATTGCAGTATCACCGTGTTGATTTGGGGAGGTCTGCAGTATATTGCAGTATCACCGTGTTGATTTGGGGAGGTCTGCAGTATATTGCAGTATCACCGTGTTGATTTAAGGATGTCTGCAGTATATTGCAGTGTGAACGTGTTGATTTGGGGAGGTCTGCAGTACATTGCAGTATCACTGTGTTGATTTAGGGAGGTGTGTGGTATATTGCAGTGTCACCGTGTTGATTTGGGTAGGTCTGCAGTATATTGCAGTGTCACTGTGTTGATTTAGGGAGGTTTGTGGTATATTGCAGTGTCACCGTGTTGATTTGGGGAGGTCTGCAGTACATTGCAGTATCACTGTGTTGATTTAGGGAGGTGTGTGGTATATTGCAGTGTCACCGTGTTGATTTGGGTAGGTCTGCAGTATATTGCAGTGTCACTGTGTTGATTTAGGGAGGTTGTGGTATATTGCAGTGTCACCGTGTTGATTTAGGGAGGTCTACAGTATATTACAGTGGCCATTCATTCCTATATTGTCGCGCTGATTTAGGATGGTCTGCAGTATATTTCAGTATCACCGTGTTGACTTAGGGAGGTCTGCAGTATATTGCAGTGTCATTTGTTGATTTATGAAGGTCTGCAGTATATTGCAGTGTCACCGTGTTGATTTAGGGAGGTCTACAGTATATTACAGTGGCCATTCATTCCTATATTGTCGCGCTGATTTAGAATGGTCTGCAGTATATTTCAGTATCACCGTGTTGACTTAGGGAGGTCTGCAGTATATTGCAGTGTTTATGTGTCTGATTTATGAAGGTCTGCAGTATATTGCAGTATCACCGTGTTGATTTAGGGAGGTCTGAAGTATATTGCAGTATCACCGTGTTGATTGGGGGAGGGTCTGCAGTATTATTGCTATTATCGCGCTGATTTAGGAAGGTCTGCAGTATATTGCAGTATCACCGTGTTGATTTAGAATGTCTGCAGTATATTGCAGTATCACCGTGTTGATTTAGGGAGGTCTGCAGTAGTATATTGCAGTATATCACCGTGTTGATTTGGGAAGGTCTGCAGTATATTGATATTATCGCGCTGATTTAGGAAGGTCTGCAGTATATTGCAGTATCACCGTGTTGATTTAGGAAGGTCTGCAGTATATTGCAGTATCACCGTGTTGATTTAGGGAGGTCTGCAGTATATTGCAGTGTCACTGTGTTGATTTAGGGAGGTCTGCAGTATATTGCAGTATCACCGTGTTGATTTGGGGAGGTCTGCAGTATTTTGCAGTATCACCGTGTTGATTTGGGGAGGTCTGCAGTATATTGCATATTATCGCGCTGATTTATGAAGGTCTGCAGTATATTGCAGTATCACCGTGTTGATTTAAGAATGTCTGCAGTATATTGCAGTGTCACTGTGTTGATTTAGGGAGGTCTGCAGTATATTGCAGTATCACCGTGTTGATTTGGGGAGGTCTGCAGTATTTTGCAGTATCAACGTGTTGATTTAGGGAGGTCTGCGGTATATTGCAGTATCACCGTGTTGATTTAGGGAGGTCTACAGTATATTGCAGTATCACCGTATTGATTTAGGGAGGTCTGCAGTATATTGCAGTACCACCGTGTTGATTTAGGGAGGTCTACAGTATATTGCAGTATCACCGTGTTGATTTAGGGAGGTCTGCAGTATATTGCAGTGTCACCGTGTTGATTCAGGAAGGTCTGCAGTATATTGCAGTATCACCGTGTTGATTTAAGAATGCAGTATATTGCAGTGTCAACGTGTTGATTTAGGGAGGTCTGCAGTATATTGCAGTATCACCGTGTTGATTTGGGGAGGTCTGCAGTATATTGCAGTATCACCGTGTTGATTTAGGGAGGTCTACAGTATATTGCAGTATCACCGTGTTGATTTAGGGAGGTCTGCAGTATATTGCAGTGTCAACGTGTTGATTTAGGGAGGTCTGCAGTATATTGCAGTATCACCGTGTTGATTTGGGGAGGTCTGCAGTATATTGCAGTATCACCGTGTTGATTTAGGGAGGTCTGCAGTATATTGCAGTGTCACCGTGTTGATTTATGGAGGTCTGCAGTATATTGCAGTATCCCGTGTTGATTTAGGGAGGTGTGTGGTATATTGCAGTGTCACCGTGTTGATTTAGGGAGGTCTGCAGTATATTGCATATTGTCGTGTTGATTTAAGTAGGTCTGTAATATATGCAGTATCGCCGTGTTGATTTAGGATTGCAGACCTTAGTAAATCAAAACGACAATATGCAATATACTGCAGACCACCTTAAATCAACACGGTGATACTGCAATATACTGCAGACCTTCCTAAATCAACACGGTGACACTGTAATATACTAATATATGCAGTATCACCGTGTTGATTTGGGGAGGTCTGCAGTATATTGCAGTATCACCGTATTGTTTTAGGGAGGTCTGCAGTATATTGCATATTGTCGTGTTGATTTAGGCAGGTCTGCGGTATATTGCTGTATCACCGTGTTGATTTAGGGAAGTCTGCAGTATATTGCAGTGTCACCGTATTGTTTTGGGTAGGTCTGCGGTATATTGCAGTGTCACCGTGCTGATTTGGGGAGGTCTGCAGTATATTGCAGTATCACCGTATTGTTTTAGGGAGGTCTGCAGTATATTGCATATTGTCGTGTTGATTTAGGCAGGTCTGCGGTATATTGCTGTATCACCGTGTTGATTTAGGGAAGTCTGCAGTATATTGCAGTGTCACCATATTGTTTTGGGTAGGTCTGCGGTATATTGCAGTGTCACCGTGCTGATTTGGGGAGGTCTGCAGTATATTACAGTATCACCGTGTGTATTTAGGTAGGTCTGCGGTATATTGCAGTGTCACCGTGTTGATTTGGGGAGGTCTGCAGTATATTCTAGTGTCACCGTGTTGATTTGGGTAGGTCTGCGGTATATTGCAGTGTCACCGTGCTGATTTGGGGAGGTCTGCAGTGTATTGCAGTATCACCGTGTGTATTTAGGTAGGTCTGCGGTATATTGCAGTGTCACCGTGTTGATTTGGGGAGGTCTGCAGTATATTCTAGTGTCACCGTGTTGATTTAGGAAGGTCTGCAGTATATTGCAGTATCACCGTGTGTATTTAGGTAGGTCTGCGGTATATTGCAGTGTCACCGTGTTGATTTGGGGAGGTCTGCAGTATATTCTAGTGTCACCGTGTTGATTTAGGAAGGTCTGCAGTATATTGCAGTATCACCGTGTTGATTTAGGGAAGTCTGCAGTATATTGCAGTGTCACCATGTTGATTTGGGTGGTCTGCAGTATATTGCAGTGTCACCGTGTTGATTTGAAGAGGTCTGCAGTACATTGCAGTGTCACCGTGTTGATTTAGGGAGGTCTGCAGTATATTGCAGTGTCACCGTGTTGATTTAGGGAGGTCTGCAGTATATTGCAGTGTCACCGTGTTGATTTGAAGAGGTCTGCAGTACATTGCAGTGTCACCGTGTTGATTTAGGGAGGTCTGCAGTATATTGCAGTATCACCGTGTTGATTTACGATGGTCTGCAGTATATTGCAGTATCACCGTGTTGATTTAGGAAGGTCTACAGTATATTGCAGTGTCACCGTGTTGATTTAGGGAGGTCTGCAGTATATTGCAGTGTCACCGTGTTGATTTGAAGAGGTCTGCAGTACATTGCAGTGTCACCGTGTTGATTTAGGGAGGCCTGCAGTATATTGCAGTATCACCGTGTTGATTTACGATGGTCTGCAGTATATTGCAGTATCACCGTGTTGATTTAGGAAGGTCTACAGTATATTGCAGTGTCACCGTGTTGATTTAGGGAGGTCTGCAGTATATTGCATATTGTCATGTTGCTTTAGGAAGGTCTGCAGTATATTGCAGTATCACCGTGTTGATTTGGGGAGGTCTGCAATATATTCCAGTGTCACCGTGTTGATTTAGGAAGGTCTGCAGTATTTGCAGTATCACCGTGTTGCTTTAGGGAAGTCTGCAGTATATTGCAGTGTCACCGTGTTGATTTGGGTGGTCTGCAGTATATTGCAGTATCACCGTGTTGATTTAGGGAAGTCTGCAGTATATTGCAGTGTCACCGTGTTAAATTTGGGTGGTCTGCAGTATATTGCAGTGTCACCGTGTTGATTTGGGGAGGTCTGCAGTACATTGCAGTGTCACTGTGTTGATTTAGGAAGGTTTGCAGTATATTGCAGTATCACCGTGTTGATTTAGGGAGGTCTGCAGCATATTGCAGTATCACCGTGTTGATTTAGGGAGGTCTGCAGCATATTGCAGTATAACCGTGTTGATTTAGGAAGGTCTGCAGTATAGTGCAGTATCACCGTATTGATTTAGGGAGGTCTGCAGCATATTGCAGTATAACCGTGTTGATTTAGGAAGGTCTGCAGTATATTGCAGTATCACCGTGTTGATTTAGGAAGGTCTGCTGTATATTGCAGTATCACCGTGTTGATTTAGGGAGGTCTGCAGTATATTGCAGTGTGACCGTGTTGTTTTGTGGAGGTCTGCAGTATATTGCATATTGTCACGTTGATTTAGGAAGATCTGCAGTATATTGCAGTATCACCGTGTTGATTTAGGGAGGTCTGCAGTATATTGCAGTGTCACCGTGTTGATTTGGAGAGGTCTGCAGTACATTGCAGTGTCACCGTGTTGATTTAGGGAGGTCTGCAGTATATTGCAGTATCACCGTGTTGATTTAGGAAGGTCTGCAGTATATTGCAGTGTCACCGTGTTGATTTAGGGAGGTCTGCAGTATATTGCATATTGTCACGTTGATTTAGGAAGATCTGCAGTATATTGCAGTATCACCGTGTTGATTTAGGGAGGTCTGCAGTATATTGCTGTATCACCGTGTTGATTTAGGAAGGTCTGCAGTATATTGCAGTGTCACCGTGTTGATTTAGGGAGGTCTGCAGTATATTGCATATTGTCACGTTGATTTAGGAAGATCTGCAGTATATTGCAGTATCACCGTGTTGATTTAGGGAGGTCTGCAGTATATTGCAGTGTCACCGTGATGATTTGGAGAGGTCTGCAGTACATTGCAGTGTCACCGTGTTGATTTAGGGAGGTCTGCAGTATATTGCAGTATCACCGTGTTGATTTAGGATGGTATGCAGCATATTGCAGTATCACCGAGTTGATTTAGGAAGGTCTGCAGTATATTGCAGTATCACCGTGTTGATTTAGGAAGGTCTGCAGTATATTGCAGTGTCACCGTGTTGATTTAGGGAGGTCTGCAGTATATTGCATATTGTCACGTTGATTTAGGAAGATCTGCAGTATATTGCAGTATCACCGTGTTGATTTAGGGAGGTCTGCAGTATATTGCAGTGTCACCGTGTTGATTTGGAGAGGTCTGCAGTACATTGTAGTGTCACCGTGTTGATTTAGGGAGGTCTGCAGTATATTGCAATATCACCGTGTTGATTTAGGATGGTCTGCAGCATATTGCAGTATCACCGAGTTGATTTAGGAAGGTCTGCGGTATATTGCATATTATCATGTTGAATTAGGGAGGTCTGCAGTACATTGCAGTATCACCTTGTGGATTTAAGGGAGGTCTGCAGTATATTGCAGTGTCACCGTGTTGATTTAGGGAGGTATGCAGTATATTGCAGTATCACCGTGTGGATTTAGGGAGGTCTGCAGTATATTGCAGTATCACCGTGTTGATTTAGGGAGGTCTGCGGTATATTGCAGTATCACCGTCTTTATTTAGGGAAGTCTTCGGTATACATGTATTGCAGTATCACCGTCTTTATTGAGGGAAGTCTGCAGTATATTGGGGAAGTCTGCGGTATATTGCAGTATCACAGTGCAGATTTAGTGATGTCTGCAGTATATTGTAAGGGAGGTCTGCAGTATATTGCATATTGCTGTGTTGATTTAGGGAGGTCTGCGTTATATTGCTGTGTCACCGTGTTGATTTGGGGAGGTCTGCAGCATATTCCAGTGTCACCTTCTTCTGCAGGGAAGTCTTCAGTATATTGCAGTATCACCGTCTTTATTTAGGGAAGTCTGCAGTATATTGGGGAAGTCTGCGGTATATTGCAGTATCACAGTGCAGATTTAGTGATGTCTGCAGTATATTGTAAGGGAGGTCTGCGGTATATTGCTGTGTCACCGTGTTGATTTGGGGAGGTCTGCAGCATATTCCAGTGTCACCGTGTTGATTTAGGAATGTCTGCAGCATATTCCAGTGTCACCGTGTTGATTTAGGAATGTCTACAGTATATTGCTGTATCACCGTGTTGATTTGGGTGAGGTCTGTAGTATATTGCAGTGTCACCGTGTTGATTTAGGGAGGTCTGCAGTATAATGCATATTGTCGCATTGATTTAGGAAGATCTGCAGTATATTGCAGTATCACCGTGTTGATTTAGGGAGATCTGCAGTATATTGCAGTGTCACCGTGTTGATTTGGGGAGGTCTGCCGTACATTGCAGTGTCACCGTGTTGATTTAGGGAGGTCTGCAGTATATTGCAGTGTCACCGTGTGGATTTAGGGAGGTCTGCGGTATATTGCAGTATCACCGTCTTTATTTAGGGAAGTCTTCGGTCTATTGCAGTATCACCGTCTTTATTTAGGGAAGTCTGCAGTATATTGGGGAAGTCTGCGGTATATTGCAGTATCACAGTGCAGATTTAGTGATGTCTGCAGTATATTGTAAGGGAGGTCTGCGGTATATTGCTGTGTCACCGTGTTGATTTGGGGAGGTCTGCAGCATATTCCAGTGTCACCGTGTTGATTTAGGAATGTCTGCAGCATATTCCAGTGTCACCGTGTTGATTTAGGAATGTCTACAGTATATTGCTGTATCACCGTGTTGATTTGGGTGAGGTCTGTAGTATATTGCAGTGTCACCGTGTTGATTTAGGGAGGTCTGCAGTATAATGCATATTGTCGCATTGATTTAGGAAGATCTGCAGTATATTGCATATTATCATGTTCAATTAGGGAGGTCTGCAGTACATTGCAGTATCACCGTGTTGATTTAGGGAGGTCTGCAGTATATTGCAGTGTCACCGTGTTGATTTGGGGAGGTCTGCCGTACATTGCAGTGTCACCGTGTTGATTTAGGGAGGTCTGCAGTATATTGCAGTGTCACCGTGTGTGGATTTAGGGAGGTCTGCGGTATATTGCAGTATCACCGTCTTTATTTAGGGAAGTCTGCAGTATATTGGGGAAGTCTGCGGTATATTGCAGTATATTGCATATTGGCATGTTGATTTAGGGAGTCATAATATATTGCAGTATCACCGTGTTGATTTAGGGAGGTCTGCCGTACATTGCAGTGTCACCGTGTTGATTTAGGGAGGTCTGTAGTATATTGCAGTATCACCGTGTTGATTTAGGAAGGTCTGCAGTATATTGCATATTGTCGTGTTGCTTTAGGAAGGTCTGCAGTATATTGCAGTATCACATTGTTGATTTAGGGAGGTCTGCAGTATATTGCATATTGTCGTGTTGATTTAGGAAGCTCTGTAGTATATTGCGGTATCACCGTTTTGATTTAGGAAGGTCTGCAGTATATTGCAGTATCACCATGTTGATGTAGGGAGGTCTGCAGTATATTGCAGTGTCACCGTGTTGATTTAGGAAGGTCTGCAGTATATTGCGGTATCACCGTTTTGATTTAGGAAGGTCTGCAGTATATTGCAGTGTCACCGTGTTGATGTAGGGAGGTCTGCGGTATATTGCATATTGTCATGTTGATTTAGGGAGGTCTGCAGTACATTGCAGTATCACCTTGTGGATTTAAGGGAGGTCTGCAGTATATTGCAGTGTCACCGTGTTAATTTAGGGAGGTCTGCGGTATATTGCAGTATCACCGTCTTTATTTAGGGAAGTCTTCGGTCTATTGCAGTATCACCGTCTTTATTTAGGGAAGTCTGCAGTATATTGGGGAAGTCTGCGGTATATTGCAGTATCACAGTGCAGATTTAGTGATGTCTGCAGTATATTGCATATTGCTGTGTTGATTTCGGGAGGTCTGCAGTATATTGCAGGTATTAACGGTTTTTGGAATGGTCACTCTGGTCAAGGGTGGTTGGTCGGGAGCACGCGACGGGTAATTCAACGATCGGGGTTCATCTTTACCGGAATTCCGACTGGAGACCTTGTTTGGCCCTCACATACGTCTTTGGCATTTTGTATGTGACAGTTGAATCTGGTTATATCCCTTATATGAGTATTACGATTATTCGTAATCCTATTTTAGGGGAAGGGGCCAAGTGACTTTGGTGTGGTATGGACCTGGCACCAGGTCAGGTTATTCTAATTTCAGGGCTGAATATATTGTTTCTCAATGTAAATATTCCGTTCTGATTTTGGGATTTTCCCCCCAATGCAGCAGGTTAAAATGGGATCGAACCCGTTTGCCCGGCCTTACATGACCTTAGCTGTTGATAGGCCGTTAAACACCAATAAACAAACAAACAAACAAACACTCTGGTCAAGGCTTTTGGTGTAATTATCTCACAATGGCCAGGCTTAGTTGTAAGTAGGTAGGGTGAGTAAATATCCGTAGGTCATACATTAGTGTGAATACTCTGGGCAGTCAGCTGGGAATGTTGGGTGAAGTTGGATGTGTGTTGTGCAAATATTCAGGATTTACGTCGTCTTTTACAGCCCAGTTGACTGTCCACCCGAGACGTAGCGACGGGTGTAGGCGCAGTATTCTTGCCTAGAGTAGACCAGCGACGGAGCTCTATGTGTAGACGAGGCAGAGTCGTGCTCCAGTGTAACTTGCTACAGTGTGTGTAGCAGATGTGACATAACCCGCATGCGTAATTTGCTACAGTGTGTGTAGCAGATGTGGCGTAACGCGCATGTGCAACTTGCTACTGTGTGTGTAGCTGAGTTTGTGCAATCGTAGCTCAGAGGTACCAGGATACAGTGTCTACAACATATATGGTGTAACTCAGTGATAATTTGCTACAGTGTGTGTAGCCAAGTTTGTGTAATTGTAGCCAAGATGTAACATGCTACAGTGTCACAACATATATGGTGTAACTTGCTACAGTGTGTGTGGCTAAGTTTGTGTAACCGTAATCAAGTTGTACAAAGGTACAGTGTTTACAACATATATGGTGTAACCAGTAATACTAAAGTATTCTTTTACTTGATACTTGGGGTCCAGTGTGTCGCCAGACAGATTCAGGGGTTGCAGGGGAAATAACTGGGTCAACAAACCGGGGAATACCACTGCATACGGGGGAATGTCAGGTGGAACAGCGTCTGTAATGACACACAGATACCTGTAACGAGAAACACTACACTCCCCCCAACTCTATAAAAGGTAGAGGTGTGCTACTCGAAGGAACATATCTATCCGCTTGGCTCAGCTAGCATCCCGGAATCTGCATTCTGCTCAATCTACTAACCTGTAACTCAATCCAAAACGAAGCAGTTAACATTTGCATCAGATTACAAAAGGATACAGCCAAAAAGGATATTCAGCCTGATAGCTCTCGTCAGTCATATTCGCCTTCGTCCGTTCACGGTGTCCTCAGAAGACGTCTGGTATTGCCGTGTGTTCCCGAGCCATCACCATAATGGTCCATCGGCTCAGGGAACTTGAGTCATTATGGTATCTTATACACATGCAGTAGCAGCTTTCTGTCTGCGATACCATTGTATATTGCAGCCCGTTTGACTCGTATAACACTGTGCTCAGCGTTAAACTATAACTTGGCCCATTATTGTATTGTCCACAAATACATATAACTTGCTAACGGTTTCTCCTTGTCTGCTCACACATACTGTATGATGGTACATGTAATATTGAGCTTACATGTTGTTCTGTCTCTGCACATCTGGAAATGCGTCTTTGTGTTTGCATGACAACACTGTGGAACGTTGATCACCAAGTATGTCTATGAACACAAACTAAACATGTATTGACTGTATGCGTGTCCAAATATGGGTGTGTGTGTGTTCCCAGATGAATTATGGCACAGTGTTCATATATTGGTCATCCTTAATTGTAGAATACCACATGTTGCGCTGGAACCGGATCGTGGTCTGGAAGGATGGAATAATATTCTGCATAGTCAATCAGAACTTTGTGTGCTCTTCTTCACTCATTGATTTGTACCGTCTGTTCAGCTGTTACATTAAGCTAGTGTTAGTAGTCACTTCCAACATGTGTGTGTGTGTGTGGGTATGTGTGTAGAATCTACACGTGTACCTTTTATTGTAAATCAGTGTAACATGGTGTATGTCAGTCTCGCATGGTAGTTAGTTTTCACTGATAGTGTGTTTTCCCAGAGGAAACCTTCAACACAGTCGTTCAGTTCTGTATCATTGGACATGTCCTAGTGGAGGCACTTGAACTGATACCACGGTCGATACAGCACTCAGACAGCAACGACAGGGCATCGCACTCGTTTGTTAGTCCTTTTTGTCATGTTCAATTTACGGCGACCTATGTATGATGCTGAGGTTGGATACATGTCTGACCTTACTGGGATAACATCCACATACACTTTTCAACACAGAGAAACACAATGGGCCATGTCTGCTGGATGTTGAGGACGCAGTTGAATGGGCCCAAGGCCAACGGCTGACCGGGTTATCTATCACACTCGCGTTTGAGCTCAATCCAGGATATATACGAGTTGAATGTAACCAAGGCCAACGACTGACCGGCTGACCGGGATATTTATCCCACTCGTGTTCTTCGATCCAGGATGTACTGCTAACCTCCGGAGGATTATGCCAGCAGACCACACCATTCCTGGATAACAATGCTCTACATACACGATTAGTACATGCAATATATGTCCTGTACATAGGGTTGTACACTACCTGTACATGCGCGGCACCAGACGCAACATATTCCTGTATAGCATCATAACTGGTCATCATGCACATAGGAACATATGCACCTGTGTGTCACCAACTTTAGTTAAATGCATCAGTGCCAATCATGTATGCCAACCATGACCATTTCTCCCCCAACCAACATTTTTTGGGACATGGTCTCATATCCAGCTTTGTTATTACAGTGCGACCCCGTTAGTACACGGAAGTCCGGCGACATACAACCTTCCGTGTTGCTTATCCGAACCGTGCTATATCCGTTCTCGCCCAAGACGCATCATAATGTCAACAAAAAATACATGTACACTGTACACTGTGACTGCGAATGAACGACGTCGCCAATGCCTATACTATGCCATAAGTTTTCACTGTTATCTTCGCATATAATAAATATATTGAATCCAAGAATTGTTAACGTCATGTTTTATTTATTCATCATGTTCATGTAGAATGTAGATCTACGCAGGTCCGTGCAATCCATTATTGTAAACGCGTGTAGAAAAAAGTGTAGTAATGATGACGCAATGACCAATGACCGATATCCTGTTCCATCAGTTGCAACATCACGGACAAGCTCGTGCGTTGCAATCTGTGTTTACTCATATGGTGAGCACAGGTGGAAGACACGGACCTATGACACCAAAATAAATGCCTATTAAAAAAAATCCCATTATCCCACCCACCTGGTATCGTACTGTACATGACGTTAATAATAGAACGAGATCAAGTGGGTGGGTAATGGATATTTTTGTAATGGTCATTTTCTTTTGTGTCACACGTCGGACTATTCCACCTGTGGGTTTGAGTACAGACCTGTCTAGACATGTTTTGCCAGACGTGTTATAATATTGCACCAGTTCATGAGGTAATCAGGCTTATCACGCGAGATTTTCGACGAAGATGAATCTGATAATAGTGTACATTTTCTGTAAACGATATCGAATGTTGACGAATATTAAATTAGTAATTATTACGCATTTGCTCTGAAAATGTTATCAACTTTCCGATATATTAGCAGAAAATAGTCAAATCATTCTCGGCGAACATCTCAGTTACCGTATATAATAAAGTTGATTATCTCATGCACTGGCTCAATTATGACTAGCGAAACGAAACAAGGCCAGTTGTCGTGTACATGCGCTGGGGGCGTGGGCAGTGCTGTAAGAATTTAGTTAATCTGGGTCGAGTTAATCTGCGCGACTGATACGCGATCTCCGATTGGTCAGCCTTTACACCTAATTAATATTCCACCAATGGTGAGCGCGAACGCATGCCGGAAAAATGAAATCGAGCACATAACAATTAGCACTGCTTTGTTACTGGTCTTACTGATCTTATTCCCAGTTTGCTCGGATTAATTTACGAAATGTGCAAACGTGATCAGCTGCACATTCACATCGGTGAGATAATAGGAGGCTATGCGCCCATAAAAAAAAAATCGTCCATTTTGGGTCTAATTTGGGAAAGAATGCAAATTTAACACGATTTCTGACAATAGTCGTGTTACAAATTTAACACGATTTTGATATACAAATAGGAAAAATATTCGGGAGCCAAGGCACAACCGTGTACTAACCGAATTCGTGTTATAGTGAAGCGTGTACTAACGGGGTCGCACTGTATTTTGTACATCGGCTACACATATTTTAATTTTATCAACACTCTTTGATTCCAAACGGTTTGGAATTGCTGTTACAGCCTCATTCAGAGAAATAGTACCAAAATGATCACCGCCCACATGTGACGGAAGTCAATTCCACAATTTCAGGGTGACCCGACCTGGACATGGTACACACGCCAGCCATTCTCTGAGACTGGACGGCAACATCCAGTCTATTTTGGTTTGTCACACTCTTATCATGTTCCTGAATTATACACCCATCAGTCGGTACACTATTTCATAGACTGATAATACTCAATATATTCCCTAATACTCTCTAGTAGGACAATACATTCTTGCACTCATTCCATACACTAAGATATTGGCAATGAACTAAACAAAAAGTGCACACAACATGCTCAAAAACGATTTAAAGGAGGCAATCGTACAGCGGAAACCACAGGGTCTTTAACAGGCACCGAGGTGCACCCTACGATTAGCGGTGTATGGTCCCCACATACGTAGTGCCTTGCATGTCCTCGCATATCCGTTATTGAACGGACAATATCTCTATCCGACGTTGATCAGACATGTCGCAAGGAAGGTCTCTTAGCTTGTTGGTAGCAGCCCATTTTCAAAACAGGCTAAGCTTACTAATGCACACTTCACGCCACAGGACTCCGTCCTGCTCTTGTCCTACTTCTACCCACTATAGGAGCATGTCCTATTTTTATATCAACAACCTCCTCGTTCGCTAGTATCAGTCTAATAACAAATAATATACCAAGATGATGTAACTGGAACAGCACTTTGGTATTCGAGGAGCTTCCGTTATTTATTCACCTATTCTCAGAATAAACGTACACACAAAAATGAAAGATTGACAATGAAAGTTAAAGAAACGGATTTGTTGTTTTTCGAGATATTAGCAAACAGTCGCTGAATATACAGGCAAAGTATTAGGACTGTAATCTATGTTACTAGTATGCTGGTCAAGTAATAAAGAAATGTAATAAACTATGCATTGTACTCGTTTATAATACATAAACCTGAAAAGCACATTCCAATGTGTATATTATATCAAAAGTATTGAGACGACACTATTTCAATGAACGTGCAAGCCCACTCTGAGAATAGGTGTATTGCTTCCAATATTACTCCCCCGAGACATCCCAACTTTCATGCACCAGACAACTGCTTATTGGAAATCTCTCAGATTATATAATATGGTCACTTTGGTTGACAACGTTTTACATTCATCACTTGCCAAAGGACCGGCAGCCATGTCATTTGCGCCCCTAGTGCTCTCATGTTGCACTACTATACTATCATGGGCCCCATCCTCCCATGTTCATAGGATTCAACCGACTCGTGGTACCTTGATTGCCGTTGCCGACAGCCTACACGACCAGCGCGTTGCTGTGGCAATGACCAAGTGTCTCGTGTCGGTCTACATGCCGCCCCTCCTAACGTTGAAGACCCAAGACCATCCTCACCGTCCGCTCGAAAGCCTGTTGGGCCTTCAGGCAGTGCATCAGGCTCAGGTAATGGCTTTGTCTCTATAGCTAAATGTGACGCCCGAGACAGCACCTGATCGGCAACTTCGATTGGCTACGGGTGCACACCGCATTGCTCAACCTCCTTCCTTCGATCTGGAGCCTCCTGCCTCCACCTTGTCGGTAACTGTCTCCTCCTTCATGTTGTCAGACTATTTACATCCACAGGTTATAATCTAGTCCCGTCCCACAGAAATGTGTATCACAATTCCCAGAACTATATGCGAGATAAAGTTACCACATTCCAGCGTTTTTGGACTAGCATCTATAGTCAGGGGTCATCTGGAATCTAATGAGTTCCCAATGACATGAGCAAGGCACCACCCCATGTTTCATCAATTAATTGTCCCAACTCCGAAATAACCGATTACGACCTGGCCATGGTGGCAGTCAAGTTTCACTGAAGTCTAGGGTCAAATAAATGAAACAAGACAGGCGGTACACTCCAATCAATAACTACTCACGACTTGTGTTCCAGTTATTCATAGCCCCACTACTATTCAAGTACCAAGGTGTACATGTACTGTGATGGCTCTCCATCAAACGACACTGGACCTGTGGAGTTTTATACATGGAATTACTTTTACCATACTAGAACGTATTTTATTTCAAACAATACATCCAATAAGTAATGCCCATTATATCTGGTGATGACACACCCTCAATGGCAAACAGTCTGGACCCAGCTACTTGGTCATATGGGAGAAACAGGTCTCGTGACCTCCCTCAGTTTTGAGTTACACATTGTTGATCACATTACTGTATCCAACTTGTAAAATGTCACTCAAGCATCAAGAAATGCATTCCATTGACGACCAGACTTAGTCCGTGAAACATACATTGTTTCGCCCTGTGTGTGCCAGCTCTGGGCAGTTCAGCGAACTGCCAAGCTCTAACTGGGTGTTCCGAACCTCAGCGTGGCTGCCAAGTTATTCTCAATAACTATTACCAAACGCCACACATAACAAGTATATATATATCGATTTAGACTCCCTGAGCTCTAAATGCATGTTCTGTGTTGTTTTTTTGAGCAACTGGCAAACACCTTTGTTCTCTTGCCGCTAAGCTAGTAGGCATTCTAGCTCAGCCATTCACTCATAGACCACTATAGGTATGTGAATTCACCTGATCCCCCCAATTCGGCAGACGACGTGAACAACGGATATAGGTGTTCTGATATATTTACCTCAGTTGACTGTGCCCCTTCAGGCACCATCTGTATCCCAACAGGCTCCTCGGACAAAGTACTGGACTCCTCACAGTACTCGTCAACAGCGTAAGCATTACCTATCTGTTGGCCCTTACGTACAAGCCGGTACCTATCTGATGGATTTACCAGGCACACAACCGGCTTATCCCCACCCTTCCGTACTACTCTCGGTACTAGCAACCACCGTTCACCTCTGGCCACCTGTGTGTCGACTAAAACCATTGAACACACACTATACATGCGACAGTTGTTCCTGCACTGGTTCACTACACACACATGTACACGTCATCACTGGCTGATCAAACCAGGATATACTACCGTATGTACTCACCGGGGCCTTTACATACCCTTCACATTCCATGAAACAATCCACACACACATATACTTGTTTCTATCGCCTCTTCCATACGGAGCACTTGTCCTCCATTTCTTACTGATTGTGTTCCCAAACACTACAGTCCGTCCTTCATTACCCACCATACAAACTTGAGTCCGTCTCCATCAGGACTGAGTGCGCATACTAAATTTGTTGGGTGACATAAGTTGACACGCGTCATCAACTATACATCTTTCCTTGGCTAATGCCACTCCTTCTTGTTACACGTATTCCCTGATTCAAATTCTCAAATTCTGAACCACACATGTACATTTGTCTGCACTCCGAGTTCATGTTCACACAAACACCGACACTCGGAACAATGGTGGTAATTGCCTCTAGAGACAAGTCTACTCCATCATCAATGCATGTATTTTCTTGACTGGGACCACATGAAACATTTATTTTATACCATGTATGTGGGATGCGTCAATGTGCTTACGTACTCTGCACGCCTGTGACAACCACTGTCTAGTCCCTTTCACAGAAATTTGTTGTCAGCTACATGCTATAAATAATTCTGGGGTAAAACAGTTGCACCCCAGAACCAAGAATCGAAATTGGGACTGTCAGTTAGTCTAACTGTTCTCTAACATGCTCCCAAAGCAATGGTCAGCTTACCAAAGCTATCGTTGTGCAGGCTCCAATATAGCCCACAGGTATTCGAACAGATGGTCAATATGTCGGTGTCATATGGATATTCTGGTGGATATTGGGTAGACTTCGTTGGGTTTTGGGGTAATTCACCCAGTTTTGTGCAACTACCAATGCTCAATCATTACAACTCGTCAATTATCTACACATTCACCGTTCCGAAGTTTCGGACCTTTTTTATACTGTCAAAATACCGACATGTACTTCTAGTTATACATGTAATTCGTGGGAGGTGACATAAATAGTATGTTTGTAACAATGCACCCAAACCACCAGATATATCGAAACAACCCACAAAACACCGATACATGAATCGGTCTTCAAGAACCTGTGATATAGCGTAGGACACTTTCTCCAAAAAGGTGCATAGAATTAATTGTATCTGGAATTTAAAACATAGCGGCAACAGCCCATGTCACCATGAAATGCCAAACAAATTCTTATTTTGAGAAACATATCCCAGGATAGTATGTGTCATTGTCAACCACTACTAGGGTTGAGAGTCACATGTATGCACAACACTCCTTGTATCAGCTCGATAGCACCCCTAGTAGGTACTCACTTTGTAAATTTCATTTATTGATCAGGAGAACCTGTTCTCCTTCATACATTGCCAGATTACACATATAACAGGTACTAGTACGCCAGCTCAGTGTTCCAGATATGGTATTAGCTTATCTGGATCATAAACAATGAATGTTACGAGAGCCCATACTTCTTCATGGATCGGACTGTCATACATTGACCACCACTACATTGAAGCAACTGTTTCTCAAAACCAAGTTTTGTATTTTTACACAAATCAGACAAATGCCTTTGCTTTTAGGTATTCTTCAAAATTGTTCCCAAAATTTCAATGACCGTAAATGAATCAAACTATAACTGTAGGTTTACATAAAATTACTATGTATTGTCATATTTTTACAATTAAAATATAACCTATATTCAAACCAATTAATATAACAGAGCATTACAGTTTACAAAAAACACCAATTACCAATACTGACATGGGTAAAAATAACATTATCTGACTGCAGAATGCGATAAATTTGGAGACATAGTCTATCGTTATTTGATACTTTTACATATCATTATGCCAAGAATACTGTTCAAGCCTGTAAATTGGATTGAGAAACATTGAGCGGCTTCAACCTAATGGCGCCCATCTTGTCTAGGTCAAATGGCCTCATCTCTAGACCCAAAGTAATGTGATGTCCCTCTCCATGTACTCCAGAGTACGTGATATATTTGACTTATCGACAGCATATACCTGTACTTGCTGCCCCTCCAGTCAGAGACAAACCTCTCTGCTATGGCACAGTTGGTAGCCAATCATGCAAATACATATTGTCACATTGACAACACATGTGGGTATTTGCCTTTTGCTGACCTCCCATTATCTGGCCCGTTGCAGTGTAGTTATTCTGAAACCAACCGGTGCTACCGGTAGTGCTGTCAGCCACAATGCACCTCTACACCACATCACAGCCCACAAGGCAACCTGGTGCCTCAACTTGAGCGCCTTGCTCACTCCTGGGCCCCTTATGTGCAGGCCCTTATGTGCAGACACCCACAACATTCCAGCCATAATGGTTATTCGAAGTGCCCATACCCCATCTGGGCAACAAGCAACTCAATGTCACATATTCGTGTACAATCAACAAAATGTAAAGGTTGATGAAATGCATTTCCAGTGCTCCATCACCATATTTACCTCACTTTACATGCTTATTAAGAGTCAAATACTGTTGTTCTTCATTATTAAATGTAAAATAGCCTAACGTCTAATTTGTCATGCATGACTTTTCATGTTTACACACATACTGGTTTTTAATATGCATTTGGAAGTGGTAGACAAAGCACTATACTGGCTATTGCAAATGCCATGCAAGCAACATCCCGACATAATTTGCATGCTAGAGTACGTCGGCTAAACACAACATTCTCCGTGCTAACAACATAATCACATCACTACATCTATGGTCTGTGACTATATGCTGTCATAATCTCATTTGGACAGGTCTGTCAACTGTCATATCAAGCAGGATTTATTGGCACCACAACCCGCTCAGTTACAATATGACCTTGACACTCATACACCTTTGACTTCTGTGTATGGTTATTTTGATCTTGGCTTTTGTATAAGTTGGGTTGACATTTATTCCTATTTCCCCCCCAACTAAAAATACTCAGACTATACCGGGAAAAGAATCGGATTTTATCTGTTGTCTATCCCCACATTCCCAAGTGGAGAGCATAAACTATACAGAGGCCATTTCGTATAATTTATATCATTACAATCTGCTGCTAGTTTGGCAAAAACACACAAAATAGTTGACTGTTTGCGAACAGTGTAGTTCCAGATCAGCCTGCACATTCGCACAAAACGATCAGGATACACACCGTCCTCGCAGACTGTAATTATTGCCCCCTGGGGAAAATTTCAGCACAATCTCCCAGACATGTAAATACTGGCACAAAACATGTATAAATTGTTTTATATGTAATAAGTGAATGCGCGCTTGTTCACTCATTCATAACAAAACCGGTTTGCAACTGGGAGTACAAACTTGTCTAAATGGATGAATGTCACTCCATTTCTGCTGAAATAAAGCATGTCTCATGGTTTGCCTTCCAGCTCACCCACCAAATAGATATTTCTGGAAACTGCCTGAAATAAACTGTGCAATGTTTTCAGCACCCTGTGTTTCCTTCTTTTTTTTTCCACAAACATGATGAAAAATCAATATTCCTTTTGTGGGCCTCATATTGGGAGCAATTCCTATAAAACCAAGACACATGACAGACTGGGTCAGTTTTACTGTTGTGCAGACAGTCACCTGTCAAAAAGTTTGTGTTAAACTCGTTATGGACCGTTTTACAGCGTTGTGGTTGTACCCGGTGTTGTATTTAGTAAAAATTTGTAGCCACGAAAATACACGACACACTGGATAAAAAATCGTTTTTTGGAGGATGGACCACTAGAAAAGGGTTCGGGTAATCTTTTTAGGGACTTGATCACTTCTGACACCATTAAAGTATTCTCTTACTTGATACTTGGGGTCCAGTGTGTCGCCAGACAGATTCAGGGGTTGCAGGGGAAATAACTGGGTCAACAAACCGGGGAATACCACTGCATAAGGGGGAATGTCAGGTGGAACAGCGTCTGTAATGACACACAGACCAATATGCACAACATTTGTACAGCAAGCAAACTATAGTCAACTTACTCTCTCTAGTACTGGTGAGAGACGTCTATCTTCAACAAGGAACACCGGCAGAATAGCCAACATTCACAGGTGCACATGGAATACGCACATAATGCCTACGTCATAGGCTCGACGAGTCCACTTCCTGTGCAGGTAGCACAGGTACCTGTAACGAGAAACACTACAATACTTTGTTACAGTGTGGGTAGCAAAGTTGTGTGATCGTAGCCAAGATATACCAGGCTACAGTGTCTACAACATATATGGTGTAATCCGTGTGTAGCTTGCTACAGTGTGTGTAGCTGCGTTGTGTAACCCAGTGATCATTTGCTACAGTGTGTGCAGCAGTATTGGTGTTATACATGCGAGTGTTGCATGATATATATACATGTATATACATGCTATATATACATGCAAGGTAGTTAGTGTAACTGTTATTGTGTAGTTCGTGTAGCAACGATGGAACTTGACATTTGTGTGCAACAGTGAGTGGAGCCAGCATAAACCACTGTGTACATGTATACATAACAGACGATAATAAGTTGCTGGAGGTCAACCGATGAGTCCAAAAATAGGTAAACCAGGTGTATTATCATAACATTATCATAGCCTTGTTTTCGTGTATACTAAATACATACTGGAGTGCACATGCATGTATACCACTACTAGACTAAATCAGTGCTAACAAATAGACATATAATGTGGCTTAGTGGTATCGAAGCGGGAGAATATCCACAATGGTGCAGAACTTTTGCTCATTATATCTGGCCGAGAGTTCGAACCTCGCAAAACACATTACTTTTGTCGATATTGTTGTGCTCTTTTTATGATTGGTTTCTGGACAGGGAACTAGGTGAAACGGCGAGCGTTATCACTATTGCTATATGACCTCAATGTGACATGATCGGCGAGACCATACTCCCAGGTTCTTCATGTAATGCAGGCATGTCAAATGATGGACACAAATGAAATTTGGATTTAGTTATAAGTTCTTCAAAGTGAGACTAACTTTCTACATGTAAACTATCCCATGCTTAGTTAATGTAATTTGTAAGAGATACACATATAAAAAAGAAATATATAATAAATTATAAGAAAATAAAAATATATTTATATGTATGAGAAACTAAAATTCGAACTCACTAACAACAGCATAGATATCCGTCTCTCTAACCCCTCGACTACATAAGACCTATTGAGAAATCTCAAAATCAATATTGAAAAGGAATACAGGCACGGGTATATTTATAAATGACAGATGATAATAAGTTGCTGGAGGTCAATCAATGAGTCCAAATATAGGTAGACCAGGTGTATTATCATAGCATAGCCTCGATTTCGTGTATAATAAATACATTATAAAGTGCACGTGCATGCATGTCAATATAATAGTATATCTTGGTGCGCCAAATAGACATGTTGTGTGGCTCAGTGTTACCGAAGCTGGAGAATATCCATACGTTTGCAGAACTTTTGTTCATTTTATCTGGTCGAGAGTTCGAACCTCACAAAACGCATTACTTTTGTCGATGTCATTCTGTTATTTTTATGACTGCTTGCTGGATAAGGGAATACGTGAAACGGCGAGGGTTATCACTATTGTTATATGACCTCAATGTGACACGATCGGCGAGAACATACTCCAGATTCTTCATGTACATGTAAGAGCACTTCCCTAGCCCGGTAAGGGAATACCATTGGAGGGGGGTGGTTCATGAAGATAACGACAATTGGTTGTAGCACTTTATGCGAGTTAGGCCCGACGCCTGCAACAATACAGCATAAACATTACAATCATGCAAGGTTACAAACAATACAAGACAATACAATTAAAGCAAGTGATTGCACTTACTTTCCCATTATCAAATATCTCAAGACAACTTAGTGAAGAACGGTTCACTAAGTGCAATCACAATATGATATGTTACCTTGACCTACTTATGCAAGCACAAATAACATTTAACATAAAGCACACAAAGCTGACATTAAGCACATAAAGCTAGCAGGGTAAAAGCAGACAAGAGAGTATGTACTCACTTGTAGAACTGGAGTAAATGCTCGAGCTCGAAAAAGGCTATTCCCAAATCACTCCTTGCTCAGTTTATTATGCAAACCAACCGATGGAAAAATCTACCGTTGCAGATAAAATAACTAGCTATTATTCTAATAGCCCGTTGAATTATCTCCCCTTAATGGGATTACAGACACCATTTCCATCAATTGGTTCCAACAGCAATTTGGCTGTAATAAATGTGATAAAGGAGTGATTTGGGTTTA
The DNA here is from genome assembly GCA_029237695.1 of Conchocele bisecta. NCBI lineage: Eukaryota > Metazoa > Mollusca > Bivalvia > Lucinida > Thyasiridae > Conchocele > Conchocele bisecta. The sequence continues at coordinate 95,594,948 of CM055265.1, read as the reverse complement.
ACCAAAGGGGTATTACTGGTCGCACGGACTCTGAAGAACATATTGCGGTCAATAAACTATAATCCTAACCGCATAGATCCGGAGTGAATAAGTATGCATCATATTCCAATGTTCTCAAACCCTGTGACCCCAGATCAGACTGTGCTAATGCACAAACTGATCCAGCTCACACGGATTGAGAACACCGGACTAAAGTAGACATATATATTCCCTTGGGAGCAGCGTAGACCCTGATCAGACTGTGCATTCGCACAGGCTGGTCTCAAGTCGCACTGACTAAAAGCAATATAAAATAATAATTCACAAACAATGTAGACCCTGATCCAACTGCGCCGATGCACAGGTAGATCAGGATCAAACTGATTGCGAATAACAAGGCTAGATTATAACCAACCTGCTGTGGGCAAACGCCCTGGCCCTGACTTATCTCCCTGCTTCCTCTCACCTCTTTATCTGAGTAGAAAATAATAGTATGGTTGACGCAATCTACTTTGCATATTGGTCACATGAATTACAGTTAACGTTAAAAATACGACAATATAGATTGCATTATTTAGTCCTTAGCATGTTATTTGCCAATCCAGAGCCAGAACGAACCCGTAACCTTAATCCGACAGTGTCTAGAGCCACAGACATTTATACAGAGGGACACTGTGCGGAAACATTTTACGGGATTCGCTCTACCTCCAGTCCAGCTCACAACAGAGATATCAGGGGTAATGGGGCATTATCGTGGCAACAAAATATCAGGATAAATAACAGTGTTTACACCTGGTAAAACTAGGTCATGCAACAGATAGGTGTAAAGTAAATCCAGCTCTAACTACTGCACATCTATGAACATACAAAGTTGCCACGATAAGTCTAAATTAAGGAACCAAATTATCAACCATTTAGGTTGAAATGAACCAAGCTTTTCCACAATAATAAATATTGTACAGGACTCATTTCCTGTGTAAACAGTGTTGCAGTCCATGCGGACTCCAACAATGCATAACGTACTCAGACAACTAAAACCCATGTTAAAACAAGACACCATATCACAGTATATTTACCGCTCCCTGCTCTTTCTCCAGCTTACTCGAAAATATAAATATGTGTTGTCTTCCAACTACTATCGTGGACCGAATGATCGAAATATAATAAAAACCCAGCGCAAGAAAAATTTGACAGCTCATGCAAAGTGTTAGTGAGCGATTTTTATATAAGCCAATCAAACTGCCGGTTAGAATAAATATCTACCAATCAGAAATTAGGTTTATATTATGATATTGGCTATACCTATGGCTGTTGAGAAATTTCGCCCCCAAAAGAGTTCGGACCAATATTGGCTAATATAACGGGATATAGGAGACGGTCAATATAATGTCGTTCTGTCATGTCATGTCAAGTTGGAAGCGTGCCGCTATCTGCAATACGTTTCGCATTAATCTGCAAACACTGAAACATATGTTAAAATAACAAGAGCATGAATACAATGTGGTTAAAATATAAAAGAGCACATAAATCTCATCCGGCCACACTGTCCCCCTTCTTCGAAAAAATGTCCTCCGCGACATTTCCATGGAAGAATCTGTAATTAAAATATTAAGAATTAATAACTGCTGAAAACACGGCTGATAAAATATCTTCCGGCATGACTGAAAAAGCAGAATCTTCAAGCAGTGTCTTCAGCAATGCAGCTTTATTCTTCCATGGCACGCGGGATTCTGTAGGCTGTTGGGACATGTGATATGCTCCAGATGCCATCCAATTCGGTCTCTTTCTCTCTCTCCCCGATCTTCTAAGTTGCACCTCCTCCGCAGTCTCTTCCCCATCTGAAACCTCCAAAGGAGTTTCCAACTCTGCGGTTATCCCCGGAACTTCTGCAGCTTCCTCCTCTTCAGAAGTGTGAGCGTCCTCACCCTGCTCCATCCCGGGGTCTCCCTGCACAGATCCAAGATCGTCATCCGGCTGTGCAGGAAGAATATACTCACCTGTACTGGCCCCAGAGCCTTCTACAACATCGGTATTGACGTCGCGCTCTGTGCCTGGAGTGGAAAAATATATTTCCGACTCTGCGTCACTCACTTCGACGTCGTTTCTTCCTTCCTTTCTTCTTCTTCTTCTACTACTTCTATTTTTCTCGGTGCGGGGACTGGTCTCGTACGTGGTTCTGGTATCGGTCTTGTCCGGGGTTTTGGAACAGCTCTCGGTCTAGGCCTCGGCGTAGGTTTTGGCTTGTCGTCTGGAAGTGGTGGTGCTGTATCTTCAACGGATTCTTCTTCATGGAGCGATCCAATCGGTCTAAGAAGGTTCCTATGAATGAAGAGTCCTGTACTTACCTGTACCATTTTCCCGACAAACTTCGAAGACCGGCACATCACTACTTACCTGTTTATGGATGACATAAACATCTTCAGACCACTTGTCTTCAAGTTTGTGCCGACTTTAAGGCCAAAATCTTTACGAGAACTCTGTCACCAGGTTGTAAGTGTGCTCCACGAATCCTTGTGTCGTAGAACTTCTTTTGATTTCCTTGCGACTTCTCAATCACTTCCTTGGCCTTCTCATAGGACCGCTGGAATCGTGCGCGTAAATCTGACGCATACTTTCCCAGTGGCTGGGTTACTTCATTCTGGTCTAAGCCGAACGCAAGATCCACAGGAAGACGAGGTTCTCTCCCAAACATCAAGTGGAATGGAGTCTGTCCTGTGGTATCGTGTCTCGTAGAGTTGTACGCATGGACAAGTGGTCCTATGTGAGCGACACAATCAGACTTCTTAGAGACATCCAAGGTGCCAAGCATGTCAATAAGAGTCCGGTTGAACCGTTCACACATACCATCATACCATTGCCCATGGGATGGTACGGGGTCGTCCTAGACTTCGCAATCTTTGTAACCGAGCACACTTCCTTCATCAACTTGGACTCGAAGTTGGCTCCTTGGTCTGAGTGTATCCTCTTCGGCAGCCCGTAGTGGCGTACAAATTGGTTGATGAAGGCATCAGCGGTGGTTTTCGCCGTCATGTTCTTTGTAGGAATGGCCTGTGCGTATCTGGTGAAATGGTCCGTAATGACTAGAACATACTGGATTCCACCTTTGGCAACATCCAACTGTAAAAAATCCATACACATTCTAATGGTTGTGTAGTCTGGATGCTAACCAAAGGAGCTCTGGGTACCCTGGGTCTTGAATCAGACACAGCGGCCAAAATTCTTAAAACCCAGTGGTTCTACATCACTCGCCATTCCAGGCCAGAAGAATCTATCTCTAATCAAAGACAGGATTCTGTCTCTGCCAGGGTGGCCAACATCGTTATGGAGCATTCCCATAACATTTGTTGATCCACTCGGCAGGAAGAATCAACTGAAGACTTGACTTGTCCTGTATGATGACTTCTCGGTACAAAACACCGCGTACTAAACTTCAGCTTGTCGAAAGTGCGCGAAAATGAAAGATGATCCTTGGATCCAGCGTGGGGGACCGGTTTTTTCCCGCTTCTTACTGCCTGAATCCAAGGCTTCAAAATAGCATCTCTGTACTGCGCCTGACGAATCTCGCTGACTGACATCTGTGTCATGTCATCAGTGCCAAGATTATCAAGAACATCTTCGGACATTGAAATAGTTTCAATGTAAGGTTGGCACTGAATTCCATGACACACAGCTTGTACAGTGTCCACCGAAACAGATTCGGTGTTCAACGGATGTCGGGACATGGCGTCCGCATCAACATTGCCCTTTCCAGGGACCTGTATCTTGGATGTCAAAATCGGAAACTGGAAAGGGCGGCAAGCCATCTATGGCCTGTAGCGTCCAACTTGGCGTTAGTCAGGACGTAAGTCAGAGGATTATTGTCCGTCAAAACCGTGAACTTATGGCCATACAGATAGTCCGAAAACTTCTCTGTGACTGCCCATTTTAAAGCAAGGAACTCCAGCTTGTGAGCCGTTCCGTCTTGCTCAGTCCATGGCTGGCGAAATAAATAGCCCTCTTCCCGCCGTCCTGCTCCTGGCACAAAACTGCTCCTAAACCCTTCTGACTGGCATCTACATGTAGTTCGAAAGGTGTAGTAAAATCGGGGAAACCCAGAACAGGAGGCGACGTCAAGATCTTTTTAAGATTGGAAAAAGATTCCTCCTGCTCCGGACCCCAGTGCCAAGGCCTAGGTGGTGTCAATGGCTTGCCTTTCCGCCTCTTTTTTGTTGCGGTTGTCGGCATAATGTCAGTTAGGGGACGAGCTACTGCCGCAAAGACGTTCTGCGGACGCGGCCAATTCACCACCTTCTCGATTTTAGCTGGGTCAGCTTCTATCCCCTCACCCGACACAATGTGACCTACGTACTTCACTTTCTTTTTAAGAAAGGAGCACTTCTTGGGCGACAATTTTAGGCCACATTGGCGTAATCTGAGAAGCACAAGCTCAAGCCTCTCGATGTGCTGTTCGTAGCTGTCACTGAAAACAATGACATCATCGAGGTAGATGAAGCATATTTTGGTGTTCAGCTCACCAAAACAGTCTTCCATCAGGCGTTGATATGTCGCAGGAGCATTCGACAAACCAAAAGGTAACCGGTTATGCTCCCAAAACCCGAGAGGACCCACGCTAAATGCAGTCCTCTCCTTGTGCTCCTCAGCCACATCCACCTGGTAATACCCGCTCTTCATGTCCAAGACGGTGTAGTACTTAGCTCCGGCAAGTGCATCGAGGACCTCGTCTATGCGAGGCAAAGCGTAAGAGTCCTTGATAGTACGAAGATTAAGCGCTCAGTAATCGACGCACATATGCAGCTTCCCGTCCTTCTTGCGAGCTAAGACCACACCAGAAGACCAGGGGGAGTGAGAACGTCTTATAATGCCAGCAGCCGCAAGCTGCTTGAGGTGGTCTCGCACCTCATCAAACATCCCAGGAGGGATCCTCCTATGGCGATGTTTGAAGGGAATCTCATTGGTTAGATTGATCCGGTGTTCAACTCTGACATAATGACCAATGTCATTATCATTATGAGAAAAAACATCTGGAAATCTACCAATGAGATCCCTTAGTTGACGCTGCTGCTCCAATGTGCACCCCTCCGTCTCAATGTCCAGTTCATCTGTGAATGAGCTCTGGCCTTGAGTGTCTGAGGCTGTACTGATTCCACTAGAACCGTCATCAAGGCGAACTGGTTGTATTTCACACAGCATGCCTTTGGGCGGAATGTTAATTGTTCTAGTGGACACATTGGAGACCATCACGTCAACCAATCCTCTGCCATCACCTTTGATAGAAAATCAAGGATGGGCATACATCGACATCTGATGTCAAGACTGAACCTTCTGTTTCTTGCAAAACAGCTGAAGTTGGTTCATAATGTAGCCCATTTTGTACAACACCAGCTATTGTACGAGATGTGTTTGGTGGCAACACGATACAACGATTCTCGCACTATGAACATAGCCCAATACATCTTTCCGTCGCCGAAGTTCTTTTTCCCGAAGTTGCATACAACGAAAAGAAAGATACCATGGCGTGAACAAATCTGCAGTCTGCAATAGCATTTTCACCATATTGCTCCTTGCATGTCTCAAGGTAAACCGACAGCAGATTTGTTCCCACAAGCAATGATACACGAGTGTTGTAGCTACTCTTCGGGACCACAAGAGCAAGACAAGACTGAGTGTGTCCTGTCGGAAGACCAGAAACAGTTATGTCCAACTCGACATAACCATCATATGGCAACGGATTGCCATCCGCACATTCCACCGAAAGTAGCTCATCTAACGGATAAATTGGTAATTTATCCGACAAATGGCTGTCGTAAAAATCTCTACTGATGGTGGTAACTGTACTTCCAGTATCAAGAAGAGCGATGGTCGCGATCCCATTCACCTCTACCGAAATCTTCATTGCTCGTGCCCACCAGCTGGTTCGTCTGGGACCTCTGGTTGTGGTTGTCCGTCTTATGGTCGGCCCCTCCTCATAAGACGTCTGCCGTTTTTTAAATTCCCCGCGTGGTGGACGTCGAAGATGGTCTACGTTGACTCTGCATCCCAGAGCAATGTGACCCACCTGACCACAATTCCAACAGATTATCTCTGCTGGCGCATGATCAGGCCGTCCATTGTCTGGTTGCTGCCACTCCTCCGGGGGTTCCCACTGTGACTGGTAGCTTCCCCTTTCTCTGCCCTTCCATCTTGGGGGACTCTGCTGTTGCTGTTGATAGTGTTGTCGATCCTGCTGTTGTTGTTGTTGTTGGTACTGCTGTTGTTGTTGTTGACACTGCTCCTGTTGTTGACCTTGCTGTTGTTGGTCCAGTCTCTTACTCATGTTGGACATTTCCTTCTGTAACTGCTGAACCATTCCGGTTAAATGTTTCATTGGGTCCTTGTCTGTTGTAGATGCGGGAGTTGCAGAAGAATTGATGAGGTTACAAGCACTCGCGGAATCTCTACCAACCATCTCGTCTTCAACTTTACGCAGTTCAATTCGTAGTTTATCAAAATCTTTTATAAACTCGAATTTGAAACCGGCTAAAACTTTGAGATTGGTCGAGATCCCCGACCGGAGTGCCGCAACCAACATCTCGTTCATCGCTGAAGGCACCACTTTGCCTAACTGCATGGCCTTGCCCAGGAGATCTTCCAGTCGGTTCGCAAAATTAGTTACAGACGCCCCTTCGGCCTGCTTGCAGGTATAAAATTCCGCAAGCACTGACTGTCCCTCCTGGACAAGTCCAAAGCACGCGTCAAACTTCTCTAAAATTCTAAAGACGCTGATGTGGAGGCCCATCCGCATTAAAATGCGTGCTGCTTCCCCCTTCACAGAACGCCTGACTGCCTGCAAGATTGACTCTCTGTATACAAAGGGTCAGCTTGTAGCCCCTGCACCTGCACCTCATATCTCCACAGATCATATGCAGTATCTTTGGAAGTGCCAGAGAAAAAGGATATCTTGGGGCAGTAGGCCACATGTGAAGGTGCGACGAATGGTGGGGAGGTAAAAGAAGGATCCTTATCCCCGTGGTTGTCCAACCAACTTGCCAGATCATCAGGTGTATCACATTTTGGTTTTACACCAAGAGACTGAAAAGCCTCAACCATCTTCTTTGCTTCCTCTTCCGTGAACTCCATGACTGATCTGTATTGTGACTAAATTAACTAAGGTTCACTTTGTAATTTTAACTTAATGGAAATAGCGACAAGAATTGGTTAAGAAGTCATTCGGGGAAAACAAAGACGGAGGGAAGTAAACTCGACAACGAAGAAACGTACGGAATGACGTAAAATTGCTGGGAACGCGAATAAACGACGGATGGACGTAAACTATTTGCGGCGACACAAATTGGTTAGGAAGCTATTCAGGAAAACAACGATGTATGGAATTAAATTTTACAACAAAGAAATGATCGAGTAATTGCGGCAGCGAATAAATGACGGACAGAAGTAAACGTGAAAACGAATAACCGCGGTATCACGAATTGTATGCTAGAAAACCGATGTTTTGGAGGAAAAAAAATATAATATTATAAATTTACCAGTTAATTAACTACACCTCAAGGACATTAAACTATTCACCAGATATTATTTCTATTACCACTGGTGTTCAGCAATAATACTAAAATAAACAAAGAAACTTTCGAGCTAATACATGGTGGAATATCAAACTGAAAACAATTTCAAGGGAGACTACACTAGAAACAAATGACAATAGAAATTAAACTAAGTTTAAGCACTATAATTGCAAGTGCAAAAATGTTGCAAGTGTAAATGTGACAATTTACACCAATGTAAATTATGTAAATTACGTCAAGTAATTACATGACAAATGAAAAGTAACTATCAATGCATAAGGTAGTTCGCAAATGCTGGCTGAAATAATTAGCAAACACAAAAGAATGCGCTAAGTTAAATGTTACGGAATTTCTAACGGATGTAACAAAAGGGAGATAATTCAATGAAAAGCCATAATGTAACCAATATTTCCAAGAAATACAAGAAAATCACCAAAGTAATTGATGCAAAATACAAGTAAGTAATTACCTAATAATACCCTAAGACATGTCAAGTTAAATCAATGTTAAACTGTGAAGAAATTTTCAAATAATAATGAAATTCGGCAAAGATGGTTCAAATGAGTGGTCACCTGTTCAACCTGGAATTAATGAATCAGCAATAAATGTTAAATAATAATAAATTAAATTCAAGAAGATGCAAGTAAGTTTATGCTAAATTCAATGGAATAAATTAAAGTTTACATTTTTAGACAATTGCTAACAAAACAAAATGTGCAAAGTTAATAAGCGGTAATTGTCAGTCAGTCACCTGTCACGTCTATACCAGGGCTATATATTCCTAAATAGATATTGGGATTATATCATATTATAGGCTATATGGATGGGCTATATTGCTCCATCATTTATGTCCCCGAAAAAATATGGCAAGTATGATCCCAAAAATATGAAAATCCAACAACCACAAATATCACCGACCCTAAACTTATTTATACCCACGCACAAATATCACAGAAAAGCTACATTTTACAAAGGCACAGCACAAGTAAAACAAACCCAATAATCACAATACATCAAGCACATTACATGCACATGGAAAGCAGAAAAAAATAATCACAGCAGCACAATTTATAATCACAACATGTAAAAACAAAACAGCACATCACATGTTTACTATACAAGGCACATACACAAAAATAAACGAGCAACATGCACTACTAAGCAACTATAAAGCAAACACAAATACAAGCAGGTACATGGACAACACAAATGCGTGCGCATGCAGGCTGGCTGTGACGCGCGCTGTGTGTTTGTGTGTGTGTGTGTCTGCCTCCTGTCTCTATCAGGTCTATCTGCTCGGATTCACCAGTCTGAGTACGTACTACCAATCACCCGCGTGATAAATTCCTAATTGTCGGTCTCCACACGTCGTTGGGCGCCATTTGTAAGAGCACTTCCCTAGCCCGGTAAGGGAATACCATTGGAGGGGGGTGGTTCATGAAGATAACGACAATTGGTTGTAGCACTTTATGCGAGTTAGGCCCGACGCCTGCAACAATACAGCATAAACATTACAATCATGCAAGGTTACAAACAATACAAGACAATACAATTAAAGCAAGTGATTGCACTTACTTTCCCATTATCAAATATCTCAAGACAACTTAGTGAAGAACGGTTCACTAAGTGCAATCACAATATGTTATGTTACCTTGACCTACTTATGCAAGCACAAATAACATTTAACATAAAGCACACAAAGCTGACATTAAGCATATAAAGCAAGCAGGGTAAAAGCAGACAAGAGAGTATGTACTCACTTGTAGAACTGGAGTAAATGCTCGAGCTCGAAAAAGGCTATTCCCAAATCACTCATTGCTCAGTTTATTATGCAAACCAACCGATGGAAAAATCTACCGTTGCAGATAAAATAACTAGCTATTATTCTAATAGCCCGTTGAATTATCTCCCCTTAATGGGATTACAGACACCATTTCCATCAATTGGTTCCAACAGCAATTTGGCTGTAATAAATGTGATAAAGGAGTGATTTGGGTTTAACCAAAGGGGTATTACTGGTCGCACGGACTCTGAAGAACATATTGCGGTCAATAAACTATAATCCTAACCGCATAGATCCGGAGTGAATAAGTATGCATCATATTCCAATGTTCGCAAACCCTGTGGACCCCAGATCAGACTGTGCTAATGTGCAACTGATCCAGCTCACACGGATGAGAACACCGGACTAAAGTAGACATATATATTCCCTTGGGAGCAGCGTAGACCCTGATCAGACTGTGCATTCGCACAGGCTGGTCTCAAGTCGCACTGACTAAAAGCAATATAAAATAATAATTCACAAACAATGTAGACCCTGATCCAACTGCGCCGATGCACAGGTAGATCAGGATCAAACTGATTGCGAATAACAAGGCTAGATTATAACCAACCTGCTGTGGGCAAACGCCCTGGCCCTGACTTATCTCCTGCTTCCTCTCACCTCTTTATCTGAGTAGAAAATAATAGTATGGTTGACGCAATCTACTTTGCATATTGGTCACATGAATTACAGTTAACGTTAAAAATACGACAATATAGATTACATTTAGTCCTTAGCATGTTATTTGCCAATCCAGAGCCAGAACGAACCCGTAACCTTAATCCGACAGTGTCTAGAGCCACAGACATTTATACAGAGGGACACTGTGCGGAAACATTTTACGGGATTCGCTCTACCTCCAGTCCAGCTCACAACAGAGATATCAGGGGGAATGGGGCATTATCGTGGCAACAAATATCAGGATAAATAACAGTGTTTACACCTGGTAAAACTAGGTCATGCAACAGATAGGTGTAAAGTAAATCCAGCTCTAACTGCTGCACATCTATGAACATACAAAGTTGCCACGATAAGTCTAAATTAAGGAACCAAATTATCAACCATTTAGGTTGAAATGAACCAAGCTTTTCCACAATAATAAATATTGTACAGGACTCATTTCCTGTGTAAACAGTGTTGCAGTCCATGCGGACTCCAACAATGCATAACGTACTCAGACAACTAAAACCCATGTTAAAACAAGACACCATATCACAGTATATTTACCGCTCCCTGCTCTTTCTCCAGCTTACTCGAAAATATAAATATGTGTTGTCTTCCAACTACTATCGTGGACCGAATGATCGAAATATAATAAAAACCCAGCGCAAGAAAAATTTGACAGCTCATGCAAAGTGTTAGTGAGCGATTTTTATATAAGCCAATCAAACTGCCGGTTAGAATAAATATCTACCAATCAGAAATTAGGTTATATTATGATATTGGCTATACCTACGGCTGTTGAGAAATTTCGCCCCCAAAAGAGTTCGGACCAATATTGGCTAATATAACGGGATATAGGAGACGGTCAATATGTCGTTCTGTCATGTCATGTCAAGTTGGAAGCGTGCCGCTATCTGCAATACGTTTCGCATTAATCTGCAAACACTGAAACATATGTTAAAATAACAAGAGCATGAATACAATGTGGTTAAAATATAAAAGAGCACATAAATCTCATCCGGCCACATACACATATGAATTGAGTGTGCATTTAGTTCAGTATTAGTTTTCTTCAAAGTGAGACTAACGTTCTACATGTAATATATATCATGCTTAATTAATGTAATTTGTAAGAGCAACACACATAAAAAAGAAATATGTAACAAAACATAAACAAATAAAAATATATGTGTATATACATGTATGTATGAAAAACTAAGATTCAAACTCACTACCTACGGCATTGATATCCGTCACTCTAACCCCTCGACTACATAAGACTTGATGACAAATCTCAAAATCAATACACTGCAGCTCCATTATAACGCGGTGGTCGGGGTCCAAGATTTCAAACCGCGATCGAATCCGACCGTGTTATAAAATTTCGGGACATGCACGTGTTAATGTTTGTAAGACTGCAAGAGTTACTCTTCATGTATACTCTTCAGTAAAGAAGTTACGTTACGTTGTTAACGTCATGACGTCATAATAACGTCATGACAACGGCTAAGGCATTATGGTAGTGATATGTTATGGTATGAATCCACAATAAAGTGTACAGTGTTGTATTGAGTGTTTTGTGTGTATATAAGTGTTTAACAAATGGTAGCAGAGCGTGTGTGAGTGAATCGGATTGGTGGATGAAGATTGGGAGAAGATACAGTGACTATATTTGAGTGCATGTGAGTATTGTATGACTGGTAAACATGGCTACAAGAATAAATCCACCAACATTAAACTTGGTTGTGAAAACTTATGAACTTTATAAACAAGAGTTGATTGCTTTGAGAGAAGTTACAGATGTGCCAATACAGAAACAGGGTGTAGGAATTGCGTTGTCATTGCCTGAGAATGAAGAAAGTAAAATTAGGGAGAAAGTTTTCGATCAAATCAAGATTGAAGATCTAAAGAAAGCAGATGGACTTGATGTTTTATTACAATTTTTGGACAATCATTTAGCTAAAGATGATTTATCAGACAGTTTGGACAGGTTTGAGGATTTTGATGATTTTCGGAGATTAGATGGCCAGAGTGTTAGTGAATATGTGTCAATGTTTGATGCGAAATACCGCAGAATGGAGAAGAAGAATATGAAGCTGCCCACAGAAATATTAGCGTTTTTACTGTTAAGAAGTTGTTGGTGCTGACTGGCATGAATTATGGGAATAAAGATACTTTGTATACAGAAGCGAAGCAATCTTTGAAGAAATTCAAAGGCGATGACGGTAAAAATGACATCAGACAGACATCAACAAATGCTATGAAGTTTGAACCTGCCTATCTAGCGGCACATCAGGAAGCGTTACTGGCAGCCGGATATATTCGCTCACCTTCAAATTCACAGTTCCACAATAATAGAGGGGAACGATGGAACAAAGGAAGCTACGTGAGAGGATCTACATGAGGCAATGGATGGGGATCTACAGGTGGCTATGGACGGGGATCTACAGGCGGCTATGGATGGGGATCTACTGGAGGTTATGGACGGGGGTCTACTGGAGGTTATGGACGTGGATATACAGGAGCCCAACATGCGTCAAGCCCAAAGGTATTTAACAATAAGAAGATGAATCCAGTAGGCGCTGATAATCTCACTCTCACTTGTAAATCATGTGGTTCATTCCGCCATTTGGTAGCTGCATGCCCAGATAGTTGGGAGAATATGGCGAAAGTGAATTTTGTTGACGATGAACAGGCCGTTCTATTTACCGGTAATAAAAGGGAGGCTATAGCGGAATTAGGAGTAGAAGCTCGTAACTGTGCAGTTCTTGACAGCGCATGTAGCAGTACTGTGTGTGGGAAGAATTGGTTAGATGCCTATGTAAACTCGCTAGATTCGATAGACCAGAAAATGATCAAACATGTTGATGGCGTAAAAATATTCAAATTTGGTTGTGGAACACACTTAAAATCTAATGGAGGGTTAGCATTCCAGCCGTTATTGCAGGCAAAGAAGTCACCATCAACACAGATGTGGTTGATTCGGACATTCCCCTGCTACTTTCCAGAACGACAATGAAAAACGCTGGAGTAAAAATGGATCTGGAAAATGATACTGCTAATATATTTGGGCATGACATAGCACTAAATTTAACCTCATCTGGACACTTGTGTATACCAATTGACAGAAATGAAAAAATAGGAATTGATTCAGTGTATGCAGTGAAGTTACAAGATGTTAGCGATACTGAGCGATCCAAGATACTGTTAAAATTACACCGGCAGTTTGCCCATCCACCAAAGAAACGACTAATTGCCTTACTGAGAGATGCAGGTGTATGGGACAGTGGTTATATGGATGTTTTGACAGAGATAGAAGAAAAATGTCAAATATGCAAGATTTACGCGAAGACACCATCACGTCCAATAGTGGCAATGCCAATGGCAAATGAATTTAATCAGAAAGTTGCAATGGATTTGAAACAGTGGAAGGGGCGCTGGATTTTACACATGATAGACATGTGGTCAAGGTATACAGTGTCGGTTTTTATCAACCGAAAACGACTCACTGGATAGGAAAAATTTGGAGTTATGGGGTCGGTACTAACTGACAATGGCGGCGAATTTAGTTCTGATGAAATGAGAGAAGTAGCATCCATACCGAATGTGCAGGTATGCACCACCGCTGGAGAAAGTCCATTTCAGAATGGATTATGTGAACGAGTACATGCAGTTACTGATATGATGCTAATCAAGTTGGAAGCCGAGAAGGACAAGCTTGATGGTCAGGCTTTATTATGTTGGGCGAATATGGCACGCAATTCATTACAAATGTGGAATGGTTTCAGCAGTCACCAGTTAGTGTTTGGTACAAACCCGAAACTTCCAGGAATTATGACAGATAACTTACCTGCTCTTGAAGGAACAACAAGCAGTGAGAAATTTGCGCATCATTTGAATGCATTGCATGCATCGAGAGAAGCTTTTATAAATACTAAGGCGAATGAGCGGATCAGGAGGGCCCTTAGTACAAAAGTGAGAGCTGCAGAACAGACATATGTGAATGGTGACCTCGTTTACTACAAGCGTGAAGGAAGGGAGAGGTGGCTAGGACCAGGAAAAGTCGTTTTTCAAGATGGGAAAATGGTGTTTGTGCGACATGGAGGTGTATTTGTACGCGTATCACCAAACAGACTGAGCAAGGTTAGCGGTTACATTAATGTAGAAGACAAAGACGATGGAAAATTGGAGAACGTCATTCATTCGGACATGGATCAATTGAAACATGACAACAACATTGAAAACATTCGCGGCTCGATGGTTACAGGAAACGAGTCACAGACAATGCATGAAGATATACCGAAAGCTGATGAAGACAGGCATGTTGCTGAACTGGAGATAGCTAGGAATGCTAATTTGAAAGTGAATGACATAATTCAGTATAGGATGAGAGATTCTGATCAATGGATTATAGCAAAAGTGCTAGGTCGAGCTGGGAAAACCACAGGGAAATACAAAGACTGGTACAATGTGCAGGATGAGACCAATAGCGAACAGAAAAGTGTTGATCTAGGGCAATTCAAGTGGGAGAAGTTGACAAAAGATAATAATAACAGTTCACATGTGCATGTAGTTGAAACTAGCAAGACAGAACATGATGATGCCAGTTTTGCCAAAGAAACAGAGCTAAAGAAACTGATTCATTTCAACACATACGAAACTGTCAAAGACAATGGTCAACATGCATTATCAACACGATGGGTGATTACAAACAAAGGGCAAGTGAAGGCAAGACTTGTGGTACGGGGGTTTGAAGAAGATTATTTTCTGCCAAGAGATAGTCCCACCGTTGGAAAAGGATCAATGAGGGCAATTCTAGCAATTGCTTCGAGTGAAAGATGGGTTATAAAAACGACGGATATAAAATCAGCATTTTTACAAGGCAAACATCTAGATAGGGATGTGTTTGTTAGACCACCCAGAGAGAGTGACACACGAAGAGGTATGATATGGAAATTAAAACATGGTCTGTATGGGCTCAAAGATGGCGCAAGGCAATTCTACCTAAGTGTAAATGAGGAATTAACGACATTAGGATTCAAACGGTCTGCATTAGACCCTGCTCTTTTCTTTATTCATAAAGGGGACAAACTTAGAGGCATAGTTTGCAGTCACGTGGATGATTTTCTACATGCTGGTGATGAATATTTTGAATCATTGATGGACAAACTACGGCAGAGATTTCATGCAGGGAAAGTCGAAGAAAGGGAATTCAAATATATCGGTTTTGATATCAAACAAAGCGACAGTGGTATCACTGTGGACCAGTCGTGTTATGTTGGGAAGCTGGAATGCCCAACCATCGAACCAGACAGGCTGAGAAATAAAAACGAGGTGCTAACAACTGAGGAGCAAACCATATATAGACAGTTAGTTGGACAGAAATTAAACTGGGCTGTTCATGGATCCAGACCAGATCTTGCATTTGAAATGATAACAGCCAGCACTAACTGAAAGAAGGGCACAGTCGGTGATCTATACGAATCATCAAACAAGTGAACAGAATGAAAGATATGAAGTCATATGGTCTTTCCACGCATTAGTATTATTCAAAAATGAAGATAGTTGTATTTACTGACGCATCATTATGCAATATCAATGATGGAACTGGAAGCACCGGTGCTCATATGGTTTGGTTGGTGGACGACACCAATGGCAGGTGTTGCCCAATAACCTGGCACGCCCGGAAAAGAAAAAGAGTTGTCAGATCTACAATTGCTGCAGAAGCACTGAGTCTACAAGAAGGATTGGAATCAAGTGTATACTACAAGCAGATGTTAGAAGAAGTTCTTGGTATATCAATACAAGTACCTATCGTGGCCTACACTGATAACAGAAGCGTAATTGAAGCTTTATTATCAACGAAGCTGGTAGATGACAAACGTCTGCGAGTGGATATTGCGGCTATTCAAGAATTCCTGGCGACAAGCAACACACATGAAGTAAGGTGGTGTTCCGGCGACAACCAGTTGGCGAACTGTTTGACGAAGCAAGGAGCATCTGGGTACCAGCTGTTAGAAGTACTACAGACAGGGCAGATGCCTAATTACAATGTTCACTGAACATAATTGACGTGTTTTACTCATGCTACATGTTTTATTAATCGAACTACATTTGCAGAATCAAATAACTAGATGTAATTATATTATAATGTTTAGATCCTAAAAAAAGAAAGAAAGTATAATTAATGTTAATGTTTGTAAGACTGCAAGAGTTACTCTTCATGTATACTCTTCAGTAAAGAAGTTACGTTACGTTGTTAACGTCATGACGTCATAATAACGTCATGACAACGGCTAAGGCATTATGGTAGTGATATGTTATGGTATGAATCCACAATAAAGTGTACAGTGTTGTATTGAGTGTTTTGTGTGTATATAAGTGTTTAACAGCACGGGTACTGGTACTGCACGGGTTACTGGTATCATTCGCATTTCGGTTACCAACTATTGCGGGAATTCCATTAGCAACGGACCCATATAAAATCATGTCATTTGAACAGAAGTTAAAGTAATTATTAATAATGTCTATGACATACAAACTTGTATGTATTAATGTATTAAACATACGAGTTATTTATAAAATCATGCTTATTACGTTGTATAGTGCTCGCGATAGACAGACGCTTATTACAATGTATACTACTCGCGATCAACAGACGCTTAAACGGATTAATTGATAATAAATAATGCCTATGGTCACGTGTCCTGCCTATTCATGCGGTTGATACGGGCATAATCTCAGGATGTGGGGTCACGTGATCTATTGTTTACGCTGCAAGTCATATTGATGAATGAAATTTACAATTTAAGCGAGATTGTCTTGGGCTGCAGTGCAAACAATAGACCATGTGATCCCATACCCAGATAATGCTGAAACACAGTCATTTTTATAGAACGCTAAACTATTTACACCTGGGAGTAAAGAAAAAGAAAGGCGATCGAACGCAACCATTTATTAGCGACAATTATGTGTAATTGAATTGATTAATAAATATGCCTATTAACATGATTACCCGATTAAAGGTACATGTATTACATTTGCTAACATACTAATAATAATCCTTTCATGGACTTTGAACTTCGTTGTTTGAATAAACTTGCAGAAATCACGAATCAACTGATTACACGATGACTACGACGTCCGACGATTTTTAAAAAAAAAAAAAATCTTTTTTTTTTTTTAGTTTTTTTCTCGATTTTTTAAATATTTTTTGGGATCCTCGAGAGACCCGCGTTATAATGGAGATCGCGCTATACGTGACCACGTTATAATGAAGCTGCAGTGTATTGAAAATCAGAATTTTTCGATGTAAAATTAGTTTCTGTGAGTACTTACCTGTTATATGTTGCTATATAGCTTCTATTGGGGCTACCCATTCCGAATACAATTTATTGACCCGCACTTACACCTGTCCCATCCCATATCGACCGCGCATGCGCGCACGGGAGACTTCCTCTTTGCGATAGAACAAATCTCTCACCTTGCGGGGTGGGAGGCGGGTGTTAAATACATATAACAGGTAAGTACTCACAGAAACTAATTTTACATTGAAAAATTCTGATTTCTGTATCATACTTCCCTGTTATATGTTGCTAGAATTTGTCTCCAAGGCGGGAAGGTAAGGTGATACAGAAACCAGAAAAATAAATTAATTCGCTCTGTGAATACTTAACCTAGGATCAATAAATTGACTCAACAAACAACTTGTAGACTAGACCCGGGCACCGTCTGAGCAGCGCCCCCCCCTATTCCTGCTCCCAGAAGATAACTGAGCCGCCAGCTAAGTCTTCTGGTCTTGCTCGAGTACTGTCCCCAGTCGCAGTTTCACACTCACTGAATGTGACTAACTCATATCATGTTAGCGTCATGTCATACACACTGTTGTGCCTCACATCTAAGACTCACAGCATCTACACTGACCCTTGGCCATGTCCACAAGTCTCTTAAAGTTCTAACCCACATTACTCACAAATAGTAATGCTAACATAAAATACCATATGCATATTGACAACCACATACTATCAATAATTACAAAACATGGCATTCATGACCCTGGATGAACGATTATGTGTTTTTGAGTGTCATGATACCTAGTACCGTTAGCACCCCGGAGCACAGGGAACTCACCGTTACCCGCTCCGGACCTCACAATCATTGGTAGCACAAAACAACTGCACACATTATAGTAAAATATGTATCCAGACTGGCATAACCAGTCATGTGTAATCAAGAAAACAATCTACGAAAACTTTCCAGGCAAAACTTTAGCAAAACAAAACTTGAACTAGCTGATAATTTGAACGTTTTGTACTGCCAATGTGAATATACCAACAATTTGTTATCCTGGACTAGATCCACTGGCCCAGAATAACAACAGGTTAACAAATTGAGCCTTTTACACATGCTTGGCCCCCGTGACATCCCTGCTAGCCGCGACTAGGGGATCCAATGTGTAAATATCTGCGCTCTGCTCAGTCAGTGTACGTATGTAAAACTGATAAAAGTGGAATGAGACTTACCTGATGCCACTTCCATTATCTTATCCCCAAGATCACTCCATAGAGGAACTCCGAGGAGGTAAATACTGCTCCGACCTCATGGGCATCGATTATAACCTTATGAGCCCTTAACCGAATTGGATCGATATGCTCTGCGTGTTGCGAGAGATATCCATCTGTAAACTGACTATTTGGATATAAACTGATTACCCACGCATGGAATAAAATCCAGTGCCTACCTCTCATTGGTTAGTCACCGAGATGTAGTGCCTAATTGACCACGCTCTGGCCTTGCACAAAACAAGTCCGTGCCTTATGGAACTAAGCCTTGGATACTCCCATCTCTGAGCCTCCTTTTCCAAGGCCGAATACTCTATGAGCCAAGTTTATGTAAGCATAACCTAATACTTGAGCCCCTGATGTGCCAGAAAAGTACTGGCTTTAAGAAATCCAACTTAGTTTTGGGGTCAAACCATGTGCCAAATCAATTCCTCTAATAGAGCTCATACAGTGTGGGTCTGAGGCAATCTAGGCCTACCCTTGAAAGCCGTAACCTATTCTGCTTCACACAGAGACTTAGCCCTCGGCACCTGCGCAGGTTAAACAGGACCACTATCCTGAGACAGATACTGGTATACCGAAGCTACCGCCTCCGGATAAGAAGGGGCACTGTTCTTCCACAGGCTACACTAGCTGCCGAGACCAGTCCCACCTGATGCCATCAGAGGATTTTAACATTCACCCGTACCGGTGAAGTGCCCTTTTCCTCTGACAAGCCTGGTGCATTTTGTCTTATGAAATTCACCATCACCTAGCCGAATGTCTTAACCGATTGCGCCACGAAGCCCACATTATCATCTGATCGTGACCTTGATTTATGTGCTAGGGCATAGCGTTTTTTCCGTCTCGGTTAAATTTGGTAGGTTCGTGCTGGGCGAGAGATAAACTCATATTCTGGATCTATTGACATTGTTGTTGTTATTAACCGGAAGCATGTGCTTTTACCAAGTTAAAATACGACAATTGTACATTATAGAATACGTAAAGTATATAATGTCACAGATAACCGACTCGATTTGGACATGCCTGGGATCACGAACGGTCGGTTATGCCTAACTGGGACCCGAGCCTTAGCAAGGAACCCAGCTTCGCAACCATAGTAACGGAATCATTATCCAAGCCAGATTCTGGTCGCCCCTGTACAGGCCGCGTAATTCCCGCCGCCTTTGCGAAAACGAGGTGTAACCCATTCTTGACTGATCAATCAAGAGGGAAGCTGTCCCATGGGCTCATACTGATTTTCCGTTAAATCCCATCTAACCACTGTTAGATTCCCTTAGGTTAACTATTCTAGCTACTGGTCTTTCTCTAGTGAAGAATGAAATCAGCGCCTATAACTGGGGTCTGAAACTATGATACATATCGGCACTGAAGTGAACTTGAAACAGTTGGCCAATGCCTACATGTATCCCGTCCTAATCGACGCTGACGATTTCGTTTCATCGAACAATTACTTAAGGAAATCGCCCATTCCGCCTACCGCTGGACTGACTGGATTAATTTGCCTTACTTACAGCAATTAACCCAGACCTCCCATTCGCGTCTTTGCCTGTGCAATGATTGCTGTAGCTAGTCGCGAAAATTTGTCCTTTCTTATTCCCTTCATGATAGCCTCCAGAAGTGAAGAATCAGAACGAGCGTATTCGCATGAAGTGTTCCCCCTGCATGCTGTGACAGAAGCTTGGGAAACACTGGAATGCCCACCGGATGGTACACTAGACGTTCCAGTATGCTGGAGAACCAACTTGTCATTGGCCAGCATGGTGCCACTAGTGTGACCCGAATTTACTGATTGTGGAAATGCTTACCCGTATACAGTCAGAATTTGTTACAACGGCATAGTTCGTTTGAGATGAATCTGCCGTTATAACGAATCTGCCGGTATAACGAATCTGCCGGTATAACGAATCGGGGATTTTCTCCTTCCGATTCCGGTAATTGTTATCTGTCGGGAATTGGTATCTGTCGGGAATTGGCTACCACGCATTGTAGCGATGTTATTTGTTGTCAATTTATGCTAGCGTAATTCGGCATTATCGGCGCGATATGTGCTGAATTAAATACTTATTTGTCACCTCGTTGATAAATCAATGCATATGTATACAAATTTATATCAATGAAAGAAACAACACTCAATAATAATCCGATGTTTGACAAGGTCAAGGTTGCATGCGAACCTCGTGTGATAATTGGTAATTACGTAGACACGTGACTACCGGATTATATGTGAACGTTGTTTCTTTATTGTTAGAAATTCGCAAACAAGTGCATAAAGAAAAGAAACACATTTAAATGAACAGTTTGTTTTTATTTACATGCTAACATTTATGAAAATACGAAACAATAACATACAGAGTTGTATCCCTTTCAGTATTTCATTTCGCCCCCAACGAGAACTCGGCCCAGAGACTATGTTGCTAACTGTTAATTTATTTTCCTAATTTTTGTTTGGCAAAATAATACATCACCGCAATAATCCTTAATTATATGTGGACAAAGGCACGCGGT
Organism: Conchocele bisecta; assembly: GCA_029237695.1. Classification (NCBI taxonomy): domain Eukaryota; kingdom Metazoa; phylum Mollusca; class Bivalvia; order Lucinida; family Thyasiridae; genus Conchocele; species Conchocele bisecta. The sequence goes on along the minus strand of CM055265.1, from coordinate 95,573,859 downwards.
CGAGTATTTGTGACAATATACAGACCGACACGTTGTTAATTGACGCGATTTATGACATCGTGTCAGGGTTAATCAGCCGTGAAATTGTTTAGCGACTGGTTCCCGAACATCGTGTTGCCGGTATAACTGAGCTGGGTCACAGTCCCTGTACCAGCTACACAGGTTACCGGCGCCGTTATAGCGAACATTAAATACGACTTAAATTGTGTATTCGTTTGCGGGATTTCTCTGCCGGTGCCGGAAGCCGAATTTGCCGGTATATCGAACAGATTAAAGAGCGTGCCGATTCGTTTGTCGGCGTATCGTGCCGGAAGGCGAATATGCCGTTGTAACGTGTGCCGTTGTAACGAATTCTGACTGTACTCATTTCCATGAGACGGACATGCTCCCACCGTCTATGCCCCCTAGTCCAGAACTGGAGACACATACATTGGGCTCTGATTGTCCATCATGGTCGCAAACAGACCCAACCAGGGGTGGCTCTACCTGTTGATAACCGCGTTGGTCACTGTTCTTAACAGTGACCCCTCGGTACGGACCTTCGAGCCCCCCTCGACAGGTAGTCCACAGTACATTGGTAGATGACCTACACCGCATATCTGCCTCTGAATTCAATACCCTAGCAGCTAAAATAGCTCCCTGGCTGGTAGTTGAAGTGGATACACAGCTTTGAAGATCACTCGCAACATGATGTCTACTCTGTACATATCGGCACTGTCCAAGTGTACCCTGACTATCCCCAGTCTGGTAAGGAAACTCAACCCTACGTATCAGATGTCCCGTTTCGGTACTAGTTCCGACATCTCTATGTTCGGCCTGAGACCCAACCCCGTGATAAGATCCCAGAACAAACGCCGCTTGAGTAGCAGTGTGTCTCTCGACTGATCATGCAGGAGCCAGTCGACCAAGTATTGAAGTATGCAATAACACATGGTCTGGAATGTGCCTAGAATACCTATATTAGTTTTGTGAACGCTGTGGCTATTCTGAAGGGTAGGACACAAAACTGTTATACCATGCCTTGCGACTGAAAGCTTATAAAGTTTCTGGACGCATGGCATATCGGTATATGAAGATAACCTTCCTGTGGTTCGCTGGAGACTGCCCAATCGTTGACTCTAATAGTCCGACGTATCGATCGAGCCGTCTCTATCTAGAAATGATCTGTCTGTTGGTACAACAAACCGCACGCTGTAGAAGCTCGGAGATTGCCAATCTCTGATGCGTGTAACGCCCCTCTGGGAGCCCCACCCTATTGGGGCTGTATAGGTGTTATGGGTTGCTTAAAGCTACCCGTTACCTCACTCGTTGGTTTAGGAGAAGGGGATATTGAAGCTTGCTTATGTCCCCTTTCCAGCCCGAGTTGCGCTTCTATAAGCGAACCGCTTGACTAAATAGACCACTGATAGTCTCGCTAACTGCCGACTCTGTCTTACTGCAGCGTCAGCAGCAGTCACCTGCGAACATCTGTTTCCAAACATATTCGTGGCCTGAAGGAATGCTTCCCGAAGGAGGTCCCTTCCCCTATGCCTATGACGACGTCAATGATCGTACCTAGACACGACCTAGAACGTCGTTTGTGTTTCATGGATATACAATCCCGCGTCCTGGTAGACGAGCTACTGTAAGATGACCTATACCTAGCTCTCTTGCTACTAGACCCGGATCTACCCATCCTGATCGACGAGTCTGTGCGCCCTCCTGTCTGACGTCATCAGACTCACATCAGGACTAATCCAGTGTGTCGGCAGGCCAATGTCCTATGCCGTTACACTGTTGTATATCCATAACCTTGAACAGATATTCCGCTGAAAACGGCGTGGTCAAGACCAGCGTCGCCGTTATCAGTGGCTATATTTGACACTCTGTTGACCGGAGGAATACGCTTGCATTCCACCGAGGCGCGCCCAATTGGATTTGTGCGTGTATACAATAACCCACATCGCCTATCCCCTTGAATCTTGTGTCGTGTCCCGGTGTTCGTGCTCAGTGGTTTAAATAACAGGAGCGAACTTGTGTCCGGCGTTCTTGCTCAGTGGTTGGATAACACAGAGAGAACCTTGCCCGGTGTGCTCGGAGTTAGCGTATAAACCAGAGCCTAACTGGTATCCTGTGTTCTTGCTCAGTGGTTAGCGTATAACCCAGAGCAGAACTGGTGTCCGGTGTCCGGTGTCCGGTGTCCTTACTCGGTGGGTAGTGGACCACCCATAGCATAACTAGCGACGTTGGATGTCTCAGTCATAAGAGATACCCTGCCACTATTCGGACTCTGACTTGCCTAGACTCAGAAACAGTCTTTAGTTTCTGAATCTTGCCGAACACCGACTGGTGTCCGGTGTCTGGTGTCCGGTGTCCGGTGGCCGGTGTCCGGTGTCCTTACTCAGTGGGTAGCGGACCACCCAGAGCAGAACTAGCGACGTTGGATGTCTCAGTCATAAGAGATACCCTGCCACTATTCGGACTCTGACTTGGCTAGACTCAGAAACAGTCTTTAGTTTCTGAATCTTGCCGAACACCGACTGGAGTCCGGTGTCCGGTGTCCGGTGTCCTTACTCATTGGGTAGCGGACCACCCAGAGCAGAACTAGCGAAGTTGGATACCTCAGTCATAAGAGACACCCTGCCACTATTCGGACTCGGACTTGGCATAGACTCAGAAACAGTCTTTAGTTTCTGAATCTTGCCGAACACAGACTGGCGCCCGGTGTTCTTACTCAGTGGGTAGCGGACCACCCAGAGCAGAACTAGCGACGTTGGATGTCTCGGTCATAAGAGACACCCTGCCACTATTCGGACTCGGACTTGGCTCAGACTCAGAAACCACTGTAGTTTCTGAATCTCACTTATTGATACTTACCCTGATACTTACCTGATAGTACCTAAAAGGGTCAGGCCCCTCCATAGAGGCCCCCAAGGCCTGAGACAAGCCCGGTTTCTCATTAGAGCAACCGTTATGTCTCTAGCAACAACGGAAACAAATTATCTCATGAGAATCACAAGTTCCCGTTTTGTGACCACCAAATTTCCTGACCCGAACTGGGTTTAGGTTTCCCTTAGCCCATTAGTGAACGTGGTACGGAAAACCTATTCAAATATCGAACTAGACAAAGTCAAAAAAAAAATTAAAAAATAAAAATTTCTTTGTCGACAATAGGAACGTCCGACAATAGGAAAATCGCAAAGTCCGCGCCTGTGGCCACACTAAGAAAAAAAACTCGAAATACTTTCAAAATGAAATATTATCGACTAGCAACTTATATAAATGAATAGACCCCACTCTATTACAGAATATATTGCCTACTTACGGACAATAATCATGAATAGAGTGTATAAAACAGCCAAACGAAAATGAGCACCAAAAAGGATACTTTCACGCCAGCCGTCCGAAGCAAAGAGGAAGTCTCCCGTGCGCGCATGCGCGGTCGATATGGGATGGGACAGGTGTAAGTGCGGGTCAATAAATTGTATTCGGAATGGGTAGCCCCAATAGAAGCTATATAGCAACATATAACAGGGAAGTATGATACAGAAAGGAATACTGGCATGGGTATATTTACCTGTCTCACCTATTCTGTGTTTTGTTGATGACCGGTTTGTTTGTAAACAAGTAGCAAGTTATCGTCTGCGGACTATACCTGTCCAACCTGTTCTGTGTTTTGTTTATGACCGGTGTCACAGGAAATTCTCCCCCCTGGAAATCTTCCCCCCACGGGGGAAGATTTCCAGGGTCGAGCCTGGAAATATTCCCCCCGGGGAAGAATTTCCGAGGAAATTCTCCCCCCACTAGGGGGGAATATTTCCAGGCTCGACCCTAGGAAATTCTGCCCCCACCCTGCTACAAAGCAAAATTATTTCCCACCAAACATGTGCACATAGGCACAATGTATGTCATTTGGTAGTATAAGAAAGGGGAACATAAAAAATCACCTCCCTCACACCCCACCCCAATCTACCATATGCATAGTGTAAGTCCCTTGATAGACAAGAATATCACAAGATTGGGGAAAGATTTCTGATAAAGTGAAAATGTTTGTGTAGAACAGTTAGCATGTGACACATATTGGCGGGAGGGGGGAGAGAGAGAGCAGATTTTCCTAGGAAATATCCCCCCCCCCACATCTACCATATGCATAGCGGATGTGAATAACCCCCCCACCCTCATGATGAAGTAATGTATGTTGGTGTAGAACAGATCGAATTTGGCATGTATTGAGGAGGGGGTGGGTAGATTTTCCTAGGAAATATCCCACCCCCCCCCCCCCCCCCCCCCCAACCATCTACCATATGCATAGCGGATGTGAATGTCTCTTTGTAGACAAGAATAACCCTCTCTCCCTCATGATGAAATAATGTATGTTGGTGTAGAACAGACAGCATTTGGCATGTATTGAGGGAGGGCGGGGGGAGATTTTCCTAGGAAATATCCCCCCCCAACCAACTACCATATGCATAGCGGATGTGGATGTCTCTTTTTAGACAAGAATAACCCACGATTGGGGGAGTATTTGTGATAAAATACTGTATGTTGGTGTAAAACGGATAGCATTTGGCATGTATTTAGGGAGGGTGGGGGGAGATTTTCCTAGGAAATATCCCCCCCCCCCAACCAACCAACTACCATATGCATAGCGGATGTGGATGTCTCTTTCTAGACAAGAATAACCCACGATTGGGGGAGTATTTCTGATGAAATAATGTATGTTGGTGTAGAACAGATAGCATGTGGCATGTATTGGTGGGGGTGGGGGGGGAGATTTTCCTAGGAAATATCCCCCCACCAACCAAAATCTACCATAGCATAGCGGATGTGAATGTCTCTTTGTAGACAAGAATAACCCCCCTCCCCTCCCTCCTAATGAATAATGTATGTTGGTGTAGAAAGATAGCATTTGGCATGTATTGAGGTGGGGGGGGGGGGGGAGATTTTCCTAGGAAAATATTCCCCCCCCCCCCCACCCCCAATCATCTACCATATGCATAGCGGATGTGAATGTCTCTTTGTAGACAAGAATAACCCACGATTGGGGGAGTATTTCTGATGAAATAATGTATGTTGGTGTAGAACAGATAGCATTTGGCATGTATTGAGGGAGGGGGGGGAGATTTTCCTAGGAAATATCCCCCCCAACCAACCAACTACCATATGCATAGCGGATGTGGATGTCTCTTTGTTGGTGTAGAACAGATAGCATTTGGCATGTATTGAGGGAGGGGGGGAGATTTTCCTAGGAAATATCCCCCACCAACCAACCAACTACCATATGCATAGCGGATGTCGATGTCTCTTTGTAGACAAGATTAACCCACAATTAAGGGAGTATTTCTGATGAAATAATGTATGTTGGTGTAGAACATATAGCATGTGGTATGTATTGGTGGGGGGGGGAGATTTTCCTAGGAAATATCCCCCCCAACCAACTACCATATGCATAGCGGATGTGGATGTCTCTTTGTAGACAAGAATAGCCCACAATTGGGGGACTATTTCTGATGAAATAATGTATGTTGGTGTAGAACATATAGCATGTGGTATGTATTGGTGGGGGGGGGGGAGATTTTCCTAGGAAATATCCCCCCCCCCAACCAACTACCATGTGCATAGTGGATGTGGATGTCTCTTTGTAGACAATAATAACCCACGATTGGGGGAGTATTTCTGATGAAATAATGTATGTTGGTGTAGAACAGATAGCATTTGGCATGTATTGAGGGAGTGGGTGGGAGATTTTCCAAGGAAATATCCCCCCCCCCTCCAACCATCTACCATATGCATAGCGGATGTGAATGTCTCTTTGTAGACAAGAATAACCCACAATTGGGGGAGTATTTCTGATGAAATAATGTATGTTGGTGTAGAACAGATAGCATGTGGTATGTATTGGTGGTGGGGGGAGATTTTCCTAGGAAATATCCCCCCCCAACAAACTACCATATGCATAGCGGATGTGGATGTCTCTTTGTAGACAATAATAACCCACGATTGGGGGAGTATTTCTGATGAAATAATGTATGTTGGTGTAGAACAGATAGCGTTTGGCATGTATTGAGGGAGGGGGTGGGAGATTTTCTAAGGAAATATCCCCCCCAACCATCTACCATATGCATAGCGGATGTGAATGTCACTTTGTAGACGAGAAACACCCACAATTGGGGGAGTATTTCTGATGAAATAATGTATGTTGGTGTAGAACAGATAGCATTTGGCATGTATTGAGGGAGGGGGGTGGAGATTTTCCTGTTGAGAATAACCCACAATTGGGGGAGTATTTCTGATGAAATAATGTATGTTGGCGTAGAACAGATAGCATTTGACATGTATTGAGGGAGGGGGGGGGGGTGGGGGGGGGGGGGGGGGGGGAGGAGATTTTCCTGAGATCCCCCACCCCCCCCCCCTCCCCCTCCCTCAATACATGCCAAATGCTATCTGTTCTACACCAACATACATTTCATTTCATCAGAAATACTCCCGCAATCACCTGCTATTCTTCTCTACAAACAGACAATCACATCCACTTTGCATATGGTAGATGGTGGGGGGGGGATATTTCCTAGGAAAATCTCCCCCACCCCCCCTCATTTGGCATGTATTGAGGGAGGGGGTGGTAGATTTTCTAAGGAAATATCCCCCCCCCCCAACCATCTACCATATGCATAGCGGATGTGAATGTCTCTTTGTAGACGAGAATAACCCACAATTGGGTGAGTATTTCTGATGAAATAATGTATGTTGGTGTAGAACAGATAGCATTTGGCATGTATTGAGGGAGGGGGGGGGAGATTTTCCTGTTGAGAATAACCCACAATTGGGGGAGTATTTCTGATGAAATAATGTATGTTGGCGTAGAACAGATAGCATTTGACATGTATTAGTGGGGGGGGGGGGAGGGAGATAGGGGGGGGGGGGGGGGGGGGGGGGGGGGGGGGGGTGGGGGGGGGGGGGGGGGGGGGGGGGGGGGGGGGGGGGGGGGGGGGGGGGGGGGGGGGGGGGGGGGGGGGGGGGGGGGAGAGTACTTTTCCTGTGAAATCAGGGGGGGGGGGGGGGGGGGGGGGGGGGGGGGGGGGGGGGGGGGGGCCCATGGGGGGGGGGGGGGGGGGGGGGGGGGGGGGGGCTACTCCCTACAACCAACCCCCCCTACATGCCATGCTATCTGTTCTACACCAACATACATTTCATTTCATCAGAAATACTCCCGCAATCACCTGCTATTCTCTCTACAAACAGACAATCACCATCCACTTTCTTTGCATATGGTAGATGGTGGGGGGGGGAATATTTCCTAGGAAAATCTCCCCACCCCCCCCCCCCCCATCATTTGGCATGTATTGAGGGAGGGGTGGGAGATTTTCTAAGGAAATATCCCCCCCCCCCCCCCCCCCAACCACCTCTACCATATGCATAGCGGATGTGAATGTTTTGAAGACGAGAATAACCACAATTGGGGAGTATTTCTGATGAAATAATGTATATTGGCATAGAACAGATAGCATTTGGCATGTATTGAGGGAGAGGAGATTTTCCTGAGAAATCCCCCCCCCCCCTCTCCTCAATACATGCCAAATGCTATCTGTTCTACACCAACATACATTTCATTTCATCAGAAATACTCCCCCAATCGTGGGCTATTCTTGTCTACAAAGAGACATTCACATCCGCTATGCATATGGTAGATGGTTGGGGGTGGGGAATATTTCCTAGGAAAATTCCCCCCCCTCTCTCCCTCAATACATGCCAAATGCTATCTGTTCTACACCAACATACATTTCATTTCATCAGAAATACTCCCGCAATCACCTGCTATTCTTCTCTACAGAGAGACAATCACATCCACTTTGCATATGGTAGATGGCGGGGGGGATATTTCCTAAGAAAATCTGCCCCCCCCCCCCCCGCCAATACAAGGCACATGCTGTCTGTTCTACGCCAACATACATTATTTTGTTTCATCAGAAATACTCCCCCAATCGTGGGCTATTCTTGTCTACAAAGAGACGTTCACGTCCACTATGCATATGGTAGATGGTGGCGGGGGGAATATTTCCTAGGAAAATCTCCCCCACCCCCCTCACCAGTACATGCTACATGCTATCTCTTCACCAACTTTCATTTCATTTCATCAGAAATACTCCCCCCAATCACCTACTATTCTTCTCCTTCTCTACAAAGAGACATTCACATCCACTTTTCATATGGTAGATGGTGGGGGGGGGGGGGGATATTTCCTAGGAAAACATTATTTCATTTCATCAGAAATACTCCCCCAATCGTGGGCTGTTCTTGTCTACAAAGAGACGTCCATATCCACTATGCATATGGTAGATGGTGGCGGGGGGGTGGGGGGGGAATATTTCCTAGGAAAATCTCCCCCACCCACCCCCCCCCCCCCCCCCCCCCCCACCAATAGATGCCACATGCTATCTGTTCTACACCAACATACATTAATTCATTTCATCAGAAATACTCCCCCAATCGTGGGCTGACGTTCTTGTCTACAAAGAGACGTCCATATCCACTATGCATATGGTAGATGGGGGGGGGGGGAATATTTCCTAGGAAAATCCCCCCCCCACCAATACATGCCACATGCTTGCTGTTCTACACAGATATACTGTTTTTATTTTCTAGACCCACCCACATCATGTGCTATACATTTATACCAATCATATGCAGCTATGGTAGAGATTTAACCTAGAGAACTCTCTACCAGCCAACATACATAATAGTTATGGTACGGTAATGGGGAATTATTGCATATACCGGTAAATAGAATCTCTACCGCCCCACCACCACTATATTGTCTATGTATAGATATTATACTAAATTGGAGAGCTCTTTTATAGAAAATGCTGCCTCGCCTATTCACATACTTCTCCACAAGCAGACATACATTATGACTATGTTAGTTGGGTATACATGTAGGGATATTACGTCCTCTGTTACCAACAGACTGGTTCTAGCATGTGCATTTTGTATGCTCCTGAGCACAATATCAACAATGTATATGAAAATACATTAAAAGTTTTGTGGACAGTGTCTGTGAAGGTGGTGATGTGGTGGGGAGGGGAGAATTTCCAGGCGGAGGGAGGGGGGGGGAATATTTCCTAGGCTTAAGCCTGGAAATCTTCCATCCCGGGGGGGGGAGATTTCCAGGGGGGGGAGATTTCCTGTTACACCGGTTTGTTGTCTCGCCCGCGAAAGCGGAAAGCGAGACATAGGTTTTGCTTTTCCGGAGTCGGCGGCGGCGGCGGCGTCGGTGGCGGCGGCGGCGTCATCATTAAATGTTAAGTTTTCGTGTTACGGTCATTACTTCAACACGTTATCAGCTACAGTCATCAAACTTTATACATACCTTTACTATGTATGATATGTAGATGAATATAGGACTATTCTCGGGGCCCCAGGTAGTAGTGATTATTCCTTATAGATTTCGCTTTACAGTGCTATAGACAGAAATTAACTATCACATATTAGGAGATACATACATTGTATAGAGCGTGCAACAATATGACACATGATGGAATAGTAACTGTGACAAACTTGGTAACGTCATTTGGGAAATTCACCTTTATTAGCTCGACTATTCGAAGAATAATTAGAGCTTATGTAGTCACCTCGGCGTCGGCGTCGGCGTCACCGTCACGCCTTGGTTAAGGTTTTTAGTCAAGCTTGTATATGGAATACTCCTGGCCCTACACCCACCATACTTGGACAACTTCATCTCCTAGTGATGTACATCAATAACCCCTGATCTATATTTGACCTTGACCTATATTTAACCTTGAATTACTTAGTTAATTCCCCTTGGTAAAGGTTTTTAGTCAACCTTGGTTAAGGTTTTTACTCAAGCTTGTACATGTAAAATACTATTGTGCATATATACACCATACTTGGACAATCTTTTCTCATAGGGATGTACATCAATAACCCCTGATCTATATTTGACCTTGACCTACATTTCCGCTTGAATTACTTAGTTAATTCCCCTTGGTTAAGGTTTTTAGTCAAGCTTGTAGATGGAATACTCCTGGCCCTACACCAACCATACTTGGACAACTTCATCTCCTAGTGATGTACATTAACAACCCCTGACCTATATTTGACCTTAACCTACAGTTAACCTTGAATTACTTAGTTAATTCCCCTTGGTAAAGGTTTTTAGTCAACCTTGGTTAAGGTTTTTGCTCAAGCTTGTACATGTAATACTATTGTGCATACATACACCATACTTGGACAAACTGTTATCATAGTGATGTACATCAATAACCCCTGATCTATATTTGACCTTGACCTACATTTCCTCTTGAAGTACTTAGTTAATTCTCCTTGGTTAAGGTTTTTAGTTAAGCTTGTAGATGGAATACTCCTGGCCCTATACCAACCATACTTGGACAACTTCATCTCCTAGTGATGTACATCAACAACCCCTGACCTATATTTGACCTTGACCTACATTTAACCTTCAATTACTTAGTTAATTCCCCTTGGTAAAGGTTTTTAGTCAACCTTGGTTAAGGTTTTTAGTCAAGCTTGTAGATGCAATACTATTGTGCATACAGACACCATACTTGGATAACTTTTTCTTATAGGGATGTACATCAATAACCCCTGACCTATATTTTACCTTCACCTACATTTAACCTTGAATTACTTACTTATTTCCCCTTGGTTAAGGTTTGTACTCAAACTTGCTTAATGTTTATAGTCAAGCTTGTATATAGAATACTACTGGGCCTACAGCAACCATACTTGCAAAACTTCATCTCCTAAGTGATGTACATCAATAACCCCTGACCTATATCTGACATTGACCTACATTTAACCTTGAATTACTTACTTAATTTCCTTTGGTTAAGGTTTTTAGTCAACCTTGGTTATGGTTTTTATGCAGGCCGCGGCCACCTTGTTTGTCAAGCTATGTGTACATCGACAACCCTCGTAGTCGAGCTATGCTGTTCTCCTACAGCTCTTGTTAGTCAAGCTTGTACATGGAATACTATTCCGCATACAGACACCATACTTGGACAACCTTTTCTCATAGAGATGTACATCAATAACCCCTGATCTATATTTGACCTTGACCTACATTTCCTCTTGAATTACTTCCTTAATTCTCCTTGGTTAAGGTTTTTAGCTTGACTATTCAAAGAATAGTTAGAGCTTATGTAGTTACCCCGGCGTCGGCGTCGGGAGTCGGCGTCACTGTCACGCATTGGTTAAGGTTTTTAGTCAAGCTTGTATATGGAATACTCCTGGCCCTACACCCACCATACTTGGACAACTTCATCTCCTAGTGATGTACATCAATAACCTCTGATCTATATTTGACCTTGACCTACATTTCCTCTTGACTTACTTAGTTAATTCCCCTTGGTTAAGGTGTTTAATCAACCTTGGTTAAGGTTTTTAGTCAAGCTTCTACATGGAATACTATTGTGCATACATACACCATACTTGGACAACCTTGTCTCATAGGGATGTACATCAATAACCCCTGATCTATATTTGACCTTGACCTACATTTCCTCTTGAATTACTTAGTTAATTCCCTTGGTTAAGGTTTTTAGTCAAGCTTGTATATGGAATACTCCTGGCCCTACACCCACCATACTTGGACAACTTCATCTCCTAGTGATGTACATCAACAACCCCTGACCTATATTTGATCTTGACCTACATTTAACCTTGAATTACTTAGTTAATTCCCCTTGGTTAAGGTTTTTAGTCAACCTTGGTTAAGTTTTTTAGTCAAGCTTGTAGATGGAATACTATTGTGCATACAGACACCATACTTGGATAACTTTTTCTCATAGGGATGTACATCAATAACCCCTGACCTATATTTTACCTTCACCTACATTTAACCTTGACTTACTTGTTTCCCCTTGGTTAAGGTTTGTACTCAAACTTGGTTAATGTTTATAGTCAAACTTGTATATGGAATATTCCTGGGCCTACAGCAACCATACTTGGACAACTTCATCTCCTAGTGATGTACATCAATAGTCATTGACCTATTTTTCACCTTGACCTACTTTTATACCTGGATTACTTAGTTATTTCCCCTTGGTTAAGGTTTTTAGTCAAGCTTGTACAGTCGAACCTGTGAACAACGACCGGCAAAGGGAAGTGGTCGTTGTTGACAGGTGGTCGTTGTTCCAAGGGTCGAACATTTACCCAGTTTCACAACAAAGTCGGCCATGTCTTTAGCATTCTATTGTAATATATATGCATGCTTTTCATCAATTAAAAATTGCACGAAAATGGCTAAAATAGTCAATTTATTTTGTTTTGTCATCTTGTTGTTACTGTTCTGAACCCAGCCTCGCTTTGGAAATTATATACAAAGGGGAGTAATTATCTTCACGATAAGTATATCTCGCGGCCCGCTTTGGTGCACCATTTAATAGCTTGTCGTAATTACATGCAAGTGGTTTAATTTAGCATGACCATTAGTATTTCACACCACCAGTTGAAATTAATAACGGTCATATAGTCTGTATTAAAACAATCGCCTATGTGGCGCGGCCTGTGAAAACCGCGAGTTTTTTTGTAACAAAAAATATTTCATTGAATGCGTCAAGTCCAGTCCAAATCAGGAGAGAACACCAGGCTTATTTGCTTTCTGTCCAATGTACTGTATACTATCCTGGTCGAGCCCGAATATTTAAGCAGCCTATGACGAATTGGCAATGTCCGCTGACGTAATTACTGATGTTTTTAATTCGCGAGCACTGTAAACCATGTAAACCATGGGCAGACTACGCGAATCCACTGCCTGGTTTGGTCGCTAATGCAATAAGCCGGGATTTGTCTGAGATCGAGACCCAATTCATATAAACACATTTGTCGTGTTAGACTGGTACCCGGTCGCTAGGAATAACGCTATACATGCTGAGCATCAGACAGGGTACCAGTCTAGTGTGGACTACGTGACTGATGTCAGCAACCGCGTGTATTGATCTTTGATATGGCCTTGTGCCCCGATGTGTGAAATTTACACTCGACACGCGCCGTGTGTTTGAAGTCTTAGTTTGTCACTGTAGACGAATCAGCATCGTGTAAACACAGTTTACCAGCTAATGATCGAGTTTTATGACTTGCGCAGAATTGCATTATGCCTATTGGAATACACAACACGGAATACATATCAGGAATTACCGTTAATGGAGTTATGCAATATTTTTCATTGAAAAATGTCGCCGAGTTTTGTGATGAAAGGAAAATCGGCGATTGTGATGTTATTTTTTTTTGCCGACAAAACATGACTTGGTCGCTAATGGTCGCTAATGGTCGCTAATGGTCGCTGTTTGCAGTAAAAAATGCCGCGTGGGAACGAAAATCGCTGGTCACTGGTCGTTGTTCGGAGGTGGTCGTTATTCCAAGGTCTTTTAAATAACGAATTGGACGGGGGGGTTTTAACTGGCCGTTGTGGACAGGTGGTCGCTACTCACAGGTGGTCGTTAACACAGGTTCGACTGTATATGGAATACTCCTGGGCCTACAGCAACCATACTTGGAAAACTTCATCTAGTGATATACATCAATAACCCCTGACCAATATCTGACATTGACATACATTTAACCTTGAATTACTTACTTAATTTCCCTTGGTTAAGGTTTTTAGTCAACATTGGTTAAGGTTTTTATGCAGGCCGCGGCCACCTTGTTTGTCAAGCTATGTGTACATCGACAACCCTCATAGTTGAACTATGCTGTTCTCCTACAGCTCTTGTTGTAAATGTGATATCATATGTGTGTGCATGCATGTGTTTCATTTTCATTATTACTGAATGGTATGACATATTATATGCATGATTGATTGACATTAATTGTATATAGTTAACTAGAGGAGTATAGTCCGGCAGTATCTGAAGATAGCATCAGGGATGGAGAGGTATTATAGGAGGAGGGGTATAGAAATAGGTGGTATCGTAGGAGGTGTACTAAAGGAAGAGATAGCATAGGAGGAATAGCATAGATTGAGTAGTAGTGTAATAAGGGGAGTAGTATGGGAGGAAGTTTAGTGTTGAAGGAGTCACATAGAGAGTGGATAAGGGACAAGTAGTGAATGATAATCTATCACACCCTTATACGTTTTGTACAGTGCAAATACCATGTATATCTTTAAATAAATACTCCATTGATATTTCTGAGTCACGAGTCTAATTGAGGTGTGACAGGAGGTATGTGGTGTATTGCAGAATCGCAGAGCTGGAAGTTGTCTGATTTAGGAGTGTATGTAGTATATTGTGCCATCATTGTTGTGTTATAATATGGCTGTGTCGCGGAGCTGCAGGTTATCTTATTTAAGGCGGTCTGTGGTATTTGATTCATCACAGAGCTACATGTTGTCTGATTTAGGGATGTCTGTGGTATATTGCAGCATCACGGAGCTGCAGGTTGTCTGATTTAGGGCGGTCTGTGGTATATTGCAGCATCACAGAGCTGCAGGTTGTCTGATTTAGGGCGGTCTGTGGTATATTGTGCCATCATTGTTGTGGTATAATATGGTAGCATCACGGAGCTGCAGGTTGTCTGATTTAGGGCGGTCTGTGGTATATTGCAGCATCACGGAGCTGCAGGTTGTCTGATTTAGGGCGGTCTGCGGTATATCGTGCCATCATTGTTGTGGTATAATATGGCAGCATCACGGAGCTGCAGGTTGTCTGATTTAGGGCGGTCTGTGGTATATTGCAGCATCACGGAGCTGCAGGTTGTCTGATTTAGGGAGGTCTGTGGTATATTGCAGCATCACGGAGCTGCAGGTTGTCTGATTAAGGGAGGAATGTGGTATATTGCAGCATCACGGAGCTGCATGGTGTCTGATTTAGGGAGGTCTGTGGAATATAGCAGCATCACGGAGCTACAGGTTGTCTGATTTAGGGATATCTGTGGTATATTACAGCATCACGGAGCTGCAGGTTGTCTGATTTAGGGAGGTCTGTGGGATGTTGTACCATCATTGTTGTGGTATAATATGGCAGCATCACGGAGCTGCAGGTTGTCTGACTTAGGGCGGTCTGTGGTATATTGTGCCATCATTGTTGTGGTATAATATGGCAGCATCACGGAGCTGCAGGTTGTCTGATTTAGGGCGGTCTGTGGTATATTGTGCCATAATTGTTGTGGTATAATATGGCAGCATCGCGGAGCTACAGGTTGTCTGATTTAGGGAGGAATGTGGTATATTGCAGCATCACGGAACTGCAGGTTGTCTGATTTTGTATGATTTAGGGCGGTCTGTGGTATATTACAGCATCGCGGAGCTACATGTTGTCTGATTTAGGGAGGAATGTGGTATATTGCAGCATCACGGAGCTGCAGGTTGTCTGATTTTGTATGATTTAGGGCGGTCTGTGGTATATTACAGCATCGCGGAGCTACATGTTGTCTGATTTAAGGAGGAATGTGGTATATTGCAGCATCACGGAGCTGCATGGTGTCTGATTTAGGGCGGTCTGTGGTATATTGTGCCATCATTGTTGTGGTATAATATTGCAGCATCACGGAGCTGCAGGTTGTCTGATTTAGGGCGGTCTGTGGTATATTGTGCCATCATTGTTGTGGTATAATATGGCAGCATCGCGGAGCTGCAGGTTGTCTGATTTAGGGCGGTCTGTGGTATATTGCAGCATCACGGAGCTGCAGGTTGTCTGATTTAGGGAGGTCTGTGGTATATTGCAGCATCACGGAGCTGCAGGTTGTCTGATTTAGGGAGGTCTGTGGAGCTGCAGGTTGTCTGATTTAGGGCGGTCTGTGGTATATTGCAGCATCACGGAGCTGCAGATTGTCTGATTTAGGGAGGTCTGTGGTATATTGCAGCATCACGGAGCTGCAGGATGTCTGATTTAGGGCGGTCTGTGGTATATTGTGCCATCATTGTTGTGGTATAATATGGCAGCATCGCGGAGCCGCAGGTTATCTGATTTAGGGCGGTCTGTGGTTGATTGCAGCATCACGGAGCTGCAGGTTGTCTGATTTAGGGCGGTCTGCGGTATATTGTGCCATCATTGTTGTGGTATAATATGGCAGCATCGTGGAGCTACAGGTTGTCTGATTTAGGGTGGTCTGTGGTATATTGATTCATCACAGAGTTACATGTTGTCTAATTTAGGGAGGTCTGTGGTATATTGCAGCATCACGGAGCTGCAGGTTGTCTGATTTAGGGAGGTCTGCGGTATATTGTGCCATCATTGTTGTGGTATAATATGGCAGTATCGCGGAGCTGCAGGTTATCTGATTTAGGGCGGTCTGTGGTATATTGATTCATCACAGAGTTACATGTTGTCTTATTTAGGGCGGTCTGTGGTATATTGATTCATCACGGAGTTACATGTTGTCTGATTTAGGGAGGTATGTGGTATATTACAGCATCACGGAGCTGCAGGTTGTCTGATTTAGGGAGGTCTGTGGTATATTGCAGCATCACAGAACTGCTGGATGTCTGATTTAGGGAGGTCTGTGGTATATTGTGCCATCATTGTTGTGGTATAATATGGCAGCATCGCGGAGCCGCAGGTTGTCTGATTTAGGGCGGTCTGTGGTATATTGCAGCATCGCGGAGCTGCAGGTTGTCTGATTTAGGGCGGTCTGTGGTATATTTCAGCATCACGGAGCTACATGTTGTCTGATTTAGGAAGGTCTGTGGTATATTGCAGCATCACGGAGTGACATGTTGTCTGATTTAGGGCGGTCTGTGGTATATTGCAGTATCACGGAGCTGCTGGTTGTCTGATTTAGGGAGGTCTGCGGTATATTGTGCCATCATGTTGTGGTACAGTATGGCAGCATCGCGGAGCTGTAGGTTGTCTGATTTAGGGCGGTCTGTGGTATATTGCAGCATCACGGAGTGACATGTTGTCTGATTTAGGGAGGTCTGTGGTATATTGCAGCATCACGGAGCTGCAGGTTGTCTGATTTAGGGCGGTCTGTGGTATATTGCAGTATCATTTTTGTGGTATGGTATAATATGGCAGCATCGCGGAGCTGCAGGTTGTCTGATTTAGGGCGGTCTGTGATATATTGCAGCATCACGAAGCTACATGTTGTCTGATTTAGGGAGGTCTGTGGTATATTGTAGCATCGGGGGGCTACTTGTTGTCTGATTTAAGGCGGTCTGCGGTATGTTGTGCCATCATTGTTGTGCTATAATATGGCAGCATCGCGGAGCTGCAGGTTGTCTGATTTAGGGCCGTCTGTGGTATATTGCAGCATCACGGAGCTGCAGGTTGTCTTATTTAGGGCGGTCTGTGGTATATTGCAGTATCACGGAGCTGCAGGTTGTCTGATTTAGGGAGGTCTGTGATATATTGCAGCATCACGGGGCTGTAGGTTATCGGATTTAGGGCGGTCTCTGGTATATTGCAGCATCACGGGGCTGTAGGTTATCGGATTTAGGGCGGTCTCTGGTATATTGTGCCATAATTGTTGTGTTATAATATGGCAGCATCGCGGAGCTGCATGTTTTCTGATTTAGGGCGGTCTGTGGTATATTGCAGCATCACAGGGCTGTAGGTTATCGGATTTAGGGCGGTCTGTGGTATATTGTGCCACAATTGTTGTGTTATAATATGGCAGCATCGCGGGGCTGCATGTTGTCTGATTTAGGGTGGTATGTGGTATATTGCAGCATCGCGGGGCTGTAGGTTATTGGATTTAGGGCGGTCTGTGGTATATTGTGCCATAATTGTTGTGTTATAATATGGCAGCATCACGGAGCTGCAGGTTGTCTGATTTAGGGAGGTTTGTGGTATATTGCAGCATCGCGGGGCTACTTGTTGTCTGATTTAGGGCGGTCTGCGGTATATTGTGCCATCATTGTTGTGCTATAATATGGCTGCATCGCGGAGCTGCAGGTTGTCTGATTTAGGGCGGTCTGTGGTATATTGCAGCATCACGGAGCTGCAGGTTGTCTGATTTAGGCCGGTCTGTGGTATATTGTGCCATAATTGTTGTGTTATAATATGGCAGCTTCGCGGGGCTGCATGTTGTCTGATTTAGGGCGGTCTGTGGTATATTGTTCCATCATTGTTTTATTATAATTTTGCAGCATTGCGGAGCTGCAGCGACAGATGGTGGAGCAGCGAAGGAAGGAGGCTGAGGAGACGGCCATCATGGAGAACGCCATCCAACAGGTGGAGCAGACCCTCTCATCCACCACGGTTAGTCACCACGCTCTGTCCGTCACCATGGTCAGTCAGCACGCTCTGTCTGTCACCTTACTCAGTCACCACGCTCTGTCATCACGATCTGTCTGTCACCATGTTCAGTCTGTCACCACGCTCAGTCTTCACGCTCTGTCACCACGGTCAGTTACTACTCTCTCTCCTTACAACACGGTCAGTCAACACGCTCTGTCTGTCACCACGGTCAGTCACCACGCTCTCTGTCACCACATTTTCTCCTCCACCACGGTCAGTCATCAGGCTCTCTCCTCCACCACTATCAGTGACCACGCTCTGTCACCACATTCTCTCCTCCACCACGGTCAGACACCACGCTCTGTCTGTGACTACGCTCTGTCAGTCACCCAGCTCTGTCACCACGGTCAGTCACCACTCTCTGTCTGTCACTGTGGTCTCTCCTTCAGCATGCTGTCACCATGGTCTCTCATCCATCACGCTCTGTCTGTCACCATGCTCTGTCTGTCACCACGCTCTGTCTGTCACCACGGTCAGTCTGTCGCCACGTTCTCTCCTCCACATGCTCTGTCTGTCACCACGCTATCTCTGTCACCGTGGTCTCTCCTCCAGCACGCTCTGTCTCTCATCATGCTCTCTCCTCCAGCACGGTCAGTCACCATGCTCTGTCTGTCACCACAGTCTCTCCTCCACCACGGTCAGTCACCACGCTCTGTCACCACGGTCAGTCACCACGCTCTCTCCTTCAGCACAGTCAGTCATCACGCTCTGTCTCAATGGTCTCTCCTCCACCACGGTCAGTCAACACGCTCTGTCTGTCACTGTGGTCTCTCCTCCACCACGGTTAGTCAACACGCTCTGTCACCACGCTCTCTCCTCCACAGTCTCTCCTCCACAGTCAGTCACCATGCTCTGTCATTCACAACATTCTCTCCTCCACCATCGTCAGTCACCAAGCTCTCTCCTCCACCATGCTCTGTCTGTCACCACGTTCTCTCCTCCACAATGCTGTCTGTCACCACGCTCTGTCAGTCACCACGTTCTCTCATTCACCACGGTCAGTCACCACATTCTCTCATCCACCACGGTCAGTCACCACGTTCTCTCAGTTACCACGGTCAGTCACCACGTTCTCACTTCCACCACTGTCGGTCACCACGTCCACCACGCTGTCACCACGTTCTCTCTTCCACCACTGTCAGTCACCACGTTCTCTCATCCACCACCACGGTCAGTTACCACGTTCTCTCATCCACCACGGTCAGTCACCACATTCTCTCTTTCACCACATTCAGTCCCCACGTTCTCTCGTCCACCATGCTGTCACCACGTTCTCTCTTCCATCACTAAGTCAACCGTGGGGGGGGGGGGTCAGTTTTTTTTCCACCGTTTTTTTTTTTTCTCTCTTCCACCACGGTCAGTCACCACGTTTTCTCATCCACTACGGTCAGTCACCACATTCTCTCTTCCACCACGGTCAGTCACCACACTCTCTCCTCCACCAAGGTCAGTCACCACGTTCTCTTCACCATGGTCAACACGCTCTGTCTTGTCACTACATTCACTCATCCACCACGCTCTGTCTGAACGTAAGGCTTGATAATCTAGGGTTATTACCTGGCTAGTTTGATATCAACCTAGGTATCAGCCCGAGGTAACTTGATATCAGCCTGAGAGCTAGACGATAGTTGTCGGTGGCATATAGTTTCTGTATCATACTTCCCTGTTATATGTTGCTATATAGCTTCTATTGGGGCTACCCATTCCGAATACAATTTATTGACCCGCATCTAGTCCCCACTTACACCTGTCCCATCACATATCGACCGCGCATGCGCACACGGGAGACTTCCTCTTTGCTTCGGACGGCTTACGTGGAGGTAACTTTTTGTTGCACCAATTTGTTTGCCTGTTTTATACGCTCTATTACTGATTATTATCTGTAAGTAGTCAATAACTTCTGTAATAGAGTGTGAGCTATTCATTTCTATAAGTTGTTAGTCGAAAATATTTTATTTTGAAATTATTTTGAGTTTTTCTTAGCTTGACCACATCAGATAAGCTGCGTATTTGCTTAAATACCCAATTAAAATTGCCAAAAAAAACAATTGAAATCAGAAGTAGCGAGTATCAAAAATCAATACAAATTTTGTGGTACCTTTATCATGCTGCAGAAAACAATAAACAGACCTATTTGTCTTATTTTCCATGAAGACACATCTTGGTATTTCATTAGAATTGTCTCCAAGGAGACAATTATAATGAAATGCCAAGACATGTTTTCATTTCGAAGCAAACTATTCAATAATTGCTGTCTGTTGATGTGCCAACAGTAGTTTGATTTTATTTTACCCAATTAATATTTTGAAATACCCAATTACTTCAGAAATGATGGAGTGACAATACTCAATTACTAATTCCTTATCTGGAGCCCTGATCGGACGTTCCGATTTTCAACAAAATTTATTTTTATTTTTTATTTCAATTTTGTTTTGTTCAGCATTTTGAGCTGGTTTTCTGTCTCGCATTGGCTATGGGCAAGGGGACACCTAAGCCCAGTTCGGGTCAGAAAAATTTGGTTGTGGTCACAAAGCGGGAACTTGTGATTCTCATGAGATAATTTGTTTCCGTTGTTGTCAGAGACAAAACGGTTGCTCTAAGGAGAAACCGTGCTATGTCTCAGCCATATGTGGCCCCAAAACGTGGAATCAGGCACGACCATTAGGTCCTATCAGGATAATTATCAGTCAGTGCTACGCACGATTCAGAAACTAAAGACTGTTGCTGAATCTACGCCAAGTCCGAGTCCGAATAGTGGCAGGGTGTCTCTTATGACTGAGGCATCCAACGTCGCTAGTTCTGCTCTGGGTGGTCCGCTACCCACTGAGCAAGAACACCGGACACTGGACACTGGACACTGGACACTGGACACTGGACACTGGACACCGGACACTAGTTCTACTCTGGGTTATTCGCTACCCACTGAGCAAGAACATCGGACACCGGACACTAGTTCTGCTCTCGGTTATTCGCTAACCAATGAGCAAGAACACCGGGCACCGGAGAAGGCAGGTAGCATCAAGGGGATAGGCGATGTGGGAATAGTACACGCCAATCCAATTGAGCACGCCTCGGTGGAATGCAAACGTATTCCACCGGACACCGGACACCGGACACCGGACACCGAACGTGTCAAATATAGCCACTGATATCGTGACCCTGGTCTTGACCATGCTGTTTCAGAGGACTATCAGTTCCAGGATATGGCTATACAACAGGGTAGCGGTACATAGGCCTACCGACACACTGTATTCATCCAGCGGTGAGTCTTGATGACGTCAGACAGGGGTGCGCAGACTCACCGATCAGGATGGGTAGATCCGGGTCTAGTAGGAAGACGGACGACATTCTAGGTCGTGTCAAAGGCACGATCATAGACGTCGTATCCGGCCTTGGACTAGGATGCTCAGAGGATGGGAGTGTTGGAGTTCTTGAATGCGCGAGCGAGGTCTCTTATATCCAGAGCTTCTTACACGGGCAAGACCAGAGCGGCCATTGAGGCGGGTGACGCCAGAGCATTGGAGTCATTTTTTCAGTCGTCAGCCAGAGCTACGAAGCATGTCATGGCTACGGCTTTGACTATGTCGGCAGACATCGTTCTGTCGAAGAGGGACGCCACGTTAGCAACGTCGTCCATTCTTCCAGGACAGGGAAGGGATCTCCTTCGGCAAGCACCCCTTCTGGCCACTAGTCTGTTTGGCAGATGTTCTCAGGTGGCTGCTGCTGACGCTGCAGAAAGACAGAGTCAGCAGTTAGCTAGACTAGCCGTATCTTTTTCAGCCAAGCAGTTCGCTTCTAAGAAGCACAACTCGGGCAGGAAAGGGGGACATAAGCAGGCAGCTTCAGCCTCCTCTTCTCCTCATCCAGCGAGTAAGGGAACGGGTAGCTTAAAGCAACCCAACCACCTATGCCGCCCCAACAAGGTGGGGCTCCCAGAGGTGGCGCTACACGCATCAGAGATTGGCAATATCCGGGCTTCTACAGCAGGCTTTTCATTGTACCAAGACGAAACGGCAAGCTGCGCCCATTATTAGATCTGTCTATGCTGAATCTATTCATCCGAACAGATCATTTCAAGATGGAGACTGCTCAATCAATACGACAAACTATACTAGTCAACGCTTGGGCCGTCTCCATCAACCCACAGAACGGTAAGTTTCTACGCTTTCAGTCGGAAGGCAGGGTATATCATTTTTGTGTCCTACCCTTCCAAATAACCACGCTCTTAGGGTGTTCACAAAACTAATGGAGGTAATCGCGGCAGAAGCCAGGCGGAGAGGTATTGCAATACTTCAATACCTGGACGAGTGGCTCCTGCACGATCAGTCCAGAGATACACTGCTACTCAATCTGCGTGTGTTCTGGGATCTGATCATGTGGTTGGGACTCATGCCGAACATAGAGAAGTCGGAACTAGTACCGACTCTGCTATGTAGGGATGAATTTCCTTACCAAGCTGGGGATAGTCGGATTACCCTTGGACAGAGTGGACAGGATGTTGAAAGTGGTCTTCAAAGTCCTGGATACACTTCAACTACCAGCCAGGGAGCTATTATCGCTGCTGGGGGTCTTGAACTCAGCGGCAGATATGCTGTGTCTAGGTCGTCTACATTACAACCTCTGCGGATATATTTGCTTTTCCACTGGAGATCACACTCACCCACTGGACAGGTTGATACCGCTGTCGAGAGACTTCAAGCGTCATCCCAGACGCTGGGCTCAGAGGACATGGTATTTTGAGGGGTCCCAATGTCAATTCTCGATCCGGAGTTGGTGTTGACCACAGACGCCTCCAACTCGGGTTTTGGGAGCTCACCTGGAACCCCTGGGACTGGTGTTCTCGGAGATATGGTCGGAGGAGTGGGCTGGGTGCCTCATCAATATGCTTGAGCTGAGGGCGGTAACTTTGTCTCTAGCAAAAGCACTCCCCCAGGTCATGGGGAAAATATGTTCAGATAGCCACGGACAACACCACTGTAGTGGCATACCTGAACAGACAAGGTGGAACTCGGTCTGTGAGCCTGGAAGTTTGGAGACCAGGAAATTACTGATCTGGTGTCACCAGAACGGCATAGTACCGGAGGCGAGACACATCGCGGGGAAGTCCCAATGTACTGCGGACTACCTGTCGAGGGGGGTTCACCAGTTCTTACCAAGTTGTCACTAACGAAGACGGTGGCCAACGCGGTAATCAACAGGTGGCGCCACCCCTGGTTGGATATGTTTGCGACCAGGATGAACAATCGGCTCCCAATGTATGTGTCTCCAGTACTGGACGCAGGGGCATGGGCGGTGGACGCATGTCCGTGTCATGGAAATGAATGGACGGGTACGCAATTCCGCCATCCATCCTTCTGACACAAAGTGTTGCAGAAAATTTGTCAATCAGACTGTCTGTCAGGTCACACTAGTGGCTCCGTGCTGGCCAACGACGAGTTAGGCGAAGAGTATTAAGGTTGAGATCGGAAAAAAATAAGCCAAAGCTGAATTTTTCAGAAAATGACCAAAATATCATTAGTAATAACATATCAAAACTCCCCATGAATGCAACTGGAGCTTAATCCAGGAATCAAGATGGCGTCCAAAATGAACGCCAAAATGACAAAAAATCATAATCAACCAATCATATTCAATATGGCCGCCAAATAGCGAGAAATGTCAAAATGACGTAAATTAGAAATAAAATATACAACATTTACCTGAATTACTATATTTGAATTTGTTATATGGGTCATTTGAACTACACAGTACATTTAATGCATGCTGTATTTATTAGCTCACCTGAGCGAATACCGCAATGTGTCCGTCGTCGTCCGTCGTCGTCCGTCGTCGTCCGTCGTCGTCCGTGAATATTTTCAAACGTCTTCTCCTCGGTAACCATTGGGCCGATAGTCACCAAACTTCATGGTCATGGTCCTTAGGTAGGGGGATTACAAAATTGTTAAAATGACGTCATTACGTAGTCCAAGATGGCCGCCGTCTACAAATAGCACAAATTCTTCAAAAATCTTCTTCTCAAGAACCGCCAACCGGATTTCAACAAAACTTGGTAGGAATGATCGATGTACAGTGCTCTTTCAAAGTTGTTAAAATGGTGACCCCGGGGTCAAAAATGGGTGTGGCCCGTGGGGTCAAATTGGGGTCAAATTTTATTTTTGACCGAATATGGTCATGTCATATATCAAATCGAAGGTATCAACGAGGCGATCACTCTGGTGCATTTTTTATCGACATCGGATGGTTATGTCATCCAAGATGGCCGCCGAAATATCAAAAGGTCGTTCTTTTATTAGAGATTTCAAAATTCTTCTTCACACGAACCGCTTGGCCCATGGTGGCCAAACTTTACAGTTATGGTCCATGGGTGAAGCCTTTTCAGATTTGTTAAAACGGATGTCGTCGCTAATCCAAGATGGCCGCCATCTAAAAATAGCACAAATTCTTAAAAAATCTTCTTCTCATGAACCGCCAGCCGGATTTCGACAAAACATGGTAGGAATGATCGATATAGAATGCCCTTTCAAAGGTCTTAAAATGGTGACCCCGAGGTCAAAAACTGGGCGTGGCCCGTGGGGTGAAATTTTATTTTTGACCGAATATGCTCATGTTATATATCAAATTGAAGATATCGATGAGGCGATTGCTCGCGTGCAATATTTGTCGGAATCGGATGATTATGTCATCCATGATGGCCGCCAAAGGGTCCATTTATTCGAGATTTTGAACGTCTTTTTCTCAGAAACCACTTGGCCGATGCTGGCCAAAGTACCAGATTTGGTAAAATGAGTCCTCGCTTAATCCAAGATGACCACCATCTAAAAATAGCACAATTTTTTTAAAACACATGAACTCAATGTCACATTCTCCTCTGGTGTTCATGGAGTCAGGTGAGCGAATTCGGGCCATCATGGCCCTCTTGTTATATTATGCAAAATGATATTCAAGATGGTCACCAAATTTTGAGAAGTATCGCAATATAACTTACATCTATATACGGCAAATCAACTCAGGCAAATGAAAAATAAAAACAAAACACTTTATTGCTAGTTATGCTTGAAACATGTCTGAAATTGGCAGTTCATTGCAATAATAATTTATAATAATGTACTCATTATGACCATATTTACCAAAATCAACAATAAGTTAATGTACAGATACATGTACATGCAAGATTCACATTCTAATTTTACTGCTTTGGATCTAGGCTGAAAATATTGACCTACCCCTACCCAGAGTAGAACTTTATGAAACATGTCTAATCTTATAGGAAATTCATCGTAGAATTCGAATCTGCGTGTTAAAATTGAGAAAACCCCGGCCGAATATCGATTTTTTGCTGTTCTCCATGACAACCGTTAAATTAACAAGAAATTACAAATAGTGATAATGTCAATCAGAATGTAACTTTCTTGTCAACTATTCGTGTTAAAAGTAAATTTTCGCATTTTTCTGCACCTTTAGGTTGCATGAAAGTAAAAAAGTAGTCTCGTGTAGGTTTTCCAAAACCAAGATTGCCGCCAATTCCAAGATGATCACCATGCCTGAAAATGACAGAACCAACATTATATCACTTCCTATCACTTGATTAGAGCTCATTACTTATGCAGTTTCCGCAGATAAAGACATTTACCAAAACCATTCATTATGGTTCGTCATATTTTGTGTCAAAATGGCCGCCAGGAAACATAACATAACTGCCGGTCGACAGATAATATCTTGAAACATCCTGATTTTCCATATTTTAAACACAGTATGATACCAATAACAATCACAAATGTAAATATTTTGGTGATAATAAAACCCAATAAGCAATAATCTATGCAATTTATTTATTTCACATTTCAAAATGGCCGCCGTTAAGCATCCTGCCATTTCTATTTGATATACATGTACATGTATATTTTGATATACATGTACATGTATATATGTTAACGTCCAGTTGCAAAGTATCTTCATTTCTAACCGAATACGTGTAGAAGCTATCAATATGTGAATCTGTTAATTACACACATAACTCGTCCGTCAAGTAATTTTATTAGCTCGACTATTCGAAGAATAGTTAGAGCTTATGTAGTCACCCCCTTATGTAGTCACCCCGGCGTCGGCGTCGGCGTCGGCGTCACCGTCACGCCTTGGTTAAGGTTTTTAGTCAAGCTTGTATATGGAATACTCCTGGCCCTACACCCACCATACTTGGACAACTTCATCTCCTAGTGATGTACATCAACAACCCCTGACCTATATTTGACCTTGACCTACATTTAACATTGAATTACTTAGTTAATTCCCCTTGGTTTAGGTTTTTAGTCGACCTTGTTTAAGGTTTTTAATCAAGCTTGTACATGGAATACTATTCTGCATACAGACACCATACTTGGACAACCTTTTCTCATAGGGATGTACATCAATAACCCCTGATCTATATTTGACCTTGACCTACATTTCCTCTTGAATTACTTAGTTAATTCCCCTTGGTTAAGGGTTTTAGTCAAAGCTTGTAGATGGAATACTCCTGGCCCTACACCAACCATACTTGGACAACATCATCTCCTAGTGATGTACATCAACAACCAATGATCTATATTTGACCTTGACCTACATTTAACCTTGAATTACTTAGTTAATTCCCCTTGGTTAAGGTTTTTGGTCAACCTTGGTTAAGGTTTTTAGTCAAGCTTGTAGATGGAATACTATTGTGCATACAGACACCATACTTGGATAACTTTTTCTCATAGGGATGTACATCAATAACCCCTGACCTATATTTTACCTTCACCTACATTTAACCTTCAATTACTTAGTTATTTCCCCTTGGTTAAGGTTGGTACTCAAACTTGGTTAAGGTTTATAGTCAAGCATGTATTTGGAATACTCCTGGGCCTACAGCAACCATACTTGGACAACTTCATCTCCTAGTGATGTACATCAATAATCCCTGACCTATATTTGACCTTGACCTACTTTTACCCTTGGATTACTTAGTTATTTCCCCTTGGTTAAGGTTTTTATAAGGTTTTTAGTCAAGCTTCTATATGGAATACTCCTGGGCCTACAGCAACCATACTTGGAAAACTTCATCTCCTAGTAATGTACATCAATAACCCCTGACCTATATCTGACATTGACCTACATTTAACCTTGAATTACTTACTTAATTTCCCTTGGTTAAGGTTTTTAGTCAACCTTGGTTAAGGTTTTTATGCAGGCCGCGGCCACCTTGTTTGTCAAGCTATGTGTACATCGACAACCTTCGTAGTCGAGCTATACTGTTCTCCTACAGCTCTTGTTATAAGATTCAAGTCGTATCGAATACAGTTGAATCCAACGACTGGAACTTGATCGGTCCACTGAGTGATGACCTTTTGTTGACTTTTAAGAAGCAAGTCAATATCAGCTGGTAGATATTCATTTCAAACTATTTCACGTATCGCGACCGCTCTTGTTTTAACTCGGACAAAAACTTTTCGACAAACACCTCTGGATCTTTTTTCACATATGTGAGTTATTTCATTATTTAGAGTATCACCTATCGATACGGAAACTGGTACGTGCTCGGCTTCATACGTCAGATTCTGTGTTGGCTTAGAACCTTTAGATTGATCTAAATACGCTTCAAAGTCGTATACTATCTGATGCGGATATAATGTAGTATTGTCACACTCATTTCTTTTTATACCCGCGACATTCTTCCACTCACATTCCCACTTGACTACCAACCCGAATCCTTCCTCTCTTATTTTGACATCTTGAAGTCTCGTCTTTTCATACATCTTTGCCGCATCCTTTTTTGTCCCACCTGCTTTAGCAGAAGCGGGACATAGGCATAGCTTTTCCGTCGGCGTAGGCGTCGTCAACATTTCACGTTAAGTTTTTGCATTTAGCTCAGTTTCCAGAAAACTATAAGTCCTACGACCTCCATACTTGGTATACATCAACACTGTGGTGTAACCATCTCACACAGAGGGAACCCATGTGACCTTGACCTAGTTTTCATGGTTCATTGACCTACTTTTCACATGCATTCAACGTTAAGTTTTTGTGTTTAGCTCTGTTTCTAAAACTTAATGCTCAGGTTAATTCATTGTAACTTCTGTTTCCCTCGATCGAATGCTTTAATATTCCATGCATGCATTTGTAACAACATCCCGCATCATTCTACAGAAAGCCCATGGTATCCGCTAACCCCAAAGGTGAAGGTCACTGATTTAGAAATTTCCGTGTTTGGAAAAGTTAACGCTCGGTTTAATGTATTACAACTTCTGTTTCCCTTGATGGAATGCTTTGGTGTACATCAACACTGTGGTGTAACCATCTCACACAGAGGGAGCCAATGTGACCTTGACCTAGTTTTCATGGTTTATTGACCTACATTTCACATGCATTCACTGATAAGTTTTTGCATTTAGCTCAGTTTCCGGAAAACTATAAGTCCTACGACCACCAAACTTGGTATACATCAACACTGTGGTGTACCCATCTCACACAGAGGGAGCCCATGTGACCTTGACCTAGTTTTCATGGTTCATTGACCTACTTTTCAGATGCATTCAGCGTTATGTTTTTGCATTTAGCTTTCTTAATTCATTGTAACTTCTGTTTCCCTCAATGGAATGTTTTAATATTCCATACATGCATTTGAAACAACATCCTGCATCATTCTACAGAAAGCCCATGTTGCCCACTAACCCCAAAGGTCAAGGTCACGGGCTTAGAAAATTCCGGGTTTGGAAAAGTTAACGTTCGGTTTAATGTATTACAACTTCTGTTTCCCTGGATGGAATGCTTCGGTATACATCAACACTGTGGTGTAACCATCTCACACAGAGGGAGCCCATGTGACCTTGACCTAGTTTTCATGGTTTATTGACCTGCATTTCACATGCATTCATTGTTAAGTCGGCGTCGGTGTCGGCGTCGGCGTCCACAAACATGTCTTATAGCTTCTGTTTCCTTTCATGGAGCACCTTGTTATTTCATACATGCATTCCTCAGATGACCCTCTATCATGCTGTAGCAAATCCATGACCCACCACCCATCCTTTACCCCAAGGTCAAGGTCACAAACTTAGCACATTCATAAACTTAACTTTGGGGTAAATGTCTTCTAACATCTGTTTCCTTTCATGGAACGCCTTGATATTTCATACATGCATTCATCTGATGATACTCTATCGTGCTATAGCAAATCCATGACCCACCGCCCATCCCTTACCCCAAGGTCAAGGTCACAAACTTAGCACATTCATAAACTTAACGTTGGGGTAAATGTCTTCTGTTTCTGTTTCCTTTCATGGAACACCTTGTTAATTCATACATGCATTCCTCAGATGACCCTCTATCATGCTATAGCAAATCCATGACCCACCACCCAGCCCTTACCCCAAGGTCAAGGTCACAAACTTAACACATTCATAAACTTAACGTTGGGGTAAATGTCTTATAACATCCGTTTCCTTTCATGGAACGCCTTGATATTTCATACATGCATTCATCTGATGATACTCTATCGTGCTATAGCAAATCCATGACCCACCGCTCATCCCTTACCACAAGGTCAAGGTCACAAACTTAGCATGTTCATAAACTTAACGTTGGGGTAAATGCTGTGTAACTTCTGTTTATTTACAGGGAACGCCTTCATATTTCATACTTGCATTCATCTGATGATACTCTATCGTGCTATAGCAAATCCATGACCCACTCCACCCCTTTCCCCAACGTCAAGGTCACAGACTTAGCAGATTCATAAACTTAATGTTGGGGTAAATGTCTTATAACATCTGTTTCCTTTCATGGAACGCCTTGATATTTCATACATGCATGCATCTGATGATACCCTATCATGCTATAGCAAATCCATGACCCACTGTCTACCCCTTACCCCTAGGTCAAGGTCACAAACTTAGCACATTCATAAACTTAATGTTGGGGTAAATGTCTTATAACATCTCTTTCCTTTCATGGAACACCTTGATATTTCTTACATGCATTCCTCAGATGACCCTCTATCATGCTGTAGCAAATCCACAACCCAACCCTTACCCCAAGGTCAAGGTCACAAACTTAACATGTTCATAAACTTAACATTGGGGTAAATGTTGTGTAACTTCTGTTTCTTTACAGGGAACGCCTTGATATTTCATACATGCATTCCTCAGATGACCCTCTATCATGCTGTAACAAACCCACAACCCACCACCTAGCCCTTACCCCAAGGTCAAGGTCGCTTCAGGCGAGTGAATGATGTATCAACAAGTCTGGCAAATGTTTCAACTGATGCCGCACATAAATGTACATATGAATTAATTTATCGAAAAGGGGGCAAAATAGTCTGTGACATAACCTGTGTTGCAGTAGCCCCAACCCAACATAGGCATGCACAGCTGAAGGTTTCAATGCTGTAATTTAAACTATTACGAAGACTTGTCTTCAAATGTAAACAAACTGCACATGTTTAAAATCAAAGGAGGATGGGGCGGCGGTGGGTATGTCAAGAATCCTCAGAAACATCCACGCCGACTACGCATTGTGCAAAACTGAATTCCCGGGACAGCGGATGTCACTCCCTGCTCCCGCGACCTTTGAACTATATAATTTAACCAATAATTCCATTGTCAAAATTAGCATATCTAAAATGATCATGCACTCTCGCTAGCTGGGACACTGACCTACATGTAGATCAGGCCTGCCACCACAAAAGCACATCTGTCAAAACTGGGAGAACTGCATGACAGTCTCCAATATAGTGTATAAACTATAATTAAAAATTATCATTTTATATACTATTACCAGATTATTCGATTGACTATTACCTAAACTTGCAGGAAGATCATCATTATGCTGAAAGTAATTTATGTCCTTCCTTTATCAGTTATCTGAAATACTCAATAACCCCACTCCATCCCTCTGACCCATCAATCCCCACATCATGCAACTGTATATAGAAAACATGAAATATCTTATTAAGCTAACATAGCACCAGTACTATCATACATGTATATATTACATAACCACATATCTAACATATTTGGCTCCTCATTGGGGGCTACCTGCTATTTGGTGTTGTGCTTCATCAGACTCGCATGTGCCAGACCAGATTTCTCTGAGCAAGAGGTGAGACCGTATGCAGTAGCTATTCTCTTGCACGACTATGGCGGAGTGAATGTGTAGAGCTAATAACTCGCGTGAAACGACTAGAGGGTGACGAGTTGAGTGAACTACTAGAAAGAGGTGAGTCGAGCATACAACTAGAAAGAGCTGAGTTGAGTTAAACACTAGATGTGCATCAAGTGGACGATAGAAAGATCTGAGTTGAGTTAACAACTCGAATGCGAGTCAAGCGTACCGACTGGCGAGTCGAGCGTACCGACTATAAAGAGGCGAGTCGTCGAAATTAGTCGAGCGTACCGACTGGCGATTCGAGCGTACCGACTATAATGAGGAATGTGGTGCAGGGTAGTCGAGCGTAACCGACTGGCGAGTCGAGCGTACTCGGACTATAGATAGGTGGGTCGTCCAGGGCAGTCGAGTGTACCGACTGGCGAGCCGATAATGAGGTGAGACGAGCGACAGAATGTGTGTCGAGCGTACGTACTGGGACGAGTCGCTTCAGGCGAGTGAATGATGTATCAACAAGTCTGGCAAATGTTTCAACTGATGCCGCACATAAATGTACATATGAATTAATTTATCGAAAAGGGGGCAAAATAGTCCAAAACGAATTGATATTTTTTAAACTAAAAATAGCAATGAGTGCCCCCAAGAGGAGAAATTAATCAGGTATGCGTGTACTCATAACAAACTTAATTAATAGTTTGTTGTACCCAACAAGAACATGTAGACAAATATGACATCTGTGTGTAACCTGCTGTTAAATAAAGTGCACGAACTAATCCACAGTATTGTTTACCTTGTACGAAGTCAATGACACATCCGGGCCTGTGCAGCTTGTATAGCACTGCGTGCAACTCTGATGTACCTGGTATAGCATGATGAAGACCATCGACAGAGAGTTTGTATCATGTGATCTTCAATGTTAGCTTTTGCTGCACTGCTTGCAGCACCAATCCGAAATGAATGGCCACTATATTTATTCTCGTCATAACCGAGTCTGCATAAAACTTGCTTCACATAATAAAGAAACTTCGTCCTAGTGAACTGTTTGCCATCCACGTCTATGAATAGTGGCGAGATATCATAACAAAACGCAGTAGATGTAAGCTGCTCTCTGCGTAGGCACAAATAATGTTCCATCAAATACACTGGACAGCAATTAATGGAGTTATTTCTGTATATCGGTATATCAACGCCTACACTGAACGGATCAGTCTTGGAAGTAGGTAGCGTAAGACAAAACATAGAATGATCTGTCAAGAACGACACATCCTGACATTTCAAATATGAATAAACATCATCATTCCGAGCTTTAACAGTGAACTCACCGCAGCGAAGAAAGCCGAAATAGGCTAATGAACACATACATTGTAACGTCAAATCTAAGGTTTGGGTAAAAACTCCTGCATGTAATAAGTCACACATCTGCTTCAGAATTGAAAAAGTTATAGGCAGTCTCAACCTCGTCTTCGAACCTTGTTGACTACGTTTAACACCACGTAGAACACATTGTAGTCTATCCATGGAAGACATAGGATTGCTCATGCCTGCTTGCAGATAGTGAAAACGAATACCTGCCAGATATAGTTTAATAGTAGCCAGCTGCAGCTGCAGTGACTTGTAACAGAATGTCACAAAATAAATGAGAACATCCTCCGTTAGAATGGGTAACGTACCTGGACGCGTAATACAACCGGACATTGTTAGAAACTGCGTGAAACACTGCATGCCTGTCTGATAGGCTGATTTAGTATTTGGTGACCAAAGATTTGTGACTTCCAGGTCTAATTCAGCTGCAGCTTGGAAACCGAAAGGCACCGCTCTGGAACAGTGTCTGCCTCTGATGCAAGACGTCTGAACTGCAACATGTTAAAACATGATAACGCGTCAGCAATAACATTTGATTTACCGGCTATATGTCTTGCGATAATAACAAACTGACCTTTTGCCGCGCACCAGATCAACCTATGAACAAACTTTTGAATGAATGGAATCTTAGATCGACCCTTATTGATGATGTTCACAGTGGCTGAATTGTCACAATTCACCACAATTCTCTTCTTTGTCCATTTTTCACCCCACAGCACGGCTGCCATGACTATCGGATAGAGTTCATACAGAGCCATAGATGCCACGACTTCCGATGAAATAAAAGTAGGAAATTCCCCTTGAAACCACTTCCCACAGTAATACCCTGCATATGCTCGAGGTGTAGCATCCGTGAAAAACTGCATATCATCAGCCACTGTAAGTTCATCATTCATGAACATTGAAATACCGTTCCATTCATGAAGAAATTTAGACCACATACTAATGTCTAATCTACAGTCTGTCGTGATTTTAACATAATGGTGCAATTTACTGACAGAAGAAGATAGCGATATCAAGTATGACACAAATGCATGACCTGGATAAATCACGCGGCATGCAAAATTGAGATGTCCTAGAAGGCTTAATAATTCCCTCTTTGTACATGATTTCCTCTTTGAGAATGTTTGTAACAAATTTGCGATTCTCTGCACTTTCTCTAGCGGCAACCGTGCCTCCATCTTCACACTGTCTAATATAATTCCTAAGTACTCAATAACCGTAACTGGCCCCATAGTTTTTGTGGGTGATAACGGTATACCAAGTTTCTCAAATACCAACCGCAAAATATACATAGTATGATCGGCATCATCGGATGGAGAATTGATTGTGAAAAAATCGTCCAGCAAATGTAAACAATGACTGATTCCATAATTGTTTTGCAGGATCCAACAATCAAAAATTTTAGGACTAGATCAACTGCCAAACACTAATCTGGTGTAGAAGTAATATTTATTGTTCCACTTGATACCCTGAAAGGGCCACAACTCCCTCTTGACAGGAACCTGTTTAAAGGCATCTTGAATGTCAGCTTTACAATATCTACTCCCCTTTCCCAATCGCTGAGTTATTCTAATCGCATGGTCAATGGTGACATATGTCAAGGAGTATTCGTCCCTATCAATAAGGTCATTTAAACTGGGATGTAATAAATTATCATGAGGTGCTGAGAAGTCCACAATTAACCTCTTTTTCCCAGAGTACTTCCCCTCAGCAATGCCAATTGGGCTGATACGATAATTGTATCCCCCGGACTCCGTTGGGGGATACTATGGATTTGACAGAGCGCCGCGTCCGCGTCCGCCGCAGACACTTCTTGTCCGGAGCATAACTCAAACACCCTTTGGAATATTTTCATGAAACTTCACACAATGCATAGACCACGACCCGAATGGTCTAGGAAGTGTGTCGCGCGCACAAGAATGTGCAACTCATTGCATAGTTTCTAATTTTTGAGTTATCTCCCTTTTTTGTTTCGCGCATGAATTGTGACCATAACTACGACCACACCCCCCTGTGGAATATTTTCATGAAACTTCACACATTCAATTAGACCACGAACCGAAGGTGTGTCGTGCACAAGAATGACAACTCTTGCATAGCTAATTTTTTAGTTATCTCCCTTTTTTGTTTTCGCGCACTGATTTCCTGTCCGGAGCATAACTCGACCACCCTTTGGAATATTTTCATGAAACTTCACACATGCATAGACCACGACCCGGAGGTGTGTCGCGCACAAGAATGACAACTCTTGCGTAGCTAATTTTTGAGTTATCTCCCTTTTTTGTTTTGCGCACTCTACAAACTGGACAATAATGCATGAAGACCCGTTTTCTCGTCTGCTCTGTACACCTTTTTCTCATGTGCTCTGTACACCTACCTGTAGAGAGAACAATAGAGACTGGGAGAACCATGTGCTAGCATGGGCTTGCATGTGCAAATGTCCAGTGCTTGACCACTGCTGACCACAGGTAATTTATACAGGTAAATTACTACATTGGGTACTGTGTTGAAAATATTGTGGCATTATGTGGACCTGTACAGATATATGTAGATAAATATAGGAATATTAAAAAAAAATCTGGGCTCCAGTAGCAAGCATTATTATTTTTGAACTTTTTTTTTTCCATTGTTTTTTTTTGAACTTTTTTTTTTTTCATTCTTTTCTTTTCCATTTTTTTTTTTTTCATTTTTTTTTTTTCATTTTTTTTTCATTTTTTTTCTTCAAATTATTTTTCAATTTTTGTCTAGTAGCATAAGGTCGTAAGTGCTATATACAGACTATTCACCTGTGCATGTGCTAGCATGTGCAACTGACCACTGACCACTTACAGGTAATTTATACAGGTAAATGATTATATTACATTTCCGTAAACTGTGTTGAAAATATTGTGGCAATATGTGGACCTGTATATATGATATGTAGATAAATATAAGACTATTAAAAACATTCTGGGCTCCAGTAGGGAGCATTATTCTTTTATTTTTTTAAATTTAATTTTTTTTTTTTTTTTTTTCCATACATTCTTTTTCAATTTTTTACCTGACCACTAACTATTACAGGTAATTTATACAGGTACATTATTACATTTCCGTAACTATTAACAAAAATTCTGGGCTCCAGTAGCGAGCATTATTATTTTATTTTATTTTGTATATTACATTTCCGTAAACTGTGTTGAGAATATTGTGGCATTATGTGGACCTGTGCAGATATATGTAGATAAATATAGGACTATTAAAAAAAATTCTGGGCTCCAGTAGCAAGCATTATTATTTTTAATTTTTAAAAAAAAACATTTCATTTTTTTTTTTCAAATTCTTTTTCAATTTTTGTCTAGTAGCATAAGGTCGTAAGTGCTATATACAGACTATTATCATATAATAAAACAATTATTGACTAGTGAGCCATAGAATATAATATGATATTCTATGGCTCACTAGTCAATAATTGTATAATATGTTCGGGCCAGTGAAAATTGCTTTCGGGCCCAGGCTCGAGGTCAAGGCGGGACAAGGAGAGGCATCTGATTCCGCGGAATTCTTGTTTACTTATCTCCCTTTGTTGTTTCATGCTCTAATTTTGTATCCAGAGCATAACTCGAACACCCTTTGGAATATTTTTATGCCCCACCACGATAGTGGAGGAGGAATTTAGTGTTACCCTCGTCCGTCCGTCCGTCCGTCCGTCCGTCGTCCGCACACACGAATGGGTACTTGTTGTAAGCGTACGGGGATCTTATTGGGTGGTAGGATATAGTGTTGGGTACTCTTGTTATTTTTATATATCAGTAAAAACCCAACAAGTATTCATTTCGTAGGAACGTGCGTCCCGTCCTCCCGTCCGTCCGTCCGTCCGTCACAAAACTTTAACACTCGGGTAAATGTCTCATAATTTCTTCATCCTTCGACCGATCTGCTTCATATTTCATACACACATTGCTCTGATGGTTCAATACCGCCCTGTGCCAAATCCACGTTCGTCCTGCCCCCGCCAAGCCCAGGGTCAAGGTTACATACTTGGTGCTTCAAAAACTTTAACGCTCGGGTAAATATCTTATAATTTCTGTTTTCTTTCACGGATCAGCTTCATATTTCATATACGCATTGCTCTAATGGTCCTCTACCGCCCTGTGCTTCAAAAACTTTAACTCTCAGGTAAAAGAAAATTTTGACTTGGAATTTGGCCTCATTTATTATCAAAGCGATATGTGGGACATCCGTGTTCTATGAACACATTTTCTAGTTTATTAAACTTCACACATGCATAGAAGACGACCCAAAGGTGTGTCGCACGTAAGAATGACAACTCTTGTGTCGTTAATTTCTTAGTTATCTCCCTTTGTTTTTTCCGTCACTGATTTTGTCTCCGGAGCATAACTCGAACACCCTTTTTTCAAACTACTTGTGTATCTGGGGATGGGGATACACATGCGCTTGTCGACAAGCGTCCATTTCTAGTGTAGATATGGAATGCTATCAAAACGGCCGATCAAATATCCTTTAACTAATTCTGACTGAATCAACTGTGAAGTAATGTCAGGCTGTTTAATTGCAGACAACAAGTTTTTACACTCATACGGTAATGCAGGTAAATGCTTAAAACCAGTCTCAAATCCCTCTGAAAATCCGTCAATTAAATAGTTAGTGAAGTTCTTATCTGGATGATGCTGCAACTCAAACCTCAATTTTATAACATTTATAGGGCTGTTCCTAGGCACTATCTCAGGCTCGGTATTTTCTGTCCCTGGCCCCGCCAGTTTTTAGCTCACCTGAGCAAAGCTCATGTGAGCTATTGTTATGGCAAAGTGTCCGTCGTCCGTCGTCCGTCCGTCCGTGAACATTTTCAATCATCTTCTTCTCCCGAACTGCTGAGCCGATATTGGTTAAACTTCACAGGGATGATATATGGGTGATGCCATTTCAGATTTGTTAAAATGGAGGTCATCGATAATCCAAGATGGCCGCCATGGAAAAGTAGGTCAAATTCTTAAAAAATCTTCTTCTCACGAAGCGCCAAGCCGATTTCAATGATGCTTGGTATGAATGATCGATAGTTAGCGCTGTTTCAGATTTGTTCATATGGTGGCCCGTGGGTCAAAAAATGGGCGTCGCCCGAGGGGTCAAATAGGGGTCAAATTTTATTTTTAACCGAATATAGTAATGTAATATATCAAATCGAAGGTATTGACGAGACAATCACTCTGGAACATTTTTTGTCTAAATCATATGATTACGTCATCCAAGATGGCCACCGATAGTTCAAATGGTCATTCTTTTACTAAAGATTTCAAACGTCTTTTTCTTGTGAACTGCTTGGCCGATATTGGCCAAACTTAACTGTAATGGTCTGTGGGTGAAGCCTGTTCATTTTTGTTAAAATGGAGGTCATCACCAAATCCAAGATGGCCGCAGTTGAGATAGTCAAATTGTCAAAAAATCTTCTTCTCACAAACCTCCAGGCCGATATCGACGAAACTTGGTAAGAATGATTGATAGTTACCGCTGTTTCAGATTTGTTCATATGGTGGCCCCTGGATTCAAAAATGGGTGTGGCCCGAGGGACAAATGGGGGTCAAATTTTATTTTTGACAGAATATGGCCATATAGTATATCGGATCGAATATAATTAGTATATCCGATCAAATGTATCGACGAGACGATCACTCTACAGCATGTTTTGTCTAAATCAGATGATTTTGTCATCCAAGATGGCCACCGAAAGGTAAAAAAGTTGTTCTTTTACTAAAGATTTCAAACGTATTCTTCTTGTGAACTGCTTGGCCGATATTGGCCAAACTTAACTGTAATGGTCTGTGGGTGAAGCCTGTCCATTTTTGTTAAAATGGAGGTCATCACCAAATCCAAGATGTCCGCCGTTGAAAAGTAGGTCAAATTGTCCAAAAATCTTCTTCTCACAAACCTCCAGGCTCATTTCGACGAAATCTGGTGTGAATGATTGATATTTAACGCTGTTTCAGATTTGTTCATATGGTGGCACCTGGGTCAAAAATGGGCGTGGCCCGAGGGGTCAACTAGGGGTCAAATTATATTTTTGACCGAATATGGTCATATAATATATCCAATCCAAGGTATCGACGAGACGATCACTCTGGAGCATGTTTTGCCAAAATCAGATGATTACGTCATCGAAGATGGCCACCGACAGGTCAAAAGGTTGTTCTTTTACTAAAGATTTCAAAGGACTTCTTCTTGTGATCTGCTTGGCCGATATTGACCAAACTTAACTGAAATGGTTTGTTGGTGAAGCCTGTTCATTTTTGTCAAAATGGAGGTCATCACCAAATCCAAGATGTCCGCCGTTGAAAAGTAGGTCAAATTGTCAAAAAATCTTCTTCTCACAAACCGCCAGGCCGATTTCGACGAAACTTTGTATGAATGATCGATAGTTAACGCTGATTCAGATTTGTTCATATGGTGGCCTCTGGGTCAAAAATGGTCATGGCCCAAGGGGTCAAATTTTATTTTTGACCGAATATGGTCATTTTATATATCAAATCGAATTTATAGCAGTAAATCACATGCACATTCGCAATATATGTTAGATCAGAAGGTACCAACAAATTCTGTGGAACATTTGAAGTTGTAAGTGAAGAGTCTTTGTGAAATCAAGATGACCACTATGGAGGCTTTTAGGTGAGCGATACAGGCCCATTTGGGCCTCTTGTTTGAATTCTGACAATTCATTTTAGAGTGATCACTCTGTTTACATACTAAACACAAATGCACATGTCTGCATTGAGACGCATGGCAACCACGCATAGTGTTAAAATTGTTACAAATCTCGTTTCCATTGTGAATCACTTGTGTGCGACCCAAAAGATCTTTGGTGGAATTTGCACGGTTGGCAAAACTACCAGCAGTTGTGGTAACTCTACTGGCCTTATTGTACGGTTCCATTGTACTACCAGAGAAAGCATGGGTTTGTCACGGACAGAACTGCGACATGTGCAGTGTGCTACCACACTCGGAGCAACAATTAGCCTTGTAATTTGAAAATATGGAACAAAACAACCTATTATTCCTAACTGACCAGTCTATTTCACGCCATGGAAGCGGAGATGTGCCGCAGCCTGTGCCGAGAAAGATTTGTGGTACTCATAAAAGCGCGACCCCCATACCTGGATGCCATGTCAATTATATCACGCTCATACAGATCTAATTCTGGTCGCCTATTAGGATGCACCTGGCACATGATGTTTTTATAGACGCGAATGCCTGAATGAATTGTGGCAAACTTAATTCTGTGTTTAAGCGAAACGTCCGGTTTCTGGTTACCACCGGGTACCGAGTCCGACTGACAATTGTAATACGGTATCAACAATGAGGCCAAATTCACGTCTTTACCTTCCTGAATGTTTCGTTTGACACTAGGATGAACTGTTTCTACGAAAGGCAATGCCTCAGCAGTGTATCCGTATGTGGACCGAGCATTTTCTAAGTTTATGGAACTGACATTGTTGTTGTTAGTACTGTTCGTGAATAAGTTACCTTCCATGAATGACGCACCTGCTAACACTGGCTGGCCGGACACGGATGGTAACTCAGGTGCGACATGAGAATGAATGTGTGCGGATGTCGAATTAGTTTGCACATTTTGCTGTATAAGTATATCCATGTTATCGGTAAGTTTCGCGACGGTCTGCTGTAAAGCAGACACACTGGCATGCAGATCTGCGATGTTGTTGTCGCCCGGAGATTCCCGAAGTCTAGTTTCGGTTTCACTGCGCTGTACTGTGTGCGATTGCGCATGCTCAGATAAAGCGACACCGCGACCATGGTTACTGCCTCTGTGCGATGTCTGCGCAACCGACTGCGCAATGACGTCATCTGTTGATATAACCGCAGCGCGCTGGTTAGAGGTTATGGCTGTTGATATAACCGCACTGCTTGTTGATCTTGAATTTGATGTCGCCGACCGATATAGGTGAACTAAACGACATTTTTTCTGTCGAAGGCCTGGGGATATTCCCAGTTGCCGTATAGTTCAGATTTTAACTTCTGCACGCTCCAGTTTTCGGGAAGTGACATGTCGTAAGGTGGATCTACCTCCGCCGAGATATTAGATTGCGGAATCTCAACCCGATCCAATGTCACGTCCGCAGATTTGCGCTTCCGACTGTTCGAACTGGCTCGCACATCCATTTTTGTGGCACATTGTACACACTTGGTTCCAATTAAATGCGTGAAATGTTGCAACAAAGGAATATAATCCGTAGAAACGGGAAACACTTTTGTCGTCTAGTAGATATCAAATTTGGATGTCTAAGCCGCTTTCACACGGCATAAATCGAATAATTCTCGATCATTAAATTATAACGATATCCATTGAGCATTCACAATAATAATAATTCCTAGATCACATGGTCTATATTAAAAATGATAAATCTAATAATGAGTAATTATCCAAGTCAGAAGTATTCCAGCCAGTCGCTATTATATCATTATGTCAAGAATCCTCAGAAACATCCACGCCGACTACGCATTGTGCAAAACTGAATTCCCGGGACAGCGGATGTCACTCCCTGCTCCCGCGACCTTTGAACTATATAATTTAACCAATAATTCCATTGTCAAAATTAGCATATCTAAAATGATCATGCACTCTCGCTAGCTGGGACACTGACCTACATGTAGATCAGGCCTGCCACCACAAAACCACATCTGTCAAAACTGGGAGAACTGCATGACAGTCTCCAATATAGTGTATAAACTATAATTAAAAATTATCATTTGTGTAACTTCTGTTTCTTTACAGGGAAAGCTTTGATATTTCATACATGCATTCATCTGATGATCCTCTATTGTGCTACAGCAAATCCATGATCCACCCCCACCCCGTTCCCCAAGATCAACATCATAACCTTAACGTTAGAGTAAATGTCTTTTTGTCGCGCCTGCTTTAGCAGAGGCGCGACTATAGTCGGCGA
This sequence comes from Conchocele bisecta, assembly GCA_029237695.1. NCBI lineage: Eukaryota > Metazoa > Mollusca > Bivalvia > Lucinida > Thyasiridae > Conchocele > Conchocele bisecta. Next base: position 95,532,230 of record CM055265.1, on the reverse strand, counting down.
TTTTTCCATCGTCCGCGTCGTCCGCGTCGTCCGCGTCGTCGTCATCCGCGTCGTCCGGTTTTTTTTTGTAAGGCAAATGCGTTAAAGTTATTGTTTTTTCACAATATCTCTTTAACCCCTTGCCAGACTTTGATAATATTTCATATCAATGTTTGTCATGGGATGATGCTTCATTACGCACACCCCCACATCCAAATTCTGAAGGTCAAGGTCATTTATTTACTTGTAATGTTCACCGGTTTTGTAACAGAAATGCGTTAAAGTTATTGTTTTTTCACAATATCTCTAACCCCTTGCCACACTTTGATAATATTTCACATCAATGTTTGTCTAGGGATGATGCTTCATTACGCACACCCCCACATCCAAATTCTCAAGGTCAAGGTCATTTATTTACTTGTAATGTTCACCAGTTTTGTAACAGAAATGCGTTAAAAGTTATTGTTTTTTCACAATATCTCATTAACCCCTAGCCAGATTTTGATAATATTTCACATCAATGTTTGTCTACGGGTGATGCTTCATTACGCACACCCCCACATCCAAATTCTCAAGGTCAAGGTCATTTATTTACTTGTAATATTCACCGGTTTTGTAACAGAAATGCGTTAAAGTTATTGTTTTTTCACAATATCTCTAACCCCTTGCCACACTTTGATAATATTTCACATCAATATTTGTCTAGGGATGATGATTAATGAACATCCAAATTCTCACGGTCAAGGTCATTTATTGACTTGTAATGTTCACCGGTTTTGTAACAGAAATGCGTTACAGTTATTGTTTTTTCACAATATCTCTTTAACCCCTTGCCAGACTTTGATAATATTTCACATCAATGTTTGTCTAGGGATGATGCTTCATTACCCACACCCCCACATCCAAATTCTCAAGGTCAACGTCATTTGTTTACTTGTAATGTTCACCGGTTTTGTAACAGAAATGCGTTAAAGTTATTGTTTTTTCACAATATCTCTTTAATCCCTTGCCACACTTTGATAATATTTCACATCAATGTTTGTCTAGGGTTGATGCTTCATTACGCACACACCCACATCTAAATTCTCAATGTCAAGGTCATTTATTGACTTGTAATGTTCACGGTCAAATGCCTCGGCAGGCGCGATACCGCTTCCGTGGCGGAATTCTTGTTATAACTTCTGTTTCTTTACAGGGAACGCCTTGATATTTCATACATGCATTCATCTGATGATTCTCTATTGTGTTACAGCATGACCCACCCACCCCACCCCTTTCGCCAAGATCAAGGTCATATTAGCACATTCATACATGCATTCCTCATGTGAATAGCTATCATGCTGTAGAAAATCACCAACTTAGTGCGTTCATAAACTTAACGTTGAGTTAAATTTTGTTTTACTTCTGTTTTCAGGGAGCGCATTGATATTTCATGCATGCATTCATCTTAATATGCTATATCATGCTATAGCAAATCCACGAACCACTTTCCAGCACTGACCCCAATGTCAAGGTCCACCGCACACCCCTTAACCCAAGGTCAAGTTATATAATATTCATGTTTATGTCCCCGCCACCGAATGGTGAGGGGGGCATATAGTGTTACCGGCATCCGTACGTACGTATGTACGTAAACCTTAATGCTCGGGTAAATGGCTTATAATTTCTGTTTCCTTGCTCGGATCTGCTTTACATTTCACACATGCATGGGACAAGGTCACAGACTTGGTGTGTTCGAAACCTTAACGCTTGTAAATTGCTTATAATTTCTGTTTCCTTTCACGGATCTGCTTCACATTTCACACAGGCATTGCTCCAATGGTCCTCTACCGCCCTGTGACAAATCCACATTCGTACCGCCCCCGCTAAGCCCAGGGTCAAGGTCACAGACTTGGTGTGTTCGAAACCTTAACGCTCGGGTAAATTGCTTATAATTTCTGTTTCCTTGCTCGGATCTGCTTCACATTGCACACATGCATTGTTCCAATGGTCCTCTACCGCCATGTGACAAATCCACATTCATCCCGCCCCCCACCAAGCCCAGGGTCAAGGTCACAGACTTGGTGTGTTCGAAACCTTAACGCTCGGGTAAATAGCTTATAATTTCTGTGTCCTTGCTCGGATCTGCGTCACAATCACACTGGTATTGCTCCAATGGTCCTCTGCCACCCTGTGAGAAATCCACATTCGTCCCTCCTCCGCTATGCCCAGGGTCAAGGTCACAGACTTGGTGCGTTCGAAACCTTAACGCTCGGGTAAATGGCTTATAATTTCTCGGTTCTGCTTCACATTTCACACACACATTGCTCCAATGGTCCTCTACCACCCTGTGACAAATCCACATTAGTCCCGCGTCTCCCGCCCCCGCCAAGCCCAGGGTCAAGGTCACAGCCTTGGTGCGTTCGAAACCTTAACGCTCGGGTAAATGTCTTATAATTTCTGTTTCCTTGCTTGGATCTTCTTCATATTTCACACACGCATTGCTCCAATGGTCCTCTACCGCCCTGTGACAAATCCACATTCGTCCCGCCCCCTCTAAGCCCAGGGTCAAGGTCACAGACTTGGTGCGTTCGAAACCTTAATGCTCGGGTAAATGGCTTGTAATTTCTGTTTCCTTGCTTGGATCTGCTTCACATTTCACACACGCATTGCTCCAATGGTCCTCTACCGCCCTGTGACAAATCCACATTCATCCCGCCCCCACTAAGCCCAGGGTCAAGGTCACAGATTTGGTGCGTTTGAAACCTTAACGCTCGGGTAAATGGCTTATAATTTATCAGATCTGCTTCACATTTCACACACGCATTGCTGCAATGGTTCTCTACCGCCCTGTGACAAATCCACATTCGTTCCGCCCCCGCTAAGCCCAGGGTCAAGGTCACCGACTTGGTGCGTTCGAAACCTTAACGCTCGGTTAAATGGCTTATAATTTCTGTTTCCTTTCTCGGATCTGCTTGACATTTCACACATGCATTGCTCCAATGGTCCTCTACCATCCTGTGACAAATCCACATTCATCCCGCCCCCACTAAGCCCAGGGTCAAGGTCACAGATTTGGTGCGTTCGAAACCTTAACGCTCTGGTAAATGGCTTATAATTTCTCGGATCTGCTTCACATTTCACACACACATTGCTCCAATGGTCCTCTACCGCACTGTGACAAATCCACATTTGTCCCGCACGCGCTAAGCCCAGGATCAAGGTCACAGACTTGGTGTGTTCTAAACCTTAACGCTCGGTTAAATGGCTTATAATTTGTGTTTCCTTGCTCGGATCTGCTTTGCATTTCACACACGCATTGCTCCAATGGTCCTCTACCACCCTGTGACAAAGCCACATTCGTCCCGCCCCCTTAGCGCCCAGGGTCAGGGTCACAGACTTGTGCGTTCAAAACCTCAACGCTTGTGTAAATGGCTTATAATTTGTGTTTCCTTGCTCGGATCTGCTTCACATTTCACACACACAGTGCTCCAATGGTCCTCTACCGTCCTGTGACAAATCCACATTTGTTCCGCCCCCGCTAAGCCCAGGGTCAAGGTCACATACTTGGTGCGTTCGAAACCTTAACATTCGGTTAAATGGCTTATAATTATGTGTTTCCTTGCTCGGATCTGCTTTACATTTCACACACGCATTGCTCCAATGGTCCTCTACCGCCCTGTAACAAATCCACATTCGTCCCGCCCCCACTAAGCCCAGGTCAAGGTCACAGACTTGGTGCGTTCAAAACCTTAACACTCGGGTAAATGGCTTATAATTTCTGTTTCCTTGCTCGGATCTGCTTTACATTTCACACACGCATTGCTCCAGTGGTCCTCTACTGCCCTGTGACAAATCCACATTTGTCCCGCCCCCCACTAAGCCCAGGGTCAAGGTCACAGACTTGGTGCGTTCAAAACCTTAACGCTCGGGTAAATGGCTTATAATTTCTGTTTCCTTGCTCGGATCTGCTTCACATTTCACACACGCATTGCCCCGATAGTCCTCTGCCGCCCTGTGACAAATCCACATTCGTCCCGCCCCCACTAAGCCCAGGGTCAAGGTCACAGACTTGGTGCGTTTGAAACCTTAACGCTCGCGTAAATGGCTTATAATAAAATATGCCTCGTTTTCTTTGGCTGCCAGCAGGGGCATTCGTGTGCCGACAGGCTCATGTGAGCTATTGTTACCGCAATGTGTTCGTCCGTCGTCCGTCCGTCCGTGAACATTTTCAAACGTCTTCTCCTCGGTAACCATTGGGCCTATGTTGACCAAACTTCATGGTCATGGTCCTTAGGTAGGGGGATTACAAAATTGTTAAAATGACGTCATCACGTAATCCAAGATGGCCGCCGTCTAAATATAGGACAAATTCTTCAAAAATCTTCTTCTCAAGAACCGCGAACCGGATTTCGACAAAACATGGTAGGAATGATCGATGTACAATGCTCTTTCAAAGTTGTTAAAATGTTGACTCCGGGGTCAAAAATGGGCGTGGCCCGTGGGGTCAAATTGGGGTCAAATTTTATTTTTGACCGAATATGGTCATGTCATATATCAAATCGAAGGTATCAACGAGGCGATCACTTTGGTGCATTTATTGTCGAAATCGGATGGTTATGTCATCCAAGATGGCCGCCAAAAGATCAAAGGGTCGTTCTTTTATTAGAGATTTCAAAATTCTTCTTCACATGAACCGCTTGGCCCATGGTAGCCAAACTTAAAAGTTATGGTCCATGGGTGAAGCTTTTTCATATTTGTTAAAATGGAGGTCATCGCTAATCCAAGATGGCCGCCGTCTAAAAATAGCATACATTCTTAAAAAATCTTCTTCTCATGATCCTCTAGCCGGATTTCTACGAAACTTGGTAGGAATGATTGATGTAGAATGCTCTTTCAAAGGTGTTAAAATGGTGACCCCGGGGACAAAAATTGGCGTGGCCCGTGTGGTCAAATTGTGGTCAAATTTTATTTTTTACCGAATATGCTCATGTGATATATCAAATTGAAGGTATGAACTCAATGTCACATTCTCCTCTGGTGTTCATGGAGTCAGGTGAGTGAATTAGGGCCATCATGGCCCTCTTGTTTATACAACTGTGCCAAGTTTGAGTGAAGGCTGCCAACAGGCGAGCTTCGTTGTCTTCTGACAACTCTTGTTATTTGTTGCACTGTGTATCATTGTCCACGCAATAACTCAAGTTCTACTTTATCGCTCGTAACCAAATTCGGTATACATGTTTATCACTGCAAGACGAATAAGTCTATTGATTTTGAAAAATTTCTGGTGACTTATCGACCCATGGCAGCCATTTTTAGCTCGCCTGCACGAAGCTTGTGGCATACCCCGGCGTCATCGGCGTCGTCGGCGTCGTCCACAAACTTAATGTTGGGTAAATCTCTTATAACTTCTGTTTCCTTTCATGGAACACCTTGTTATTTCATACATGCATTCCTCAGATGACCCTCTATCATGCTGTAGCAAATCCATGACCCACCACTCAACTCTTACCCCAAGGTCAAAGTCACAAACTTAGCACATTCATAAACTTAATGTTGGGGTAAATGTCTTATAACTTATGTTTCATTTCATGGAACACCTTGTTATTTCATACATGCATTCCTCCGATGACCCTCTGTCATGCTGTAGCAAATCCATGACCCACCGCCCACCCCTTACCCAAAGGTCAAGGTCACAAATTTAGCCCATTCATAAACTTAACGTTGGAGTAAATTTATTATAACATCTGTTTCCTTTCATGGAACGCCTTGATATTTCATACATGCATTCATCTGATAATACTCTATCATGCTATAGCAAATCCATGACCCACCGCCCATCCCTTACCCCAAGGTCAAGGTCTCATTCTTAGCATGTTCATAAACTTAATGTTGGGTTAAATGTTGTGTAACTTCTGTTTATAATCAGGGAACGCCTTCATATTTCATACATGCATTCATCTGATGACCCTCTATCATGCTGTAGCAAATCCACAACCCACCACCCAACCCTTACCCCAAGGTCAAGGTCACAAACTTAGCATGTTCATAAACTTAACGTTGGGGTAAATGTTGTGTAACTTCTGTATCGTTACAGGCAACGCCTTCATATTTATGCCCCCGCCACCGAATGGTGAGGGGGGCATATAGTGTTACCGGCGTCCGTACATCCGTACATACGTCCCGAAACCTTATCACTCGTGTAAATGGCTTATAATTTATGTTTCCTTGCTTGGATCTGCTTCACATTTCACACACACATTGCTCCAATGGTCCTCTACCGCCCTGTGACAAATCCTCATTCGTTCTGCCCCCGATAAGCCCAGGGTCAAGGTCACAGACTTGGTGTGTTTGAAACCTTAACGCTCAGATAAATGGCTTATTATGCCCCCGCCACCGAATGGCGAGGGGGTCATATAGTGTTACCGGCGTCTGTACCGAAACCTTAACGCTCGAGTAAATGGCTTATAATTTCTGTTTCCTTGCTCGGATCTGCATCACATTTCACACACACATAGCTCCAATGGTCCTCTGCCACCCTGTGACAAATCCACATTCGTCCCAGCCCCGCAAAGCCCAGGGTCAAGGTCACAGACTTGGTGCTTTCGAAACCTTAACGCTCGGGTAAATGGCTTATAATTTCTGTTTCCTGGCTCTGATCTGCTTCACATTTCACACACGCATTGCTGCAATGGTCCTCTACCGCCCTGTGACAAATCCACATGCGTCCCGCCCCTACCAAGCCCAGGGTCAAGGTCACATACTTTGTGTATTTGAAACCTTAACGCTCGGGTAAATGGCTTATAATTTATGTTTCCTTGTTTGCATCTGCTTCACATTTCAAACACGCATTGCTCCAATTTGCCAGGAGGTGGTATCATGTTGATCACATATGCCTCGCCTCATATATGACACTATCTCTGCTATCATTCTATCATTCTCGCTCACATGAGAAACATGACAATTTGCCAGGAGGTGGTATCATTTTGATCACATATGCCTCACCTCATATATGACACCTCATATATGACACTATCTCTGCTATCATTCTCGCTCACATGAGAAACATGACAATTTTCCGGGAGGTGGTATCATTTTGATCCCCTTATACTACTACTGCATATATTTGATTAAAAATATGCAGAATTATTATACTGAATTTATTACATTATCACAGCCAAAACGATAATATAGTAAATTCATTTATCCTTAAATTGAAAATTTCTCCCTCAAAGTGTACTTAGCAAGATCAGTATACATGTACTTTGCAATTTTTGTGAAATCGGCTACAACTTTCAAGCACAATATATTTTTATGAAACAGCTCAAAGAAAATACAGCAATGGTTCATTTTGTCTCGCCCACGATAGTGGAAAGTGATACATAGCGATCACAATTCCGGCGGCGTTGGTGTCGTCAACAATTAGGGACATACATTTTGTATGTAGCCAAATTTCCCATATCTCTTGATCCGTTAGTCAGATCATTACCAAACTTCATCAATAGCTTCTTCACATTGATGTATATCTGCCAGTGTAATTCGGCTGACCTTCACCTTGGTGACCCTCACCTTGGTGTCAACAGTGTTAGACATACGTCCAAATATTGAATATCTCCTGTTCTGTTAGTCGTATCATCTCCAAACTTCATAAATAGCTTCTTCACATTGATAGCTATCCACCCCACAGGTTCTTGAAGAAAGGTTCATATTTCGGTGTTTTGTTAGTTATTTCGGTATCTCTGGTGGTTTGGGTGCATTGTTACCAACATACAATTTACGTCAGCTCCCGCGAATTACTCGTATATGAACAGTAATTTACCAGGTGAGTTTTTTACCCGCATACGTTTTTAACCAATAAAACCATTATTTGTTAACCGATAACAATACAACTGGTCCCAAATTGTTTGTTTAGATTAATGTAATGGATCTGAACCACCAATGCAAGTCAAACATTTATATATCGTCTGAAAAAAGTCAAATATTCTCGCATAGATGATCGAGCTGTGAAAGCAGAGAAAAAGTTACGTATCCTTACACAGATGCGTAAGTCTCTTTACATCACAACGCTCATTACAATGCTCATTACAATGCTCATTACAACGCTCATTACAACGCTCATTACAACACTCATTACAACGCTCATTACAACGCTCATTGCAACGTTCATTGCAACGCTCATTGCAACGCTCATTGCAACACTCATTACAACACTCATTACAACGCTCATTGCAACGCTCATTGCAACGCTCATTTCAACGCTCATTGCAACGCTCATTGCAACGCTCATTGCATCATTGCAACGCTCATTGCAACGCTCATTGCAACGCTCATTACAACGCTCATTACAACGCTCATTACAACGCTCATTGGCTGACATCTAATAATAGCGTGACAGGGGGCTGTCCTAGTGGATTTTGACACATCGCGGGAAATGGCTATCCAATCAAATGGCGCGCCACACGTGTATCTCCAGTTTCATGGCTCGCTGGAAAATTGCGCAGTAGTGTGGCTTTTAATGTCTTAAATGTAGGAACAGATCATTGCAGTTCACGTATTCTATCGGCAAATTGATATATTTTGCCTGAATCGATAGAACCGAAATTTGCAGTATGTGGTGGAAAATTGATGATCTAATCGGTCTGAAAGCAACGCATGTTGAACATTTGATTGGCCAAAACCAACGAAATCCACCAAATCTACCCAAAATCCACCCAAATTCCACCCAAATACCCATATATGACACCAACATACTGACCATCTGTTCAAATACCTGTGATCCATCCAGTGTCATTCCGGTGACCTTGACTTTTGTGTCAATTATTTTTGCATGTACGTCCAAATGTTGAAAATCTCCTGATCCATTAGTCGGATCGTTAACAAATATCACCAATAGCTTCCTCACTTAGATAGCTATCCACCCAGTGTCATTTATGTGACCATGACCTTGATGACTGTGACCTTTGTATCAATAATTTTGGATTTCCTCATATTGAGACCTTGACCTTGGTGACATTGACCTTCGTGGCGATCACCTTGTTTAGTGGGTGAGACACTCCGGCGATCGCCTTGTTATTCTTGCACGTTGTTACATATACATGTATCTATTGTTTTGCCAAAGAACAGTAAATTTACCAGTAAATGCAGGCAACATTCTACATCATACTGGAAAGTTATATGGTTTTAACAGCACTTTGTGTGATTATAAAACATTATACATGTACATGTAATGGCTGAAATTGCACATTGACCAATAAAAGGTTGCTTTGTTAGCCAGCCATTGACCTTGATACAGTGGAACCCCTCTAAACCGAACAATCGGGAAACTATAGATGTTTATCTTAGATATGTTTGTTTCGCTGTTATGTATCTCTAATTACAATGACTTTTCATGATTGCAAAACACTAGCATGTGTCATGAAGTGCTCACATGTCTGATTTACAGGGTGTTTGCTTTGGAGAGTTTCCACTGTATCTGTCGTGCCTCTATAGAACGTATCAGGCTGCATATTCGCTTGGAGCTAAACAGGTCACAAATGTGGTAACCCCCATTTCTCAAGACAAATGTACCGTAATATTGTTAAGTAGATATTGACCCTTACAATGTTGAATTAAATTTTTTGCAAGTCTTGTTTATTTTTATGCCACCGGTCTCCGTTAAGAAGTTTGCCAGAGTTTCTCCAATCGGCCAACGGGGTCATTTTTGTCGCGCCTGCTTTTAAATTACCAGAAGTCGCGACTCGCTTTTTCCGTCGTCATCCGAAATATCAAAAAGTTTGTACAAGCTTCGTCATCATGGTATAAAATGAATATTATTTGATTGATTTGTTTCAATATTTGGACACTTGGATGCATGTGAGCATGCCGCCATTAACACGACCTTGACCTTTTTTCCCTTCTCATTTTTGCGGAAGCACTTAGCAGAAATTTTGTACAAGTTTCTTCATCATCATATAACATTACACCAATGCCCTGCTATCTTGCACACTGCAGTGACTACACATGTATATATTTCCTATTATGTAACATGTATGTTTGTAACTAAAAAGAAAATAAATATAAAAAAAATATAACATTAATGTTACTTGATGGATTGCTTCAATGTTTGGACACTTGATACATGTAAGCATTTGGAGCACACTCATGCCCCCATTAACATGACCTTGACCTTTTGTACCTTCACATTTTTGCAGAAACACTTAGCCATTTTTACGTCAAAAAGTTTGCGCCAGTTTCTTCATCACCATATATCTTTTAATATTACTTGATACGTGTGAACATTTGGAACACACTTATGCCCCATTAACATGACCTTGACCTTTTTGACCTTCATATGATTGTGGAAACACCATTTTTTTACACCCAAAAGTTTGTTCAAGTTTCTTCATCATATAACTTTAATATTACATGATGCATATTTGGACACTTGATATATGTAAGCATTTGGAACACAGTCATGCTGCCATTAACATGACCTTGACTTTTTCCGTGGCGGAATTCTTGTAGTACCTACAGGCCACATCTTTTCTTTTCCATTTTTCTCAAAACTCAAACTATGAAAAGACAATTTTCGGTTACCGCATTCTAAAGGTTAAACCCTGTTCAAACGATTGTCTTACAGAAACGGGCAGTACAGGCCGAGTCAACCGTCAGTCGGCTGAAACAGGAGATGAAATCTCTCCAGGTAGGCATCCTGAGGACCATTCATACTTACTTCACACTGGTACCCACCCATCCCACACCAACCTGTGGACCATTCATACTGTATCCTTACTTTCCCAAACATCCCACCCCACCCTGTGAACCATTCATACAGAATCCACACTTACCCACCCATCCCACCCACACTCTGTGGACCATTCATACAGATTCCACACTTACCCACCCATCCCACCCCACCCTGTGAACCATTAACAGCTCCACACTTCTCACCCATCCCACCCACACTCTGTGAAACCATTCATACAGATTCCACACTACCCACCCATCCCACCCCATGTGGACCATTTTATGCAGTCTCCACACTTACTCACCCATCCCACCCCACCCTACAATTCATAGACACATTACCCACCCATCCCACCCCTCCTTGTGGCCATTCATAAGATCCACACTTACCCATCCATCACCCTAGACCTGACAATTCATAGACTCCACACTTACCCACCCAATCCCACCTCTCCATGTGGACAATTCATACAGATCACACTTACCCAACCCATCACACCCCCAACCCATCCTGTGGACAATTCATACATACTCCACACTTACCCACCCATCCAACCCCACCTTGTGTGGACCATTCATCGACTCCACACTTACCCATCCATCCCTTGCCCACACCAATCCAGTACATCACGACACCACCTGCACATCATACACCCCACCCACGCCCACACCAACCTGTGGCATTCATACACTCCACACTTTACCCTCCCATCCCTGCCCACACCATCTGTGGGACAATTCACAGACTTCCACACAACCCACATTCCTCACCCACACCATCCCTGTGGACCATTCCAAGCTCCACACTTACCCACCCATCCCACACCCACCAGCAATTCATACACCACACTTACTCCACCCCCCCCCCACTGTTTATCAAAGACTCCACACTTACCCACCCAATCCCACCCACCCTCCTTGGATTCATACGACTCACATTACCCACCCATCCCAACCCCATTGTGGACACACAGACTCACACTTACCCACCATCCAACCACTGTAGGACCATTCATACAGACTCCACACTCTCCATCCACCCCACCTACCCATTTCCATCCCTTCCGCACCACACCATCCCTGTGGATTTCACACCCAAGACCTTCACACCTACACCAATCCAACCCCACCCTGAGTGGACAATTCATAACAGAACTTCCCACCCACTTACCCAAACCCATCAAACCCCACCCTGTGTGGATCATTCTTCCATTAGACTCCACACCTACCCACCCATCCCAACGTCCACCCTTGGGACCATAAGTTCCCATACCAGCCTTCCACACTTACACACCCGTCCATTACCCATCCCACACTCCTGTGGGAACCAATCAACAGATTCCACACTTACCCACCTACCCCAATCCCACCCAACCATGTGGCATTTATGCAAGTCTTCCCACACTTACTTCACATCCACCCCCACCTGTGGACAATCATAAACGACCCTCCCACACCCATACACCATCCCACTCCTTGTGGACCATTCATACAGACTCCACAACTTAACCAAACCACCCACCCAGCCCCTGTGGAAACAATTCCATTAAGACCTTCCACACTTAACTCCACATTACCCACCATCCACCCGCACACCAACCTGTGACCCATTCATAACCAGACTCACACGTACCCAACCAATCCCATTGCCCCACTCCATCCTGTGGGCCATTCATACATTTACCCAGACCTCCCACTCTTACCCGCCTCCATCCATCTCCCGTGCCAGACCACCATCCTGTGGAAGTATTTCCCACCACAGACTCCACCCATTCCTTTACCCACCGAATTCCAACCCACCCTTGTGGTTGGACCGGGCCAATTCAATACCCAGACTCCACCCGATTTACGCCACCCATTCCAACCCCACCCTGTTGGTCTTCATACAGACTCCACACTACCCACCCAATCCCAACGCACACAACCCCAATCCCTGTGGACAATTCATACAGACTCCACTTACCCACCCATCCCCAAATGCCCCTCCGCCATCCCTGTGGACCAATTCATACAGACTCCACACTTCCCCTCCCATCTTTTCCCTTCCCTCCCCACAAACCCCATCCAGTGGAACAATTCACACAGACCCACCACACTTACCCAACCCATCCCACACCCCACCATGTGGCCCCTTCAACAGACTCCACACTTAACCCTCCACCCATCCCAACCCCATCCCTGTGGTGACCATTGCAATATAGACTCCACACTTTGTACCCCACCCATCCCCACTCCCACACCAATCCTGTGGACAATTCATACAGGACCTCCACACTTACCCATCCATCCCTACGCCAACCCACCATCCTTGTGGAAATTTTCCACCCACAGAACTCCCACCACTTGCCCTTCCAATCCATCCCCACCCTTGTGTGGACCAAATTCATAACAGACTCCACACTTACCCACCCATCCCAACCCCCACCCTGTGGTGGATCCATTCATACAGACTCCACACTACCCACCCATCCCACGCCCACCCCACCGGTCCATGTGGACCAATTCATACAAGACTCCAACAACTTACCCATCCATTCCCTCCGCCCACCCAACCCAACTTGGACAATTTTGACACATAACCTCCACACTTACCCACCCATCCACCCCACCCTGTTGGACCATTTCATACGACTTCTCAGCCCAACTTACCCACCCATCCCATTGCCCACACCATCCTGGTGGATCAATTCATACAGACTCCACACTTAAACCCCACCCTACCAAGCCCTCCCACAAACCAATCCTGTGGACAATTCCCACACAGACTTCCACACTTACCCACCCATCCCACCCCCACCATGTGGCCCATTCATATAGACCCTCCACACTCTACTCACACCATCCCACCCCACCCTTGGACAATTCATACAGATCCACTTACCCTTCACACCCACCCATGTGTGGACCATCATAGCAAACTCCACATTACCCATCCATGCCCACCCACCCCATCCCCATGGACCATTGACATTTCCATTACACCCACTCCACACCTATCATGACACGCACACCCACCCTGTGTCCGCATTCATACAGACTCCACACTTATCACACCCCACTTCCACCCCATCCTGTGGACATTCATAGACTCCACACTTACCACCCAATCCAACCCCACCCCTCCCTGTGGACATTCAAGACTTCACATACTCCAGTGACTACCATACACCCACCTACCTACACCACCTGTGGACCATTCATAGTGACCTTCCACATCGTACCGACCCATTCTATCCTTATCCCCCACCCTGTGTAGACCATTTATACAGACTCCACACTTACCCACCCATCCCACGTCCACCCTGTGGACCAATCATACAGACTCCACACTTACCCACCCATCCAACCCCATCCTGTGGACCATTCATAGTGACTCCACACTTAACCACCCATCCCACCCCACCCTGTGGACCCATTGACACACTACATCAGACCTCCACACCCTTACAATTCATCTCACACCCTACCCATCCATGTGTCGACAATCCATACAGACTCCACACTTAACCACCCATCCCACCATGTGGACCATTCAAACAGAATCCACACTTACCCACCCATCCTGTGTGGACCATTCATACAGACTCCACACTTACCCACCCATCCCACCCCACCGGGTGGACCATTCATACAGACTCCACACTTACCCATCCACTCCACCCCACCCTGTTTGGACCATTCATACAGACTCCACACTTACCCATACACTCCACCCCACCCTGTGTGGACAATACCATCCCACCCCACCCTGTGGACCATTCATACAGACTCCACACTTAACCACCCATCCCCATCCCACCCGTGTGGACCATGTACAGACTCCACACTTACCCACCCATCCCACACCATACATGTGGGACAATTTATAGCAGACATCCAACACTTACCCACCCATCCCTCACACATCTGTGGACATTCATAGACTACTTAACTTAACCACCCATCCCACCCATCCCACCCATCCCACCATCCCACCCTCATCCCACCCATCCCACCCGCCCATCTGTGTGGACCATTCATACAGACTCCACACTTACCCACCCTGCCCCACCCTCCCTGTGGACAATTTACCATACAGGACCAGACTTACCCACATTACCCATCCCTCCATGTGGACCATTCATACAGACTGTACACTTACCCATCCACTCCACCCCACCCTGTGTGGACCATTCATATAAACTCGACAGTTACCCACCCATCCCACCCCACCCTGTGGACCATTCATACAGACTCCACACTTACCCACCCATCCCACCCCACCCTGTGGACCATTCATACACTTCCAGACTTACCCACTCCCACCCTCACCCATGTGGACCATATAAACGACTCCACCATTGCCATATACTGTATCCACACTTCCCAAACATCCCACCCCACCACATGTGATTCCATCATCCCACACAGTACCACACTTACACATCCCACCCTCCTTATGGACCATTCATACAGACTCCACACTGACCCACCTATCCCACCCCACCCTGTGGATAATTCATAGACTCAACACTTACCCACCCAGCCAACCCCACCATGTGTGGACAATTCATACAGACTCCACACCTAGCCACCCATCCCACCCTCATCCTGCGGACCATACATACAGACTAGACACTTTCCCAACCATCCCACAGCATCCTGTGTGGACCATTCATAGTGACTCCACACTTACCCACCCATCCCACACCCACCATGTGGCCCATTCATACAGACTCCACACTTACTCACCCATCCCAACCCATCCTGTGTGGACCATGCATATAGACTCCACACTTACCCACCCATCCCACGCCCACACCATCCTGTGGACAATTCATACAGACTCCACACTTACCCATCCATCCCTCGCCCACACCATCCTGTGGAAATTTCACACAGACTCCACACTTACCCACCAATCCAACCCCACCCTGTGTGGACCATTCATACAGACTCCACACTTACCCACCCATCCAACCCCACCCTGTGTGGATCATTCATACAGACTCCACACTTACCCACCCATCCCACGCCCACACCATCCTGTGGACAATTCATACAGACTCCACACTTACCCATCCATCCCTCGCCCACACCATACTGTGGACAATTCACACATACTCCACACTTACCCACCCATCCAACCCCACCCTGTGTGGACCATTCATACAGACTCCACACTTACCCACCCATCCCATGCCCACACCATCCTGTGGACAATTCATACAGACTCCACACTTACCCATCCATCCCTCGCCCACACCATCCTGTGGACAATTCACACAGACTCCACACTTACCCACCCATCCCACCCCCACCATGTGGCCCATTCATATAGACTCCACACTTACTCACCCATCCCACCCCACCCTGTGGACAATTCATAGACTCCACACTTACCCACCCATCCCACCCCAGCCTGTGGACCATTCATAGCAACTCCACACTTACCCAACTATCCCACCCCACCCTATGGACCATTCATACAGGATTCCACCCTTACCCATCCCACCCCACACCCTGTGTGGACCATTCATACAAACTCCACATTTACCCATCCATCCCACCCCACCCTGTATGGACCATTCATACAGACTCCACACTAATCCATGCACCCCACACCACCCTGTGTCGACCATTCATACAGACTCCACACTTACTCACCCATTCCACCCCATCCTGTGGACAATTCATAGACTACACTTACCAACCAATCCGACCCCTCCCTGTGGATCATTCATACAGACTCCATACTTACCCACCCATCCAACCCCCACCCTGTGGACCATTCATAGTGACTCCACACGTTCCGACCCATCTATCCAATCCCCCACCCTGTGTAGACCATTTATACAGACTCCACACTTACCCACCCATCCCACGTCCACCCTGTGGACCAATCATACAGACTCCACACTTAACCTCCAACCCATCCAACCCCCCATTCTGTGGACCATTCATAAACCTGACTCCACACTTACCCACCCATCCCACCCCATCCCTAGTGGACCATTTCATAGTTGCCTCCACACGTTACCCACCCATCCGCCTTCTCTTCCCATCCCCCCCTGTGACCGTCCATTCATACAGACTTCCACACTTATCCACCCATCCCCACCATGTGGACATTCCATCCCAAGAATCCACACTTACACCCCCAATCCCGTGACCATTCATACAGACTTTCCACACTTACCCACCCATCCCCCCACACCGTGGACAATTTTCATACACTCCAAACCCCCAACCCTTTCCCATTCACCTCCCACCCACCCACCCTGTGGACCATTCATTACAGGACCCTCCACACTTACCATTACCCACCCCTCCAACCCCACCTGTGTGGGACATTCCCCATCCCAACCCACCTGTTGTACTTCCCTTACCCCCAACCCCTCCACTTAGACTCCCATCCCCCCCCACCCTGTGGACCCTTGTACCCTGTCCCTTCACCACCACTTACTCCATCCCACACCACCCCCACCCTGTGGACCATTTGTACAGACTCCACAACTTCCCCACCCATCCCACACCATACTGGAGGACAAATTTATACAGACTCCACACTTTACCAACCCATCCCACCACACCCTCTGTGGGACAATTCATAGACTACAAATACTTAACCACCCATCCCCAAATCCCATACCCACCCGATCCCGAATCCCATCCCATCCCACCCATACCCACCCAATTACCCTGTGTTGGACCCATTCATACAGACTCCACACTTACCCCACCCTGACCCACCCCTCCCTGTGGAACCCTTTTATTACAGTAGACCCACACTTGTTTTTTTTTTTTCCCACCCAATATTCCCATCCCTCCCCCAGTGTGGACCATTCATTACTGACTGTAACAACCTTAACCCAATCCACTCCACCCCACCCAGTGTGGGACCCATTCATAATAAACTCGGACAGTTACCCAACCCATCCCTTCCCACCCAACCCAACCCTGGGTGGACCATTTCTATAAAGACTCCCCACACTTACCCACCCAATACCCACCCCACCCCACCCTGTGGACCATTCATTTACAAACTTCAGACTTACCCCACCTCCATCCCACCCTCACCCTGTGGAAACCATTTATACCCTGACCTCCACCATTTCATACTGTATCCTCACTTTCCCTCAAACATCCCACCCCAAACTCATGTTGATCCATTCATTACAGACTACCACAACTTTACCCACACATACCACCCTCCGTTAATGGTCCATTCATACAGTCTCCCACACTGGACCCTCCTAATCCCCCCCCCCACCCCACCCTGTGGATAAATTCATAGAACTCAACACTTACCCACCCACCAGCCAACCCCACCATGTGTGGACAACTTCATACAGACTCCACACCTAGCCACCCATCCCACCCATCATCCTGCGGACCATACATACAAGTCTAAGACACTTTTCCCAACCCATCCCACAGCAATCCTTGTGTTGGTCCATTCATTAGGAACTGACTTCCTCTATAGTTACCCACCCATGCCCATTCCCAAACCCCACCCTCCTGTGGGAACCATTATCAATCATACGCTACACTTAACCACCCATCCAACCCGACCATGTGTGGACCATTCATATAGACTCCACACTTACCCACCCATCACACCCCCACCCTGTGGACCATTCATACAGACTCTACACTTTACCACCAATCCCACCTCACCCTGTGGATCATTAATACATTCATACTGACTCCACACTTAACCACCCATCCCACCGCACCCTGTGGACAATTCATAGACTCCACACTTACCCACTCATCCCATCCCTCCCTTTGGACCATTCATACAGACTCAACACTTACCCACCCATCACACCCCACCCTGTGGACCATTCATACAGAATCTACACTTTACCACCCATCCCACCTCACCCTGTGGACCATTAATACATTCATACTGACTCCACACTTACCCACCCATCCCACCGCACCCTGTGGACAATTCATAGACTCCATACTTACCCACTCATCCCACCCCAGCCTGTGGACAATTCATAGACTCCCCACTTACGCACCCATCCCACCCCTCCCTGTGGACCATTCATACTGACTCCACACTTACCCACCCTCCCATCCCACCCACCCACCCTGTGGACCATTCTTACAGACTCCACACTTACCCACCCATCCCACCCCACCCACCCTGTGTTCATACAGACTACACTTACCCGCCCATCCCTGTGGACCATTCATACAGACTCCACACTTACCCATCCATCCCATCCTCTGGACCAATCATACAGATTCCACACTTACCCATCCACTCCACCCCATCCTGTATGGACCATTCATACAGACTCAACACTTACCCACCCGTCCCACCCCACCCTGTGGACAATTCATAGACTCCACACTTACCCACCCATCCCACGCCTCCCTGTGGACCATTCATACAGACTCCACACTTACCCATCCATCCCATCCTCTGGACCAATCATACAGATTCCACACTTACCCATCCACTCCACCCCATCCTGTATGGACCATTCATACAGACTCAACACTTACCCACCCATCCCACCCCATCCTGTGGACAATTCATAGACTCCACACTTACCCACACATCCCACGCCTCCCTGTGGACCATTCATACAGACTCCACACTTTCCCACCCATCGCACCCCCACCCTGTGGACCATTCATAGTGACTCCACACTTACCCACTCATCCCACCTCTCCCTGTGGACCATTCATACAGACTCCACACTTACCCACCCATCCCACCCAGCCTGTGGACCATTCATACAGACTCTACACTTGACCACCCATCCCACCCCCACCATGTGGACCATTCATACAGACTCCACACTTACCCACTCATCCCACCCATCCCTGTGGACCATTCATACAGACTCCACGCTTACCCACCCATCCCACCCCACCCTGTGGACCATTCATACAGACTCCACACTTACCCACCCATCCCACAGCATCCTGTTTGGACCATTCATACAGACTCCACACATACCCACCCATCCAACCCCACCCTATGTGGACCATTCATACAGACTCCACACTTACCCACCCATCCAACACCACCCTGTGGACCATGCATACAGACTCCGCACTTACCCACCCATCCCACCCCACCCTGTGTGGATGTCACAGAGAAATACAAATGTATATAGCGATCTAGGCTGGTAAGAATCATAATTCAGCAATAGTATATATTTAATGAGAATGCGAGATGGTACAACAGGGGCCTGGGGGTAAATGACCAATTTTGATTGAAGGGAAATGTTTTGTTACTGGTCAAGGATACCGGTGTCACAGGAAATTCTGCCCCCTGGAAATCTTCCCCCACGTGGGGGAAGATTTCCAGGGTCGAGCCTGGAAATATTCCCCCCCGGGGAAGAATTTCCTAGGAAATTCTCCCCCCCCGGGGGGGAATATTTCCAGGCTCGACCCTAGGAAATTCTCCCCCCCAGCCCTGGAAATTCTCCCCCCCACCCAAAAGTTTGTGTGAATGCTACAAAGCAGAATTATGTCCCACCAAACAGGTGCACATAGGCACGCACAATGTATGCCATTTGGTAGTATAAGAAAGGGGAACATAAAAAATCACCTCCATCACACCCACCCCAATCTACTATATGCATATATAGTGTAAGTCCCTTGATAGACAAGAATATCACAAGATTGGGGGAATATTTCTGATCAAGTGAAAATGTTTGTGTAGAACAGTTAGCATGTGACGCATATTGGCGGGGGGGGGGAAGGGGAGAGGAGAGGGGGGGGGAATATCCCCCCCCCCCTCCCAACCATCTACCATATGCATAGCGGATGTGAATGCCTCTTTGTAGACAAGACTAACCCCCCCTCCCTCATGATGAAATAATGGATGTTGGTGTAGAACAGATAGCATTTGGCATGTATTAAGGGAGGGGGTGTGGAGATATTCCTAGGAAATATCCCCCCCCCCCCAACCAACTACCATATGCATAGCGGATGTGGATGTCTCTTTGTAGACAAGAATAACACACGATTGGGGGAGTATTTCTGATGAAATAATGTATGTTGGTGTAGAACAGATAGCATTTGGCATGTATTGAGGGAGGGGGGGGGGGGGGGGGGAGATTTTATTTTTCCTAGGAAATATTTCCCCCCCCCCAACCAACTACCATATGCATAGGGGATGTTGGAATGTCTCATTTGTAAAAACAAGAAAATAACCCACGATTTGGTGAGTATTTCCTGATGGAAAATAATGGTATGTTGGTGTAGAACAGATAGCATGTGGCAATGTATTGGTGGGGGGGGGGAGATATTACCCCCCCCCCAACCTAAAAAAATACCAACCATTCCACCATATGCAATAGCGGATGTGAATTGTCATTGTTTGTAACAAGAATAACCCCCCCCCCCCTCCCTCATTGATCAAATAATGTAATGTTTGGTTGTAAGAACTGATAGCATTTGGGCATGTATTGAATGGAGGGGGGGGGGTGGGGGGGAGAGTTTTTCCTAGGAAATATTCCCCCCCCCCCCCAACAAACTAACTACCATATGCATAGCGGATGTGGATGTCTCTTTGTAGACACGAATAACCCACGATTGGGGGAGTATTTCTGATGAAATAATGTATGTTGGTGTAGAACAGATAGCATGTGGCATGTATTGGTGGGGGGGGGGAGATTTTCCTAGGAAATATTCCCCCCCCCCCCCAACCATCTACCATATGCACCATATGCATAGCGGATGTGAATGTCTCTTTGTAGACAAGAATAACTCCCCCTCCCTCATGATCAAATAATGTATGTTGGTGCAGAACAGATAGCATTTGGCATGTATTGAGGGAGAGGTGGGGGGGGGAGATTTTCCTAGGAAATATTCCCCCCCCAACCAACTATCATATGCATAGCGGATGTGGATGTCTCTTTGTAGACAAGAATAACTCACGATTGGGGGAGTATTTCTGATGAAATAATGTATGTTGGTGTACAACAGATAGCATGTGGCATGTATTGGTGGGTGGGGGGAGATTTTCCTAGGAAATATCCCCCCCCCCCCAACTACCATATGCATAGCGGAAATATTCCCCCCCCCCCCCCCCCCCCCCCCACCCCCCCCCCCCCCCCCCCCATGTACCATATGCATAGCGGATGTGGATGTCTCTTTGTAGACAAGAATAACCCTCGATTGGGGGAGTATTTCTGATGAAATAATGTATGTTGGTGTAGAACAGATAGCATGTGGCATGTATTGGTAGGGGTGGGGGGGAGATTTTCCTAGGAAATATTCCCCCCCGCCACCATCTACCATATGCATAGCTTTGTAGACAAGAATAGCGCATGATTGGGAGAGTATTTCTCATGAAACAAAATAATGTATGTTGGTGTAGAACAGACAGCATGTGGCATGAATTGGTGGGGGGGGAGATTTCCCCCCCCCCCACCACCAATACATGCCACATGCTATCTGTTCTACATCCGCTATGCATATGGTAGTTAGTTGGGGGGGATATTTCCTAGGAAACTCTCCCCCCCCCCCCCTCCCTCAATACATGCCAAATGCTATCTGTTCTACACCAACATACATTATTTCATCATGAGCGAGGGGGTTTTATTCTTGTCTACAAAGAGACATTCACATCCGCTATGCATATGATGGTTGGGGGGGGGGATATTTCCTAGGAAAATCTCCCCCCCCCACTCCCCCCCCCCACCAATACATACCACATGCTATCTGTTCTACACCAACATGCATTATTTCATCAGAAATACTGCCCCAATCGTGGGTTATCCTTGTCTACAAAAAGACATCCACATCCGCTATGCATATGGTAGTTTGGGGGGGGGATATTTCCTAGGAAAGTCTCCCCCCCCCCCCCCACCAATACATGCCACATGCTATCTGTTCTACACCAACATACATTATTTATCAGAAATACTCCCTCAATCGTGGGTTATTCTTGTCTACAAAGAGACATCCACATCCGCTATGCATATGGTAGTTAGTTGGGGTGGGGATATTTCCTAGGAAAATCTCCCCCCCCCCCCCCCTCCCTCAATGCATGCCAAATGCTATCTGTTCTACACCAACATACATTATTTCATCATGAGGGAGGGGGGTTATTCTTGTCTACAAAGAGACATTCACATCCGCTATGCATATGGTAGATGGTTGGGGGGGGGATATTTCCTAGGAAAATCTCACCCCCCCCCCCCCCCCCCACCAATACATGCCACATGCCATCTGTTCTACACCAACATGCATTATTTCATCAGAAATACTCCCCCAATCGTGGGTTATTCTTTTCTACAAAGAGACATCCACATCCGCTATGCATATGGTAGTTGGGGGGGGGGGGGTGGATATTTCCTAGGAAAATCTCCCCCCCCCCCCCACCAATACATGGCACATGCTGTCTGTTCTACACCAACATACATTATTTTGTTTCATCAGAAATACTCCCCCAATCGTGGGCTATTCTTGTCTACAAAGAGATGTCCACGTCCACTCTGCATATGGTAGATGGTGGCGGGGGGGGGGGGGGGGGGGAATATTTCCTTGGAAAATCTCCCGCCCCCCCCCCCCCCTCCCTCCAAATGCTATCCGTTTTACACCAACATACATTTCATTTCATCAGAATTACTCCCTCAATCGTAGGCTATTCTTGTCTACAAAGAGACATTCACATCCGCTCTGCATATGGTAGATGGGGGTGGGGGAACATTTCCTAGGAAAATCCCCCCCCTCCCCCTCCCTCAATACATGCCAAATGCTATCTGTTTTACACCAACATATATTTCATCAGAAATACTCCCGCAATCACCTGCTATTCTTCGCTACAAAGAGACAATCACATCCACTTTGCATATGGTAGATGGTGGGGGGGATATTTCCTAGGAAAATCTCACCCCCCCCCCCCCCACCAAACTACAAGACACATGCTGTCTGTTCTACACCAACATACATTATTTTGTTTCATCAGAAATACTCCCCCCAATCGTGGGCTATTCTTGTCTACAAAGAGACGTCCATATCCACTATGCATATGGTAGATGGTGGCGGGGGGGAATATTTCCTAGGAAAATACCCCCCCCCCCCCACCAATACATGCCACATGCTATCTCTTCACCAACTTTCATTTCATTTCATCAGAAATACTCCCCCAATCACATGCTATTCTTCTCCTTCTCTACAAAGAGACATTCACATCCACTTTGCATATGGTAGATGGTGGGGGGTGGATATTTCCTAGGAAAATGTCCCCTCCCCCCCCACCAATAAATGGCACATGCTGTCTGTTCTACACCAACATACATTATTTCATTTCATCAGAAATACTCCCCCAATGGTTATTGCATATACCGGTAAATAGAATCTCTACCGCCCCTCCACCACTATATTGTCTATGTATAGATATTATACTAAATTGGAGAGCTCTTTTATAGAAAATACTGCCTCGCCTATTCACATACTTCTCCACAAGCAGACATACATTATGACTATGTTAGTTGGGTATACATGTAGGGATATTACGTCCTCTGTTACCAACAGACTGGTTCTAGCACGTGCAATTTGTATGCTCCTGAGCACAATATCAACAATGTATATGAAAATACATTAAAAGTTTTGTGGACAGTGTCTGTGAAGGTGGTGATGGGGGGGGGGGGAGAATTTCCAGGCCGGGGGGAGGGGGGGAATATTTCCTAGGCTTAAGCCTTGAAATCTTCCCCCCCGGGTGGGAAGATTTCCAGGGGGGGAAGATTTCCTGTTGCACCGGTAATCCGTGGTCAGTGAGCTATTTTAGTACTTGTGGGTAGTTCACAAGTGAGTTTAAATCTTGTAGAACAGTGTGTGTTGGATGTTTGTGAGAGATGGTTGTGTGAATAGGCATATCTGGCAGCTTGGTCAGAGAGAGAGAGGGAGAAATACAGAAAATCTCATTGGATTATTTCATGCCGATGGAAGATGATCAGGTATGTTTAATTAGTTAGTAAATAGGTTCTCTGTATTGCATACAAGTGGAATATTGTGCGTCGCATGGAGTTTAGTAGAGAGGCAGATGGGATATCGGGCTCGTTCTTTAATTTCAGCGGATGGACGTTCCAGAGGGCATTTGAGTAGTTAGAGCGGGATCCATAGATGTAGTCGATAGAAGAGTCGGGAAGTTGGCGGATATTAGAGATAGCGATCTCCGATGCACGCAGATGCATCGCCTATCTACAGTTGGATATATATTTATTGAGGTTTCCTGACGTGACTCGGGAAGAACGGCATTATAGGGACGTCAGCGGTGATATAGATAGACAGCAGTGAACTAAATATTGGTGACTGCTGGGGTATACCTATACTTCAGTCTTTGAAGCACATGTATGTAAAACATTTACTTCGGACGTGGACTTGGACGTATGTGGGACATTTAACTGTGGTGATAGGTGGTGATAATAGTAAGGGGGTCACTTTGGGTACAATTTAACGTATATCAAACATTCAAAGGAACTGTGACTTGTGTGTGATTAAATTACATGTATTTTGATATATAGTGTTACCATCTGGAAATACTAATTTCAATGAGCATTACTTGTGACAATAGTGAAGTATAAACAGACTAAATTGTATTCTATCTGTGATATGGATGTATGATATGTATGAATGGTGTGTATGTGTGTGTGAATTCTGTATTGTGTAATACATGCTGTAAATAACATAATTGTACATAAATACATGAAGAAGAAAACAATGGCTCAATTTCCTAAATTCAATTGAATTCAGACAATGTAGAAGAAGGTGATATATAGTTTCGTAATTCTGTACTACTTATTTCCCTTCGCAACTCATTCATGAAATATATATAGTCTTCGTCATTCTGTTATATGAAGTCCGTGAAGAATTCTGTTTACAAATTTACTGTTCGACTACCAATGGCATAATTCCGATTGCAGTCCACAAACACCGAGTGTGTGTATCGCATCCGGGCTCTAACATTGGTGTCAGAAATGGGGTAGTTCTCGGTTAGATACGTATATCAAGGCTATTATAAGTAGCGGGTTACATGTGGGCTTTCGGGTGTGTTTGGTATCTAGTCAAATCTGAGGGTAGATAGTTAGGTTGACTAGTCACGTAGCTAAAACAAACACACACAACTGGACTGATATCCAGTGTCACTGATCACACGTCATGGTGAAACAGCATACCACGGCTTTTTCTTCACACCACAACTCTGTCATCGTGACCATAGTGTGCGATCAATTTTTGAAAGTGACATCTAATCTAGTATATAAAAAGTTGCCAGCGACCATGTCGTCTATCCAGGAATTTGTCTGCAGTGGGTAAAGGATTAGGTATGGAAGGTGAAGCACTACTGACATTTATTAAAGAGGAACATGCTAGAGAGAGGCAGATTAGATTGGAGACGAGGGAAGCAGATAAAGAGGCAAGGGAAGTAGAAGAAAGGTTAAAGTTTGCTTAGTTACAGGCAGAGAAGGAGGAGAGAGTAGCTAAGTTAGACGAGGAAAAGTTAAGGTTAGAAGCAGACGGGAGGGTACGATTAGCTGCAGTAGACGCTGAATGGGTTGTGAAGCTAGCGCAGTTCGAGATAGATAAAAAGTGTAGAGAAGTAGAACGGTTAGAGAGATTATGTAAGCTAGAACAGGATAAAGCTGACAGAGAGGCACATATGCAATCAGCCAAGGAGAAACTAGAGTTAGAAAAATTTGCTAGAACAGCAGAAAAGGAAGAACGTGATCGAGTATTAGAAAAAGAAAAGATAGAGTTGCAGTTGTCTATGGAAAAGTTTCTGTAGACTGTAGAATGCAGGAGTTACACAATAAGAGGGATATAGAATTAGCCAAAGCCGAAATGGGATTACCTGAGGGTGGGAACCAAATATCGATAGAAAAATGCAGAATTAAGAGTCCTAAGCTTCCATATTTTGAGGAAACCAAAGATAGTATCGATGCTTATCTGTATCGGTTTGAAAAATATGCAGAGTTAGAGAAGTGGAACAGAGATATATGGGGAATACAACTGAGTTCATTACTAAAAGGTAAAGCACTTGAGGTGTACGCCAGGCTTCCCGCAGAGCAGTCTCTCAGTTATGACAGTTTAACAGCAGCCCTACTGAAAAGGTTTGAGGTGACCGAGGAAGCATTACGGAAGAAGGTAAAAGAAAGTAAATCAGAGAGAGGGGAGACTTTTGAGCAGTTTGGGGAGAGGTTTAAGAGCTACCATACTAAATGGTTAGATTTGGGTAAAGTAGAGCACAGTTTTGACAAATTAATAGGATTTGTTGTTACGGGATCAATTCCTACAAACATGTGGTAAGAAGATAACGGGGTCACGATAACCAAAGGGTAAGTGCAAATAGAGATAGCCAGACATCACAGACGAACCGGAATACAGGTAGACCGGGTGACATATTATTCTTTGCCTGTGTACGTAACGGTTACATTGCACGAGATTGTCCAAGACGACACGGGTGCTTCAGCCATGGGTCAGGAAGTAGGTGAGTATTACCAGTCATTCGATAATTTCGAAACGCCATCAAGAGGTCATGGGAATGGTTTTAAACCACCGGGAAGAGGTAATGGGCCAATGTCCTGTGGACAATTTATACAGACTCCACACTTACCCACCCATCCCACCCCACCCTGTGGACAATTCATAGACTCCACACTTTCCCATCCATCCCACCCTGTATGTACCATTCATACAGACTCCACACTTACCCACACATCCCACCCCACCCTGTGGACCATTCATACTGACTCCACACTTACCCACCCATCCCATCCCTCCCTGTGTATCATTCATACAGACTCCACACTTACCCACCCATCCCACCCTGTGTGTACCATTCATACAGACTCCACACTTACCCACCCATCCCACCATGTGTGTACCATTCATACAGACTCCACACTTACCCACACATCCCACCCCAACCCTGTGGACCATTCATACTGACTCCACACTTACCCACCCATCCCATCCCTCCCTGTGTACCATTCATACAGACTCCACACTTACCCATCCATCCAACCCCACCCTGTTGACCATTCATACAGACTCCACACTTACCCATCCATCCCACCCCTCACTGTTGACCATTCATGCAGACCTTAAACTTGCCCACCCATCCCACATCATCCTGTTTGGACCATTCATTCAGACTCCACACTTAACCACCAATCTCACCCCACCCTGTGGACCATTCATACAGACTTCACACTTAACCATCCATCCAACCCCACCCTATGTACCATTCATTCAAACTCCACACACTTACCCATCCATCCAACCCCACCTTGTGGACCATTCATACACACTCTACACTTACCCACCCATCCCACCCCTACCAGCGGACCATTCATACAGACTCCACACTTAACCACCCATCCAACACCACCCTCTGTGGACCATTCATACAGACTCCAGACTTACCCACCCATCCCACCCCACCCGGTGGACCATTCATAGTGAATCCACACTTACCCAGCTATCCCACCCCACCATGTGGATCATTCATACAGACTCCACACTTACCCTCCCATCCAACCCTACCCGGTGTGGACCATTCATACATACTCCACACTTAACCACCCTTCCCACCCCACCCTGTGGACCATTCATACAGACTCCACACTTACCCACCCATCCCACAGTCCTGTTAGCCATTCATACAGAGACTCCACACATACCTATTCATCCCACCCAACCTTGTGGACCATTCATGCAGACTCCACACTTTCCCACCCATCCCACCCCACCCTGTGGACAATTCATTCAGACTCCACACTTACCCACCCATCCCACCCTCACCCTCACCCTGTGTGGACCATTCATACAGACTCCACACTTAACCATCCATTAACCCACCCCACCCTGTCTGGTGGTACAGAGTTGGACTTCCATACTGGAGGTCGTGGGCTCAATTCTGACCCCAGCCCTGAAAACAACTCGCACTCCATCCATCCTACTTGTGTGTGAGTTGATATTTGATGTCGCGCCTATATGAGATCTGTTGCTGGGACGTTACACCCTTTTAAATATTGGCTATGAAATTGAATGGTTAACATGACACAATCAATATTTTAAGCTCAACATACAATGTTGAATTTGTTTAACCCTTACAGCGCTGCGCTGAATGTTTATTTTTATGCCCCCTATGCGATAGCAAGGGGGGGGCGCATATTGCGTTGCTCTTGAGGTTCCGTATGTCCGTCAGTACATCCGTCCATGTACATTTACGTCAAAAAGTTTGTAAGAGTGTCTCCAATATGTAATATCTTCAATAATACAAGAAGGATTGCTTCAATACTTGGACACTTGAATCACCTGAACATTTGTCACACACTCGCGCCACCATTAACACTACCTTGACCTTGGTCACCTTCTAAATGTCTCTGAAACACTTAGCCATTTTGTTGAGTCGAAAAGTTTGCAAGAGTTTCTCCATGTAATATCTTCAATATTACGTGAAGGATTGCTTCGATACTTGGACATTTTAATTACCTGGACACTTGTCACACACTCGCACCACCATTAACATGACCTTAAACTTAGTCAACTTTGAAATGTTGCTGAAACGCTTATAGTGGGTGAGCCAGACCCATAAAAAACAGGGTTATCATTACCAATTGGGGGGGGAGGGGGCAATTGCTACTATATTGTATTGAAAGGTATGTATCTCTAGATATTATTTCCGCATGATAGCAATCTGTAAGTCTTCGTTTAAAGATGTTATGTCCCTATAATTGGACCCCCTAACAGCAATATTTTCTGCTAAAAAATGAGCAGGTTTGAGACCATTCAAGTAACAACAATGCAAACTCGCATTCACACATTCGAAAAGCACTGAAAACATGACAGCCAGTAATTATAATTTACATGAAATAGAAATTGACCATTTTCATCCAAAATGGCCGCCAAAATCCAAGATGGCGGCCATAACCACTGTCGCGTGACACGTGCATTTGTGTACATTCGGGATTTCCGTATAATTGTATATTTGTGATGTGTGGTACTGTGTTGTATTGTTGTGCTTACTATTGATTTCACATACCTGTGATTCCACATACCTGTGATTTCACACACCTGTGATTTTTACATACCTGTGATTTAGCATGTACATTTGCCATGTACAATGTGCGTGTAATAACGGGGCTTATGTTGTATTGGTGGAAATACGTTTATGCGTGTCCTTTTTGCGGATTTAAATACACGTCCATTTTATGAGCAATGTTTTACTGATGTCACGCCATATTTGCCACAGACTATGCATGTGTGTGGTAGAGGACTCGTTGACTGCGGTGCTGGTTTTGCTAGGGAAAAGACCCCCTTTAGTATTACGGATGTCCACTATCCGTGCCGGCCGAGTTTGTCCGTGTGTCAGTTGTTCACCAGATAAGGGACCTTCTGTAGGTGAAGCCAGTATATAGCGCAGACCATACCATGGTCTGCCCTGTTATGTATGCTACGGGTTAGTGTTTCAGCATAGCCTGGTACTGGCCAACACGGATATATCAGATCCCATACTGGTGATGCTTTGTGTCGTGATATTTCCGTAAATGACCACGATATTTGAGTTTAGTATGTGCTACGCTCTCATTTGAGTGTACAGCCCGTAGGACCGATATGGACGGGTTTGGCGGGGCCAAAAAGCGACCTTCGCATTGTCGAGACCAGTCGAGTAGATTTCGGATTATGAGATCTGGGTCTATAGTGTGCAGATTTATGGTAGTGTGGGATATACCATGTTGGATGGTATTTATTCTGCGAGGGCTGTACACTAGTTTGGTTGAATTTATGGCGTGGGAACATATATTTATGCCAAATATAACCCACGGGTGAAATGGCAAAAGCCATGTTTTTTTAATATTTATGTGAGATGTCGAACGAGGGGTAGGCATATTCATTATTCCGTGCGTGGTTTCACTGGTGCGTATATAAGCGATGTCTCGCTATGTGTTGGTGGGACACATATTTTCTGGTAACAGAAGAATAGTACTGTATTCACCAGTGACACAGAGG
Organism: Conchocele bisecta; assembly: GCA_029237695.1. Lineage (NCBI taxonomy): Eukaryota > Metazoa > Mollusca > Bivalvia > Lucinida > Thyasiridae > Conchocele > Conchocele bisecta. Next base: position 95,501,570 of record CM055265.1, on the reverse strand, counting down.
ATTTTGGTATGTACCTACAACATTTTATTTCAGCTGTGATTTGCCGTTGTTCGATTCCCGTTTTAGTCCGTTGTGCATCCTGTCTGTCTGTCTGTGCGTATTCGTCCAGTAATTGGAGACACATTTCATTTTTGTAGCCTCTTGAGATCGCTCCAGCGAGCCACATTGGACGTTTTGGTCCACTCGTTGAGGGCAGACCCCAGTCAGTGCAGAGTACCAGGTCATCCGAGTGTCCGTACGTCTGTATGGCGCAGTGTGTGTAGCAGCTCCGGGTACAGTGTGTGATTGCTACATCGCATTCAGCAGACAGTCACAGCCATAGATTAGTGAAGTGAAACGCCATACACACATATCATATCATTATACTACCACCGAGTTGAATGCCACCCATGTGAAACTTTTCCCGGCGTCTTAGCCAACGTGATAATCGCCATTTTTATTATATCGGAACTTTACATCCGGTCTACCACTTCCGGTATTACAACCCATTGATTCACCATGGATACTTTACATCCGGTCCACCACATCCGGGTTGCTACAGTCGAGTGATACCATAGGAACTTTACATCTGGTTCACCATTTCCGGAAATAATACTACCTTTGGAACTTTACTTCCGGTACCAGCTTCCGGAACATTATCGTTATTGACTATCATGTGATGTAACCACATCCGACTTTGACTTTGACATTCATACTTTGGAAATACATTGCATAGGCAATACATATGTATACTTTGATAGTGTATGGTAATACTCCTATCATGGCATATCATGGCTAAGGGATTGTAGTAAGACTACATATATTGTTTATGGATTAATCCACTTGAAGTTGGATAATAGCCATATTGGTGACTAGACCTCATACTGCGGGTGAGGCTGACCTTGGGACCTTGATACTCAGAGGTTACCACTATCTATTGAGATACACCAGCACTGGGGTAGCTCAGATGATTGTCATTTGTCCTCCAATGTTCGTTCTGCCATGTTATACTTGTATGTTATTTCACTTTGATTAGCGATCATCAAAGTACTTGTGCATTCATACTATTGTCCATTACGGGACCATTGAGATACCACATACCGAGTTTATTCGTCTATAGCTTTTAAGTTGCGTTAAAGTATAACAGTCGATTGACTTACAACCTTGTAATTGAATAGTATCATGCACAGTACAGTGATGTTCGCATATCAATGTATCATGTATTCCTGTGTGTTCCCCATGTAATATAGTGTACATTATAAGTGATTAAGTGACTACGTGTACTTATCTACTCTAGCCTATCCCTTACACTTCAACTGCATTGTTACCACTTTTCGTTCGTCAGATCAAGCTATATTGGGCATAACGTCATAACAATTGAAGTATACTTGGTTCTTATGATAATAGGGGAGACAATTTGTCTCGATCATTCCCCCACCACACTAAATATATACGAACTACATCAATTATTGGCAAAACAGAAGTCCGTTTATGGTTGAACTATGTTCTAAGAGTAACATATAAGATGATAACATGTTTATAAATACGTAGAAATTGGGAATGTATGTAAAAAATCCAATATGGCCGCCAAATATCACAGTTGCCTATCCATACCATTTCTGTGAGTTTTAAAAATCCTGTAGCATCAAAGCAAATTTGCATTTACACATTGTAAAACGGTATGAAAACGTGATAATTAATGGTTGCTATTTATAGAACCTCGAAACTTGCAGTTTCGTCAAAAACTGCTACCAAAATCTAAGATGACCGCCAAAATTATAACAAGTTCGCCCACCAAGCCAACCCACCGCTAACACAATCAAACTATAGTTACGTTGCAATAAGTGGTAGTTTGTATAAACTTCATCACCTTGTTCCATTATCTGGACGGGCAGTGACACATATTGTGATAGCCTAACTTCCATATACATGTATAAATCCAAGATGGCTGCTAAATGTCTACATTTCTACACTTTAATCCATGCTAGTTTTAAGACATTATATTTTAAGTAATTAACGCACAAATTTATGAACTAGACAAAAGAAATTAGTTTGATAGCGTTATCAAAACCAGCTTTAATTTGAATATGTAATGGTGATACTTATATAAAACCAAGATGGCTGCCGAAATTAGTATTCCACCATGTATCGGTGTTTTGTCTGTTTTGTGTGTTAAATTGGTCTCTTCTGAAATAAATGGTGTGTTATTGTATGGACGAAACAATATCTGAATTTTAGTGTGTCAAAACCAAACATGTCAATTAATCACTGTTATTATGCTTCAATTTTTAATAAAGCCATGCATTTCCGAAACCATTTATATGTACATGCTTACTGTTTATTATGTCCTTAGTGAAGTTGCCATGCATGTGTGTTTGAATAATCTGCGATGCTATTAATATCAGTATGATTTATCATCTGTTTCCATCCAAATGTATCATTTATTATTGTAACTTCAAGGACATGGTGTTCACATCATAAAGCTGTGCTAGTAGTTTCATGAATAACGGCCATGTTACTAGTTTCAGAATGACAGCTACGTTTAATGATGAGCATACTGCTCGCTGCAATGTCAATATTTGTTCCTGTGGATTATATAAAATATAAATAATATACCTAAAGGCGAGCATGAAGCTGTAAGCTTCAACGCGTATCAATGTACACTCTACGACCTAACAATGTACGACTCACAACGAAATAAGCACATACTATTTATTCACTCAGATATTACATTAACATTATACGTGACTGTATGTTTATTACAGTGTCAACCGTATTGAACGTGTCAGCCAGTTCTGACTCATGTGAAACTCCTTGAATATCATAATTTCACAAATTATTATATAAATATGTTTATAGATGCCATTAATATCTGAGCCAGGGCATGGGAAAAAGATAATGTGGCATAAAGATGACATTTTCAAATTTCTTTATTCCAACATCCATTAGGATTACAATGATATATTACTTTCAAGTGCATGTATATGCCATTGATAAACACTTCATATTGTTTATAGAAAACTGTAGCTACATGACAACTACATCAATAAAACGTTTGCAACATTAACAAATTATGTTATAGGTCCTGAGAAATCGGACGTCATGTAAGTTTGCATGTCATACGTTTTCTTATCTGGTACATTTATTATTCCAAATCGAACAAATCTCGCGTTTCTGAACACGTATATTGTCAAAAACCGCAGCGTATGATCTTTGTACGTGGCTGCAATACGCCTAAGTATGTGTCGGCTGTGTTGGCTCCGCGCCATATAACTTTATCGCGCGTTTACTCCATGCCATAGCATTTACCACGCCAATGTTGGAAATGTTCATTTATTCAGAACAGTTCGTATTATAGCCTATCAGACAATAGTTTCTACGTGCTCACCGAGCATACATACTTATACAAATCCAAAACATTCTTAAATCCTTGCGACTAGTATTTAACACATAAAAGATGCATACATTTAAAATGGAACCGTATCTGTTTCATACATACGACACTATGTTATGCGACCATGTCCCTGTCTATTGGTTTCGCGTAGCTACAGAAACTTTACACCAGTCACACAGATGAAATATTGCAACTGGCAAGCGTTGCAATAACTGTCTAGTGTCGTACCGCTGAACACTTCGTTAACTAGATTATCATTACAATATGTACTTTCCAATGTAGCTTGGACGATAATATTTGCCATTTTACACCACCAGCTACACAATGTTGTTTTCATTCATATTGCCTTCATACTAAATTCCACTGATATTGAAACAATTAATATCCAATTCTACAACATGTCCTGGAAGTATTTCAACAGACCACTCCATTTAAAGGATAATGCATTGTACTAACTTAAAGTTAGGAACTGCTAGACATATAGTCAACAACAATTTCTACCTATGACAAGCATTGAAGTGTATTCTATAAACCGAGCGGTGATGTTCACCTGATGTTCGAATTGGCTGTCATCTACTTACTATCAGGACATTTACTTCTGTTGGCGCCAACTAGTGCTGAGGGCGGATGCTGTCAAATGCAGTTATGATGAGTATTTTACTATATATGTTGTGTTTAAGCGCTACAGATATTTCTTTGAAGTACAATGTTGCTATGACATGCTTGTAATTACATGGCATATGTAAAAAGATGTTGTCCAGCAGAGCTCGCGACAGCTTCCACAATGCTACTCAATTTGATTCATTCATTCATTCGGCTCATATTTAAGGGTGGGAATTGGCTCGAACACCTTCCATACCCGGGATATATAGCCCAGTAAAGAAGCAGGCCGATGGTCGTCGGTCTGGTTTATATTTCCGAATTTTTATAAATGTTGCATTTATAATTCAGGCTCCAAAAATGTGCGTCAAATATAGGAGAATCTATGCAGGTATGGTAACCTATAATTTGAGGCCTCCTATAGCACCCATCAGCTTATATGTGTGTGATATAGTATGGTTGGGTATCGATTATAGATGATTGAGGGGAACCCATACTAGTTTACGTGATTTGTGCGTTTTGAGTGGCACACGGACTGGTCAAATGAAATTAAGTGGCGAGTATACTATCTGAGTCACTAATGTCTAGCAAGTGTGCTCTACGTAATTAACTTATTGTCACATTTAGTCCCAATCCTACCTAATCACCATCGAGAAGAGAAGAGAAGAGAAGAAGAAAGTGATTTCTGACGGTATGGTATTTGACGTGTCACCCTCACCCTATGTTAGTGTGCTGTATCAGAATGCTATATTAACCTATCATGATAACCGTGGTTGCTGATTTTGTGTTGTTAATTGGGTTTTATATATATATTTGTCTTTGTTATTTACTAGCATTTATTTTATAATTTTAGTTTAGTTTTGAGTCACCTACCACACCGTCAGATTTTGGCCGAAATAGACTTAAATACACATTAAATCGTTTTATTTTATTTTTGTCTATATTGGAGTAATGCAGATTGTCAATTTCGACATAAAAAGCAATTACTCCTGGTGGAGGAAACCTCCAGTTTCCCCGGTAGCTCCGGAGTCCCTGTAGTAAAGCTCCAAAAAAAAACCTCAAAAGGAGGCGATTTTGCACAACTACTCTCAACCAGGTGACTACCTCACCCCACTGACTCACTCAATCACTTAGCCCAATTCCATTGAATTAGTGGACCACATCAACCCATCCATATACCCGCCAACCACACACCACATCACTTAGCCCAGCCCCCATTCAATCAATCAATCACACACACACGCACGCACGCACGCACGCACGCACGCACGCACGCACGCACACACACTCACGCACGCAGGCACACACAGACGTACATACACATATACAAATGTACACACACATATATACCCATACACACACATACACACATACATATATATATATGCATACACACATCCACACACACATACATATATATATATATATACACACACACACACACACACACACACACGCATATACATACATATATATACATATATATACATATATATACACATATACATACACACATACATACACATACATACACACATACACACCATAAACAAAATATATACGTACCACCTCAAAGACCCCTCGGCATCACGGCGTTCCATTGTTCTGTAAAGTGACGGGAGATGGACATGCATGGTTAGTGACAAAATGGGTCCCCCCCAGTCAGTATCGGGGTCATTTGTAAGTTGTCACTGGTCATGTCGTTTACGTCTACGAGTCGTGTTGCCCTGTCAATATTGTCAGTGGTTGGCCACTGTTATTGGTCTTTATTATTAAAAGTAGATTTAGGAAGATGCAAATAAAAATATGGTAAATGATTTGTGCAGATTTGCATGTATGGTTATCCCCACCCGCTAAAATACCGGCCCCCGCATGTAAGCAGTCACTACTTTATAATTTAATAGATAGAGCACTATGTGTCTGGTGGTGAGCAGACCGGATCGTTCGTTTCCCAGCGGGGGTCCCCGATTGGGCATTCCCTACCTGAAAGATCCCTTGGGTTAGTACCAGTCAAGCCCACCCGCCCGGACATTTCATAACGCTATAGATTTCGTAAACTGCTCTACTTTAGACCTGATCACGAGCAGACTGTAATGCGCAATGCTGTTAACTTCATGAGTGCTCATCATTGGAGGCCGGACGTTAATAGTTGTTAGCTGATTATAGGCTTAATTGTGCATATACAAATTTGTATATGCTAAGGATATGACTACGGGCTGGCAATATGTTCGTTAGGGTGCACTCTGGGCCTGCCTCGGGAGAAGAACCCGCCAAATATATTGGAACTCGGGTAATTCGGACATTCCCCGTTGAAGTTATATATTGCCAGCATTTCGCCACACCCCGCATATACTTTATGATTGTATTATGTTTGATATGATTTGATATTTATCTTATTATGTTGTTAGTAATGGTCAGTCAGTGTGGGGTACTGCTCCCCATACGCCGTTCACCATGTAATCACCGTAAGTCGTTACGATACAACATATGTACAACCTATCGTGATATTACTTAATTATATCTGGACGAAGCCTACATGGTCCAATGTAACCTCTGTCACTTAGTTGGCCCACTTCGTTGACTGTATACCCTCTGCCATCCTCAGTTACTACCTCTATATCTTGGTCTTTAGGTTATCAGTTTGAATTTAAAAACTATACTGTTGTTTTTGGAGCAGCGGTATTTACATTTTACCCCAGTATCCTGTTTTCCTTTATGTACTCTAATAAAGCTAGATGCATTTCGGCTTCACATTCCTTAGGAGGGAATACTATATGATAATGTGAAGGTGTAATGTTGTGTTTAAGGCAAGACGCTTTTAGATCTTCTCGCGATGTGCTATGGGCAAGGGGCAAATTGAAGAAATAATGCCAAGGATCTTCAATTTCGTCCTCGTCACAATTTGAACAATTCATTTTATCTTCACTACTATTATCATGATGGTATAGATTAGATTTTATGCCATTTCTGCCTAGCCTTAGTCTGGATATAATTATGTCTGCTCTCCTATCTTTACTATACAATTTACATTTTGTAGGGATGGTGGGGCACATTGCTTGCAAAATATGTCCACCATTTTTGCCTAAGTGTCATTATTCCACCATTCCTTGTTTGCCACTTTGACCTACATTTTTGTTTGATGAGAGAACATATTTCATGATGTGTTGGTAATGTTGCTTCATTGTTTCCTATTAAATGCGCTGTGCCTGCAGCCCTATCAGCGTCTTCGTTACCGGGTATTCCAATATGGGAAGGGACCCAATCTATGTTTATTAGCTTGCCTTTAGATATTGTATTGCTTATTAATGTTTTGATGAGATGTATTTTGTCAGGTCTTGTTTTAGAAGTACCTGAGTTGATTGCTTGGACGGAGCTTAGTGAATCAGTTAAGATGACTGTATCCTTATAATTATCTAATGTTAGGTTATAAATGAGGGCCTTCTCGATTGCTATTCTGATGTGAATACTGTTAGTGTGGAAGTCAGCTTGTATTGTTCTACGTAATTTAAATGTGGTATCACGAAAGCTGCGGATGTGATGCCTTGTTCGATATTTTTGCTACCGTCCGTGTAAATTTGCAGGCTATCTTTCCATTTTTTGTTTATGTGGTCTGTTGCTAGTTTTAGGTTAATAATTGGATCCATTGTCTTATTTTTTATCATTTCTGTTAGATCTGATTGTGCAGTTATTTCGAAAGGATAGTAAGGTATATGGGTCTGATACGGCTGCATTTCACAATCATTCAGTCCATATTCTTGAGTTAGTATTTGTGCATTCATAGCGTAACATGTTTGTAATTTCCTACCTGTGGATTTTGCTTTTTTAATTTTGTTTGCTTCTTTATCGTTATGTTTGTTTTTATACTTTTTATTATTTTCTTTTATGGTTGCTACTTGGAGTCTTATTCTGTTATATTTGTATACCCGCCTAGGTCGTATTTGTTCGTTAACTGGCAGGTTTACACCATGTGGCTGGGTGCGCGCCCAATATTTGATTAGATTTCCTTCACGCCTCAGATCTAATGGTTCTACTACGGTTTCTACCTCGACTGCAGCGGCTCTAGTTGATTTATATGCACCTGTTGCCACTTTGAGGGCCGCTCTTTGAATTAGTTCTAGTTTAACTAAGTGTTCCGCTGCAGCGTCTTTATACAGCATGCTGCCATAGTCCATTTTTGATAATAATAGAGCTTTGTACAACAATAGAAGGGATAGTTTATCCGCTCCATATGACGTACCCGATACTAGTTTCATTAAGTTGAGATCTTTTCTACAGCGTTGGACTATGTTATTTATATGTGTTCCCCAGGTAAGTCGATCGTCCAAATACATACCCAGGAATTTTACACATTTTGTGTATGGTATTGCTTGATTGTTTACCATTAGATCTTTAATTTTATAAGTTTGTTCTCTTATGTATGCATACCGCTGCTCCTCATTTTTATAGCAGAGTAATCCACCGCCATGAAATATGACTGCCTCAGTTTTAAGCGGGAGATTTTAAAGCCCCATTTGTTTTGCCAAATTGTTATTTTATCTAGTGCTGTCTGTATTACCCCCAGGGCTACTCTGAGATCTGTATGCTCTTTCCAGATCGCGCCGTCGTCGGCAAATTGTGACAGGCCTGGTTTTGTGTTTGTACTCATACTGTTTAATTCTGTATATAATGTATCTATCATGACATTAAATAGTGTCGGGCTTATGACACTACCCTGGGGGCTGCCATTATCAATACTTTGAAATTCTGAATGCTCTGTGCCTATTCTTACTCTAATTTTTCTGCCCGTCAGAAAGTTATTACTAACCATAGCAAACATTCTGTTGTTTACGCCCTTCCGATTAGTTGTTCTATTGCTCCCTTTGTCCACATTAGGTCAAACAAGGCTATTTTTTCTAAGTCAGAAATACAGCTACGACTAGTTTTTTTTCCATTTGTGCTGTTTTAATGATTGTTTCTAATCGAGCTAGTTGATCCATCGTGGATCTATGATTTCTAAATCCTGACTGGGTTGGGCCAATTTTCTGATTAGATTCAAAATGATGTTTTAGTCTGATGGCCACCATAGTTTCCATTAATTTACATATTACAGATGTTAGTGAAATGGGTCTGTATGAGGCTGGTAGAGTTGCATCCTTGTTTGGTTTGATTATTGGGATAATGGTAGCCTCTTTCCAAGCGTCAGGCAGGGAGCCTTCGGCCCAGGATTTATTTATTAGCAGGAGCAGTTGTTCCATTGATTCATGTGGTAATTGTTTAAGTATATTATAATGTATTTTATCTGCTCCTGGTGCTGTACTTTTTTTAGTTTTAAGGGCAGCTTTAAGTTCCGACATTATAAATGACCTATTGAGGCCTATTCAGGTCTGGTGTCAGAGTATGGTTGTCTATCTTAGCTTGTATTTTCGGGTCTCTTTTATCTTTTTCTATTCTGAATTCTGATGTTAAATTATTGTTGCTAGACATATTATTGTAATGATCTGTGAGCACCTCTGCTTTTTGTTTTTCATCGCATATTAATGTATTATCATGTGATAATGGGGGCATTTGTTGTGTTGGTTTACCTCTTACTCGATTAAATAAATTCCAGACTTCTTTACTTGTTTTATCTTTCGTAATTGCTGATATAAAATTCGCCCAACCTTTCTCTTTTGCTGTTTTAATGGTTTCAGACGCCAGGCTCTTGGCTTCCAAGTATTCCTCTCGCCTTCTTTGTTTTAGTTGTACATGATATTTATAGGCTTGTTTCCATCTTCGCAGACAGTTTTCCCTGTTTTTAATGGCTTCTGTGCAAGCGGGTGTCCACCAGGATTGGTAGGGCGATTATGTGCTTACCACTTGTCTGTGGTATGCTTTCTTTACTTATTCCGTAGAGTGTGCTCACAAATTCATCGTGATAGTCTTTTGTATCTAAATTCGCATCGATATGTAACCTAGTGGTGCATAGTTGATGGAAGAGTTCCCAGTTTGCATGACCTAACTTCCATTTGGGAATTGTTGCGGGAGTTCTCTTGTGATGGTACAGACTTTAGTAATAATCGGATAGTGATCGCTGCCTAGTGTTGAGTTGTGGATGGTCCACGAGGCCAAGGAAGCTAGAGCTGGTGTAGCTAATGTGATGTCTGGTGCAGATCCTATACTTTTAGCCCTTGGTAGATGGGATGAGTCGTATGTTTCTGAGCCATTATTTAGTATAACGTAATTAGTATTATCTAGGAATGTTATAATTTCATCACCTATTTTGTTTACTTTATTAAAATATTAAAATAATGAATGTCCCAAAGTGGATTATGTCCGTTAAAGTCACCCAATATCAGTGTTTTGTTACTAACTTGTTTTATTACCTTGTATAAGTTTTGTAGAAGGTTTTCGGTTTTATGAATACTCGGACTTATGTAGATATTCAGAATGTCAATGTTGCCTTTACTGCTTAATATCTTAACTCCCGAGTATAGGATATTATTATTTTCTTTAAGATGACTTGTTTTAAATTCTATGCTTGATATACCATTTTTCACGAATATGCCTACACCGCTTCCTTTGGTTGAGTTCGTTGAGTGAGATTTCAGATTATACCCTGGCAATGTTGTAGGTTTTGGCATTTCCTGTAGACATAATACATCAAGGGTGACATGATGTCGTTTTCTATTGCATTCACCAGCTCACTTTTTGTTTTGACAAATCCCCGGCAGTTCCATTGAAGGACTGTCAGGGTCTGGTTGGTTTTAGTTCCGTTTCTACCCATACTATTCTTTTTTTTTATTAAATATGTTTATGTTTTATTGTATATCAGGAAGTCTTAGTCCGTGACGCTTAGTCGCTATTATTTCACTTAGCGGTGTCATATTTGATTCCATTTCTGGCTCATTTAGTTGCACTGGTCTCCTATTTGGTGATATTTTGTCTTGTCTTATAAAGTTTATTTTTGGTATATTGTTCTTGTTTTGTTTCTGCTGCGAGTCTTTGCCTGTCTTTATTATTGGTCCATGTTTTTGTTGCCATACGTTTGCCTTTTTTATTTTTATTGCTTCGTCTCTACCTTTAGACGCTTTATTGGTCTTTGGAAGATTCACAGTGTTAGGGGCTAACTTTTGTCTATTAAGTGTTATTTTGTGTACTGTTTTTACTGGACTTGCCGCTGGGCTAACATTGGGTGTGGATGTTGTGACCTTATTGTTTGTTTCATTTTTGTTTTTAGCAGTGATCGTCTGGCAATTTTGAACGTCGCTCATATTTTTAGGGTTAATGTTATCGCTTGAACTATTGTTAGATATGTCAGACAGTCCAAGCCCAGAACCCGGTGAGTCGGGGGTATCCGGCATGGGCTGTGACGATTTTGGTGATTTGGTTGTCAGGAGTGAGTCCATACTTGGAGGATTAGAAGGCATCTCTTCTTCACAGATACCTATGCCTAAGTCTATTATCTCATCCACACTATCTATAATTTTATTTGATTTTCCACTACTGTTTGCTATTGCTGGATGCGGGTGGTTGTTATCTGATATGTAAGTGCTAAATAGGCTTTTCGCCACTGTTGTGTCGCAACTATTCTTTCTTATTTTTGTGGGTGGGTAGTAGGTAGATATATCCTTCCTTACTGTTTCAATGATTATGTCATCACCGGTATCGGTGGCAACATTATTATGTACGTTGGAGGGCTCTGTATTTAAATGTGAGCTGGTTATCTGACCTATAATTCCATCAGTTTGGATACCTAATTGTCTTTCGAGTGCTAGTTCTATTGCTGTCACGAGATCAAAAACTTGCTGTTTAGTAATATAGTCCTTCATTGATTGTTTGTTAATGTTTTTTTTGGGAGTTTGGTAATCTTTGTAAGATGTTTCATGGGCTCTCTTTCGTTTATTAGTTTTAGGTGTAGCTGGTATATGAGTTTTCTCTGGCGTTCGCTTGTTATAGTCTGTTTGCGGAAACTTGTTCTTAATTTGTTCCTGATTCACGTTAATATTTGGGGTTTGAAGTTGTTCTTTTAGTGCGTTTTCTAGTGAGCTGTCTAGTGTTGTTTTTTTGGGCGAGTTGTTCTTTGTATCTGAGAATCATAGGACAGTACGGATCACTAGCCCTATGTCCACATTCATGTTGTTGAGCCACGTAGCAGTTGTTGCAAAATTCTTGAGCTCGTGTATTTTTGTATGTGCACGCCGTGTAAGTGTGTGAGTAGCCACAGATGGGACATACTGTTTTATTGTTTTTGCAATTGTTTTGCTTATGACCGAATTATTGGCATTTGTTACATCTAATGGGACGTGATATCGTGATGCCTATGTTGATGTCATTTCCGCAATTGATGTAGCTAGCAGGTGTTATGGTGAATGGTAGAGTGGGTGAGTTAAATTTAATTAGAAGTGTTGACTTGTTTTTGCCTATGTGATGTGCTTCAGTTATTTTGTTTTTTCCAGCGTCTAGTGCTGTCATTAGTTCTTCTTTGTTAAGTCGCGTGAAGTCTGGATGATCTGCAATCCCCAGAGTGACTGTTTGGTTTGGTTGTTGTTTAGTGGATGGGTGTTGTCTGTTTGTGTTTTGGTGCGACAAGTGTCTGAACTCAACTCCGGTCAACTCAATTTGATCATATTGTCCCTTCTTTTGTAGCATTTACTTTGTTTCATTGTACTAATTGGTGACCTGTTACATGATTGTCTTGTTTCATATTACACTATGGTGTTGCAGTTTGTCACTGTCAGTGTGTTGCCTTATTGTTTGTTTTATTTTGTTTGTTTGTTTGTCTCTATAATAAGAAGTTAAGATGACCGTGCTGGCGTTGTAATGCCAAGCTAACCAGGTTTACCTGTCTCTTCGAACTAAATTATATTGATCACTGAAGATTCAACAGGGTACGGTTTGTGCCTCCTTGGGCTTTTTGAAAAGATATGCAGTAGATATCCATGTTTATATATCATATGTGTGGTTTATCTAAATGAATGTTGAAATAGTAACACATTCCGCAGTTGTGTGAAACCTGTTGTTATATGAAATATGTATCAGTGGTGCCTGTCAATGACGGACCCACACATGGAGCAACAAGACGTCTATGGATGTTCAATAGATATACATGTATATCGGAAGATTATAATTGACTGGTTTGAATAAGATCATGACTAGTGATTAAATAACATAGCTATTGTAGTATTAAATGAGTTTCACAGGCAGCTTATAATGAACATGTAAAAGTACAATACTTTATGATATTCGAAAACTTGGTATTGGCATGCGATACACGTATATGTATGTCGTTAACATCACGTTCGTGAAATCCACTCATTAATTATATATACTTCGCTAACACTTAAGTGTGTATGGAGCTATGTCTGTAATATTTCTATGTCAGTGGAACAAAATAACGTTTAATGTTTTATTTAATGAAGGCAATATACTGTATGTCATATCGCCCAACTTATAGGTCGAAGTTCAGAAATAGTACTCTGAAGAACATGTAATTGTATAATTTGAATATTTCACAATCCCTGCGTAATATTACTGCTTTGGGAATTAAAATCTACCAAAATCAAAGTAACAAAGTGGCTATGTCTGTTTCATACAAAGGCCATACTTGCTCAGGTATATTATAACAAGTTCCAAATTATAAACCGTGTCACAACAGAAAAATAAACATTACGGTAACCCATCTTATCCAAAATAATATAGCTCATACTAATAAATTGCTGCGTTACAATGTGAACTTATGGCGGCCATCTTAGAATTTGGTGAACTAGGCATTTATCCAAGTATGTGTTACATTTGTTTTACTGTGTTAATATAATACTGTTTACTTGTTTTAAGTGATTATAATGCCATCAAATAGATAACGCGATGTAAATTGATGAGAAATCGTGATATTTGGCGGCCATCTTGGATTTTGGTACACAAAGCAGTTATCCAAATATGTGTCATCGTGTGACCATATTATTTTATCATTATGTATGTTTTCTCATGTACATATTTCAATTATTGTATAAACTGCATTTTCATATGAGCAGATAAGTTTCAAAACATAATAACTTGTTTGATTAAGATTAGTAGGAAAGTTGGATCTACTCTATCTGCAAAGTTATATACTATTGATAAGATCAGATGCCAAAAGCCACTACACTATGTTATTTAAGCATTGGTCACTGAGAATATATTGTTTGCCAAATGCAATGTTTGACTCTCGGGAAGCATTCTCTGTCAAAGTGTCAAACTTATCTCGATAATGTTCAGATCAGAAAGATGTGTGTTAGATGGTTTCATTTATTGTTTGATTGACATGTGAGATTAAGACTCACTCTTGCTATATAACACGTTGCAACTTTTAGTAAAGTCAGTTTTCATTACCCCGGCATACAGTGTTTGGATTATGGACTTTTAATGTTGGAGTTTTAACGTAATAGGGAAGTTGAAATTATTGATTAACATAACAATTTACAGAAAGTACACATGCAACTATATATGTAGAACATTATTATCAATGAAATATTACTATCAGAATACCAGCCATTATTTAATAACTGGAACTGTATACAATATACCTACATGAAATAACAGATTATCAATACTTATCAATGCTTGGAACTGTTTAACCTGTATGCATGTTCTGGACATCAACATCATTAAATTAGTGTGCTATCGTTTCAATCTGACTTCTACCTGCAACCTAATTTATACAATTTTATATTGTATACACACATCTTTTGGCACTATTAATATGCCAACTGATCGGACCCCTGTGCCTCCTGGTGAATAGTGTGGTTGGGCTTGGAATCTGTAAGCTGGGGTGCTACTGCTTGATGCTGAATTCCCCGTTTAACATTCAACCCGGTAATAGACATCCTAGCTATAGGGTGAGTACTACAATAAATCTCACCCATGGATCCAAGCCGACGTAGACCACACCCGATGATGCAGGACAGTCACATATGTTTTGCTATTGTCATGGCCATTTGCTGTGTACGTATGATCATGATGATTGTACGTAAGTATGTTTTGAAATGTTAAATGATGATATATAAGTGACACGGTGGCAAATTAACGGAGATTGTGATTGTTGGCGGCCATTTTGGATTTATTAATTTCTCAAGTAATAAATATTTATTGAAGTAGCATAAACTTTTATTTCACTTATAAAATATAATCCAATATGAATAAACCAATGACTTGTCATAGAACATAGTTTTATATATGGTTTAGTGTGGTAAGGTATTGGTGGCCATGTTGGATTTTAGTGGCCATTTTGAATGAAACTGTTCTAGTTCGATTGTATGTAAATGACTAATACCAATTGCAATGTTTTCAGTACGTTTTACAACGTGTACATGCGATTATGTGGCAGTTTTATGTGAACATTTGCAAAACAGCCCTTTTACGGGCAGAAATGTTGCTCTTCGGGGAATCCACTTATAGGGGCATAACAACTTTAAACGAAGACTTATAAATTGCTATCATGCGGAAATGATATGCTGGGATGTATACCTTTCTAGAAAATATAGTGGCAATTGCCTCCCCCCCCCCCCCACCCCCCCCCCCCCCAAGTGGTAATGGCGACACCTCCTGGCTCACCCACTATTAGCCATTTTGCTGCATCTAAAAGTTTGGAAGAGTTTCTCCAACGTATAATATCTTCAATAGTACGCGAAGGATTGCTTCAATACTTGGACACTTGAATCACCTGAACATTTGTCACACACCCGTGCCACCATTAACCATCATTCACCTTCGAAATGTCTCTAAAACACTTAGCCATTTTGTAAGAGTTTCTCCAGTTAAAGAGTCCAGTATGCCACCAGGGCATATCCATGTTTTACATACATAATGTCTAATTTATTTTCTGTATTCCCTATCGAAAACATGGTTTGAAAACACTTTATAATCATTTCTAAATGCTTCTAAAGTGTTGTCAAACCATGTTTCTTTTGAGAAAGTAGACAAAATGTAAAACAACAGCAGACAACAATATTTGGTTCCCGCCTATTAAGGGTTAAAACATTTATCCTTAGTGCATCAGTACCAAACTGCCCTGAAGACTCGTTATTGAAAACCATGGTAAGAATTACTGATTCTTTACAGGCAGAGATGAAAGCTCTCCACCAGGAGAATGAGAGATTGAGATCGGGAAATAATGGTTTATCGGACGTGAAGGAGAGAACTTCTTACGTGGCTGAGCAGTTGTCATCCGCCACGGAAACCGCCGACAAATCACTGAGGTATGGTCGCTGCTCGATAAGTCTCGGATTCTTACGTTTTGTCACACTTTGATGAGCATATAAGAGTATTATGAATAGGTTACGGAGCTTGCAACATCACAAGTAGCTTCTCTTACTTCTAGAACTACTTCCGGGGCACCATCGGTGTTAGAATTGGTGGCATTATGAGTTCAGCTATGAGTTCAGCTTCAGAAATACCTTCTAAAATCGATTTTATAAAGTTGAAGCGGGGCGAGATACTTGGTGGAGGCCATTTTTTTCAAATCTTAACTTTTTCTTAAAGTTAAGATGTCTTTAAGACTGCCCATGAGGTGTCTTATGTTTTTCTTAGCTTTAACAATGTTTAAGACAACTCTTAGTCAAACTTAACTTTATGAATAGGTCTTAAGATTTTCTTAAAATTTAAGACGACCGTAAGTCGAAGTAGCAAGTTAAGATCAAATTGACTAATATTCTTTATGAATACGAGCCCAGGCACCTGGGGGCCGTTTCATTAAACTTCGTTCGACTAAAATTTAGGATCGTCTGGAAATTTTAATTGATGGATTTACATTTATTGAGCATAGGCTGCACATGCAGTGTATGCTCAATAAATGTAAATCCAATAATTGTTTACAAGAAAGCGTTGTTAATGTGAAATTTACAGACTATCATAATTTTGCACTTGCGAACATTTTAGTCGTACAAAGTTTAACATATGGGATTCGACCCCCTTAACCCGGCCTACAATGCCCTTAGCTGTTGACAGGTCATTAAACACCATTAAATCAAAATCAAAACTTACGCTAAGCATGCCCTGTGTCGCGTGACACGTGCATTCTTGTATATTCCGGATTTCCGTATAATTGTATATTTGTGATGTGTGGTACTGTTTTGTATTGTTGTGCGTATTATTGATTTCACATACCTGTGATTCCACATACCTGTGATTTCACACACCTGTGATTTTTACATACCTGTGATTTAGCATGTACATTTGCCATGTACAATGTGCGTGTAATAACGGGGCTTATGTTGTATTGGTGGAAATACGTTTATGCGTGTCCTTTTTGCGGATTTAAATACACGTCCATTTTAGGAGCAATGTTTTACTGATGTCACGCCATATTTGCCACAGACTATGCATGTGTGTGGTAGAGAACTCGTTGACTGCGTGTGCTGGTTTCGCTAGGGAAAAGACCCCTTTTAGTATTACGGATGTCCACTATCCGTGCCAGCCGAGTTTGTCCGCGTGTCAGTTGTTCACCATATAAGGGACCTTCTGTAGGTGAAGCCAGTATATAGCGCAGACCATACCATGGTCTGCCCTGTTATGTATGCTACGGGTTAGTGTTTCAGCATAGCCTGGTACTGGCCAACACGGATATATCAGATCCCATACTGGTGATGCTTTGTGTCGTGACATTTCCGTAAATGACCACGATATTTGAGTTTAGTATATGCTACACTCTCATTTGAGTGTATAGCCATAGGACCGATATGGAGGGGTTTGACGGGGCCAAAAAGCGACCTTCGCATTGTCGAGACCAGTCGAGTAGATTTCGGATTATGAGATCTGGGTCTATAGTGTGCAGATTTATGGTAGTGTGGGATATACCATGTTGGATGGTATTTATTCCGCGAGGGCTGTACACTAGTTTGGTTGAATTTATGGCGTGGGAACATATATTTATGCCAAATATAACCCACGGGTGAAATGGCAAAAGCCATGGTTTTGTAATATGTATGTGAGATGTCGAACGAGGGGTAGGCATATTCATTATTCCGTGCATGGTTTCACTGGTGCATATATAAGCGATGTCTCGCTATGTGTTGGTGGGGACACATATTTTCTGGTAACGGAAGGATAGTACTGTATTCACCAGTGACACGGAGGATTTTTGTAGCCTCTTGAGATCGCTCCAGCGGGCAACATTGGACATTTTGGTCCACTTGTTGAGGGCAGACCCCAGTCAGTGCAGAGTGTCAGGTCGTCCGAGTGTCCGTACGTCTGTCTGGCGCAGTGTGTGTAGCAGCTCCGGGTACAGGCCTGTATAGAGCAGTGTGTGATTGCTACATCGCGTTCAGCAGACAGTCACAGCCATAGATTAGTGAAGTGAAACGCCATACACACATATCATATCATTATACTACCACCGAGTTGAATGTCACCTAAGTGAAACTTTTCCCGGCGTCTTAGCCAACGTGATAATCGCCATTTGTATTATATCGGAACTTTACATCCGGTCTACCACTTCCGGTATTACAACCCATTGATTCACCATGGATACTTTACATCCGGTCCACCACATCCGGGTTGCTACAGTCGAGTGATACCATAGGAACTTTACATCTGGTCCACCATTTCCGGAAATAATACTACCTTTGGAACTTTACTTCCGGTACCAGCTTCCGGAACATTATCATTATTGACTATCATGTGATGTAACCACATCCGGTTTTGACTTTGACATTCATACTTTGGAAATATATTGCATAGGCAATACATATGTATACTTTGATAGTGTATGGTAATACTCCTATCATGGCATATCATGGCTAAGGGATTGTAGTAAGACTACATATATTGTTTATGGATTAATCCACTTGAAGTTGGATAATAGCCATATTGGTGACTAGACCTCATATTGCGGGTGAGGCAGACCTTGGGACCTTGATACTCAGAGGTTACCACTATCTATTGAGTTACGGCCAGCACTGGGGTTTATTCTCAGATGATTGTCATTTGTCCTCCAATGTTCGTTCTGCCATGCTGTACTTGTATGTTATTTCACTTTGATTAGCGATCATCAAAGTACTTGTGCATTCATACTATTGTCCACTACGGGACCATTGAGATACCACATACTGAGTTTATTCGTCTATAGCTTTTTAAGTTGCGTCAAAGTATAACAGTCGATTGGCTTACAACCTTGTAATTGAATGGTATCATGCACAGTACAGTGATGTTCGCATATCAATGTATCATGTATTCCTGTGTGTTCCCCATGTAATATAGTGTACATTATAAGTGATTAAGTGACTACGTGTACTTATCTACTCTAGCCTATCCCTTACACTACAACTGCATTGTTACCACTTTTCGTTCGTCTGATCAAACTATATTGGCCATAACGTCATAACAATTGAAATATACTTGGTTCATATTATAATAGGGGAGACAATTTGTCTCGATCATTCCTGACCTTGGTAATGACCTTGACACCCTGGAAGTAGTTCCAAGGGAGGTTACTTGTTATTTTCCATGTTTTGTAACCTATTTATAAGACTCTATATTGGCCATAACGTCATAACAATTGAAATATACTTGGTTCATATTATAATAGGGGAGACAATTTGTCTCGATCATTCCTGACCTTGGTAATGACCTTGACACCCTGGAAGTAGTTCCAAGGGAGGTTACTTGTTATTTTCCATGTTTTGTAACCTATTTATAAGACTCGTCTGTAAACTTGATATCAAACTGCTTTTTGGAAGATATTGCATAGGACAAGATAAATGTATATTTTCGGATTATTTCTTCCTGAGCAATGACTGTATGTATTTTTTAATGTGGCTGTGACTGGATAAATGGGGCTGCCCATGAGGCTTCACAACCAGTGTAGATCCAGATCAACCTGTGCAACCGCACAGTCTGATCAGGATCTGCATTGTTCGCCCATTCCATCAATAAAACACCCATCATGCTTTGAACACACAATATAGATCATTATATGGCAACAGGAATGTGCTATTTGCGTGACACAATATGGTTTCTCAAGGGAGATAACATAAAAATCACATGGCTTGCCTCATAGTAAAGTGTCTAAAGTGCCATGTGGGCCACGGCCATCTGGTTTGTCATTGCATGTCACAAATGTTACCACCATCAGCAGGCAATATCTCTCTGATATAAACAGTTTAAGGCTACTGTTCAAATTACTAAAATACATTGTCTCTCTATCTCTCATTCCAAATCCATTCATGATTGTCACTCTATTTCAATCTCTCATTCAAAATTCATTATTTGTTTCTTGTTGCAGGCAACTCCTGTCTGGCATAGACAATTTAAAGCTACTCTCCCAAGTGCTGCAGTCCATAGATAAAATATCTGAGGAGACGAGTGCACCATCTACAGAAGAAGAGAATAACAAGAAAACATATGATGATACGTGATATATGTGTACAGAACATAGTTATGACATGTGATATATTGGGAATGCTCATGTTTTGCAATATCAAGTTTGTAAGTTGAGGCGTGGAAATATGAATTTATTTTTTGATTTTTGCTTTCTTAACTATTTCCGAGCCGAGTCTAATCAGCTTGATATAAAAATACATGAGCCTGTAAAAATTTATAGTCGGCACATTGGCATATGTACGGACGTATGTGCGTCCAGTTGAAGTTTTTTTGGATTTAAGTTAAAGTTTTTAAGAACTATATCTCAAACCAATTCATTCGAAACTTTAATGTTTTTTTGGGGGATTTAGGTTAAAGGTACATGCCCACTCGGTAGGTTATAATATAGGGAGACAGCTTTTTTGTATATTTTGTAGATATGACATTTTCTGGCAAAATAAAGATTCATTCACCATTACCCCACGTATTGATTGGCATTATACATTAGATGTAAATTTCCACACTGATAACGGGCGATACCTGTGTTTCCTTAAAATGTTAAGGGACATTACTATTTATCTATTTTTTGGTGCGCAATGATCATACAATGTACTTTATAATCTGTCGAAAATATTATTTTTTCAGGCGACACATTTAATTAGAATAAATAATTAAATATCATGCCTCATTTGCATATGAAAATAGCCTGATACCACCGCGCGTCACTATCAGTAAAATAAAAATGATTAAATGATTATATCTGTATAGCGGGCACTTGTAATTTTTAGAACTGGTGGAATAGTGACACAATTATACACTTATTTTAATTCCTATACAGAACATTTTATGCCTACGGAGTGGGCATGTACCTTTAAAGTTTTTAACAACACTATATCTGTAAAACTGCTTCACCAATTCACTCGAAACTTCGTGGGTGGCAGGTGGGAGCACGCGATGGGTAATTTAGCAATCGGGGTTCATCCTTACCGGAATCCCGACTGGAGACCTGGTTTGGCCCTCACATACGTCTTTGGCATTTTGTATGTGACAGTTGAATCTGGTTATACCCCTTATGTGAGTATTACGATTATTCGTAATCCTATTTCAGGGGAAGGGGCCAAGTGACTTTGGTGTGGCATGGACCTGGCACCAGGTTAGGTTATTCTAATTTCAGGGCTGAATATATTTTATCTCGATGTAAATATTCCGTTCTGATTTTGGGATTTTCCCCCCAATGCAGCAGGTTAAAATGGGATTGAACCCGTTTGCCCGGCCTTACATGACCTTAGCTGTTGATAGGCCGTTAAACACTAATAAACAAACAAACAAACAAACACTCGAAACTTCACATGTGTCTTTATCATCATCCATATTTTCATTCTATGTCCAACCCGTGCAACCCTTGTGCCCAACGTCAAGGTCAAATTCCTCTTTTTTTTGTCACACCCGCTTGTGGACAGCGCAATATAGTCGGCACTTTGGTATACTATCAAAGCTCATTTAGTACTATTAAATGCGTCGAGGGGCGCAATGCGTCGAGGGGCGCGACATGCGGGCCGCGACCATCTAGATGTATTGGGAATGGGCTGTGCCAAATCCACGACCATCCGACCCCCGCTGATTCCAAGGTCAAGGTCAAATACTTGGTATCTTTACAAAACTTAACATCAAAGAAATAAGTTATATCTGCCATTTCCTTCATTGAAAATTCTTAATATTTCACTCGTGCATTCCTCTAAGGTTGTACTGTCATGCTGTGACAAAACTACGGCTGTGCAACCCCCGCTGATCCCAAGGTCAAGGTGAGATACTTAGTCTCTTTACAAAACTTAACATCAGAGAAATATGTTATAACTTCTATTTCTTTCATCGAAAATTCTTAATATGTCATGTATTCCTCTAAGGCTCTACTACCATGACAAATCCCCGCTGATCTCGAAGTCAAGGTCAGATACTTAGCCTCTTTACAAAACTTAAACATGACAGAAATTGGTTATAACTTCTATTTCCTTTCTCGGATCTGCTTCACATTTCACACACGCATTGCTCCAATGAACCTCTACCACCGTGTGACAAATTCATGTTTGTGCCCAGAGTCAAGGTCACAAGCCCAAACACTTGGATTTTTGTTTTCATATTTAGGGGTGCATGGGCCCACGTACGGGGTATTCCGTAAGCCTCGCTTACTGACCAATCTAGTTATACCCCCCACAACGAGTTGTGGGGGGTATACTGGAGTCAGGTTGTCTGTCCCTCCGTCCGTCCGTGTGTGTGTGCGTCCGTATGTCCGTAAACTTAACATCAGAGAAATATTGTTATAACTTCTATTTCCTTCATCTAAAATGCTTAATATTTCACACATGCATTCCTGTAAGGCTCTACTACCATGCTGTGCCAAATCCACGACCGTCCAACCCCCGCTGATCCCAATGTCAAGGTCAAATACTTAGTCTCTTTACAAAACTTAACATCAGAGAAATATTGTTATAACTTCTATTTCCTTCATTGAAAATTCTTATTATTTCACTTGTGCATTCCTCTAAGGTTGTACTATCATGCTGTGACAAATTTAGTACCGTCCAACCCCCCGCTGATCCCATCGTCAAGGTCAAATACTTAGTCTCTTTCAAAACTTAACATCAGAGAAATATGTTATAACTTCTATTTCTTTCTTTGAAAATTCTTAATATTTCACACATGCATTCCTGTAAGGCTGTACTACCATGCTGTGCCAAATCCACGACCGTCCAACCCCCGCTGATCCCAACGTCAAGGTCAAATACTTTGTTTCTTTCAAAACTTAACATCAGAGAAATATGTTATAACTTCTATTTCTTTCATTGAAAATTCTTAATATTTCATGCATGTATTCCTCTAAGGCTCTATTATCATGCTGTGACAAATTCCCGCTGATCTCGAGGTCAAGGTCACATACTTAGTCTCTTTACAAAACTTAACATCAGAGAAATCGGTTATAACTTCTATTTCCTTGCTCGGATCTGCTTCATATTTCACACACGTAAGCCTCGCTTACTGACCAATCTAGTTCTGTTAGCTATTGGAAGCCATATTGAATATATATGTCGCCTGTGGTTCAATTTGAGATAATTACACATTTGAAAAATAGTGTATTTCTCTATAACAATAATTTTATGTTGTTACTGCAAAATTATGATTTTAAACGTTTAATATCTATAACTTGATTTATTGTGGCCATCTTGGATTTATTGTCGCTATATATGCGATTTCTCAAGTCTCAAAACAATAAGTTATGGTTCTCTACAATTACACCACAGTTCAAGCCTTTATCAGAAAAGGAACATTTTTAGCTCACCTGAGCGAAGCTTATGTGAGCTATTGTTACCGCAATGTGTCTGTCGTCTGTCGTCCGTCCGTGAATATTTTCAAACGTCTTCTCCTCGGTAACCATTGGGCCTATAGTCACCAAACTTCATGGTCATGGTCCTTAGGTAGGGGGATTACAAAATTGTTAAAATGACGTCGTTACGTAATCCAAGATGACCGCCGTCTAAAAATAGCACAAATTCTTCAAAAATCTTCTTCTCAAGAACCGCCAACCGGATTTCGACAAAACTTGATAGGAATGATCGATGTACAATGCTCTTTCAAAGTTGTTAAAATGGTGACCCCGGGGTCAAAAATGGGCGTGGCCCGTGGGGTCAAATTGGGGTCAAATTTTATTTTTGACCGAATATGGTCATGTTATATATCAAATCGAAGGTATCAATGAGGCGATCATTCTGGTACATTTTTTGTCGCAATCGGATTGTTATGTCATCCAAGATGGCCGCCGAAATGTCAAAAGGTCGTTCTTTTATTAGAGATTTCAAAATTCTTCTTCACATGAACTGCTTGGCCCATGGTAGCCAAACTTAAAAGTTATGGTCCATGGGTGAAGCCTTTTCAGATTTGTTAAAATGGAGGTCATCGCTAATCCAAGATGGCCGCCGTCTAAAAATAGCATAAATTCTTAAAAAATCTTCTTCTCATGAACCGCTAGCCGTATTTCGACGAAACTTGGTAGGAATGATCGATGTACAATGAGCTTTCAAAGTTGTTAAAATGGTGACCACGGGGTCCAAAATGGGCGTGGCCCGTGGGGTTAAATTGGGGTCAAATTTTATTTTTTACCGAATATGCTCATGTCATATATCAAATCGAAGGTATCAATGAGGCGATCACTCTGGTACATTTTTTGTCGAAATCGGATTGTTGTCATCCAAGATGGCCGCCGAAATGTCAAAGGTCGTTCTTTTATTAGAGATTTCAAAATTCTTCTTCACATGAACCGCTTGGCCCATGGTAGCCAAACTTAAAAGTTATGATCCATGGGTGAGGTCTCACGGGACAGTGGGCAGCTAGCTTTAAAAAGGGGGTGGACGATTTTCTATATACTTCACTACTGACCCTGTAAGTTACACCAGTGTGTCTAGAAAAATAGGTTCATGAATATTTCTTGACTTTGGGAGGCTTGACTAGGTGTATTTTTTAGAGTATTTCATAATTCTACGAAACTGAATGTTAGCTCCATTTGATTTTGACATCTTGGAAAATGGCGCATGCTATGCTGTCTCGCCGGTACAGTTTCGCGTCAGAATTTTAGGTATTTTTCGGGCATTTGTAGCGAAAATTTGAGCTGGTTATGACCCCGCTTTGAAATCATTTTCAGAAAATGGTGTGGTGTTACAAGTGATAGAACAAGACATAACAAAGTATCTGTGCCTCATATTTTCATGAGAACAATTCCGATAAATTCAGTCGTGTTGAAATTTCTGGCCAAAAATAGGTGGGTGGGGTAACTTTGTAAAAAATTAATTGAACACATCTGATGCAGTTACTGAATTTTTATTGTGGCGCGCGATTTGTACTTCATTTGCGAGTATTTTTCAATACTTGTCGCAAGAGCCTCCTTAACTGATTGTGAGAGGCGGTGATTTTTATAAGTCACCCGCCGCCCTCAGAAAAGCAGTCAATTTTGGCTATTTTCAACCGTCCCGTGATGACTGAAGCCTTTTCAGATTTGTTAAAATGGAGATCATGGTTAATCCAAGATGGCCGCCGTCTAAAAGTAGCATAAATTCTTAAAAAATCTTCTTCTCATGAACCGCTAGCTGGATTTGACGAAACTTGGTAGGAATGATCGATGTACAATGCTCTTTCAAAGTTGTTAAAATGGTGACCCCGGGGTCAAAAATGGGCATAGCCCGTGGGGTCAAATTTTATTTTTGACCGAATATGGTCATGTTATATATCAAATCGAAGGTATCAATGAGGCGATCACTCTGGTACATTTTTTGTCGGAAGGATTGTTATGTCATCCAAGATGGCCGCCGAAATGTCAAGAGGTTCTTTTATTAGAGATTTCAAAATTCTTCTTCACATGAACCGCTTGGCCCATGGTAGCCAAACTTAAACTTTATGGTCCATGGGTGAAGCCTTTTCAGATTTGTTAAAGTGGAGGTCATCGCTAATCCAAAATGGCCGCCGTCTAAAAATAGCATAAATTCTTAAAAAATCTTCTTGTGAACCGCTGGCCGGATTTCGACTAAACTTGGTATGAATGATCGATTTACAATGCTCTTTCAAAGTTGTGAAAATGGTGACCCCGGGGTCACAAATTGGCGTGGCCCGTGTGGTCAAATTGGGTTCAAATTTTATTTTTGACCGAATATGCTCATGTCATATATCAAATTGAAGGTATCGATGAGGCGATTGCTCTGGTGCAATATTTGTCTGAATCGGATGATTATGTCATTCATGATGGCCACCAAAAGGTCCATTTATTCAAGATTTTGAACGTCTTTTTCTCAGGAACCACATGGCTGATGCTGGCCAAACTTCATAGGAAGTTAAGACCCTTGGGTGAAGCATTTTCAAATTTGGTAAAATGAGAGTCATCGCTTAATCCAAGATGACCGCCATCTAAAAATAGCACAATTTTATTTAAAACACATGAACTCAATGTCACATTCTTCTCTGGTGTTCATGGAGTCAGGTGAGCGAATTAGGGCCATCATGGCCCTCTTGTTTATGTTTTATACCTTTTTAGCTCACCTGAGCGAAGCTAATGTGAGCTATTGTTACCGCAATGTGTCCGTCGTCGTCCGTCATCGTCCGTCGTCGTCCTTTGTCCGTGAACATTTTCAAATGTCTTCTCCTCGGTAACCATTGGGCCTATAGTCACCAAACTTCATGGTCATGGTCCTTAGGTAGGGGGATTACAAAATTGTTAAAATGACGTCATCACGTAATCCAAGATGGCCGCCGTCTAAAAATAGCACAAATTCTTCAAAAATCTTCTTCTCAAGAACCGCCAACCGGATTTCGACAAAACTTGGTAGGAATGATCGATGTACAATGCTCTTTCAAAGTTGTTAAAATTGTGACCCCGGAGTCAAAAATTGGCGTGGCCCATGGGGTCAAATTGTGGTCAAATTTTATTTTTGACCGAATATGGTCATGTTATATATCAAATCGAAGGTATCAACGAAGCGGTCACTCTGGTGCATTTTTTGATGGTTGGTTATGTCATCCAAGATGGCCGCCGAAGGGTCAAACGGTCGTTATTTTATTAGAGATTTCAAAATTCTTCTTCACATGAATGCTTGGCCCATGGTAGCCAAACTGAAAAGTTATGGTCCATAGGTGAAGCCTTTTCAGATTTGTTAGAATGGAGGTCATCGCTAATCCAATATGGCCGCCGTCTAAAAATAACATAAATTCTTAAAAAAGCTTCTCATAAACCGCCAGCCGGATTTCGACGAAACTTGGTAGGAATGATCGATGTACAATGCTCTTTCAAAGTTGTTAAAATGGTGACCCCGGGGTCAAAAATGGGCATGGCCCGTGGGTCAAATTGGGGTCAAATTTTATTTTTGACCGAATATGGTCATGTACATATCAAATCGAAGGTATCAAAGAGGCGATCGCTCTGGTGCATTTTTTGTCAAAATTGGATGGTCATGTCATTCAAGATGGCCGCTGAAAGGTCAAACGGTCGTTCTTTTATTAAACTTTTCAAAATTCTTCTTTACACGAATCGCTTGGCCCATGGTGGCCAAACTTCAGTTATGGTCCATGGGTGAAGCCTTTTCAGATTTGTTAAAACGGAGGTCGTCGCTAATCCAAGACGGTCGCCGTCTAAAAATAGCACAAATTCTTAAAAACAATTCTTCTCCTGAACCGCCAGCCAGATTTCAATATTTTTGACCAAATATGGTCATGTCATATATCAAATTGAAGGTATCGATGAGGCGATTGCTCTGGTGCAATATTTGTCGGAATCAGATGATTATGTCATCCATGATGGCCTCCAAAAGGTCCATTTATTCGAGATTGTTAACGTCTTTTTCTCAGGAACCACATGGCCGATGCTGGCCAAACTTCATAGTAAGTTATGATCCTTGGGTGAAGCATTTTCAGATTTGGTAAAATGAGTCATCGCTTAATCCAAGATGACCGCCATCTAAAAATAGCACAATTGTTTTAAAACACATATGAACTCAATGTCACTTTCTCCTCTGGTGTTCATGGAGTCAGGTGAGCGAATTAGGGCCATCATGGCACTCTTGTTTTTGTCGCGCCTGCTTTAGCAAATGTGTTAAAAAGTTATTGTTTTTTCACAATATCTTTAACCCCTTGCCAGACATTGATAATATTTCACATCAATGTTTGTCTAGGGATGATGCTTCATTATGCACACCCCCACATCCAAATTTTTAAGGTCAAGGTCATTTATTTCCTTGTAATGTTCACCTGTTTTGTAACAGAAATGCGTTAAAGTTATTGTTTTTTCACAATATCTCTTTAACCCCTTGCCAGATATTGATAATATTTCACATCAATGTTTGTCTACGGTTGATGCTTCATTACGCACACCCCCACATCCAAATTATCAAGGTCAAGGTCATTTATTTACTTGTAATGTTCACCGGTTTTGTAACAGAAATACGTTAAAGTTATTGTTTTTTCACAATATCTCTTTAACTCCTTGCCAGACATTGATAATATTTCATATCAATGTTTGTCTAGGGATGATGCTTCATTACGCACACCCACACATCCAAAGTCTGAAGGTCAAGGTCATTTATTTACTTGTAATGTTCACCGGTTTTGTAACAGAAATGCGTTAAAGTTATTGTTTTTTCACAATATCTCTTTAACCCCTTGCCAGACTTTGATAATATTTCACATCAATGTTTGTCTAGGAATGATGCTTCATTAAGCACACCCCCACATCCAAATTTTGACGGTCAAGGTCATTTATTTACTTGTAATGTTCACCGGATTTGTAACACAAATGCGTTAAAAAGTTATTGTTTTTTCACAATATCTCTTTAACCCCTTTCCAGACATTGAATTGAAGGTAATTTATTTACTTGTCATGTTCACGGTCAAATGCCTCGGCAGGCGCGACACCGCTTCCGTGGCGGAATTCTTGTTATGATGATCGAATCATCCAATAATAAGACACGTTGGATTAGTTTAAATGTATAATTAGTGTTCGAAGTATTTGTTTAGATATTTGAACAAGTGTCTCGATTAACAAGGGCCCCTCGATATTTATGTATTATGAGTTAAATTTGTTAGCTTGGTGTATATGTCAACGTTTCAGTTGGACATACTGTATGTTCACAATTTAAATTATAAACGTAAAACTCATTTTACACAATTAGCAATGGATGTTCGTATTTTATGTTGGGACTACTGTTG
Organism: Conchocele bisecta; assembly: GCA_029237695.1. Taxonomy (NCBI): domain Eukaryota; kingdom Metazoa; phylum Mollusca; class Bivalvia; order Lucinida; family Thyasiridae; genus Conchocele; species Conchocele bisecta. The sequence goes on along the minus strand of CM055265.1, from coordinate 95,472,574 downwards.
GTTTCCAATAAATTGGCAAGGGCATGTGACGTCACGGGGTCAGCGGACTGTGTCTATTTTAGCTTTCTAGGGATGTAGCCATTTGCAGCCATTTTAGGTGGTCGAATCTACGCCTTATCTAGAGCAAGTTGGAGCTTGAACATCTATGCTCCTGGTAGTGTGGGAGATAATTTAACTTACCAACTGGTTGACTGGTGAAACAGGCGATTGAAAACCACAATAAATGCCATATTTTAAACGTAAACGGTTTCAAAAGTTGATTCACTGTGATTGTCCAGTCTTGCGCAAGCACAAGTATGGCAAGCCAAATGCACAATAATAATACTTTGGACTAAACTGCCATTTGAGATCCTAAATGGTAGTTTTCTTAAACCCTGGTTTTGGCAATTATTGTGCACTATGGTTTCTAGGGCACTATGGAAACTATGGTTTCTAGGGCTCAAACCCCAGTTTAGACTGCCCAAACCCTAGTTTAGGCTCGCCAAATGCACAATAATTGAGAGTCTAAACCATGGTTTAGGCTCTCAAACCCCAGTTTGAGCAATTATTGTACATTTGGCCAGAAACTGCCGTTTGAGGTGTTAATCCAATAAAAGGCATAAACCCTTGTTTGGACCCAAACCACAGTTTAAGAAAAAAAAAGAAGCCAATTGTGATCCCAAACGGTAGTTTTCTTAAACCCTGGTTTGAGCAAGTATTGTGCACTTGGCGGCAGAAACCACCATTTAGACTCTCAAACTAGTGTTTCTGATAGCTTAAACCACGGTTTGGGCCCAAACCCTAGTTTAGGCTCGCCAAATGCACAATAATTCACTAAACCCCAGTTTGAGAGTATAAACCACAGGTGACTGAACAAAACTCGCATATCGGTATCGTTTTTAGTATAAGTGTAAGGTCAGCAATGTAGTAAAACAGATGCATTTTTCAAACCTGGTAAAATGATAAAAATTGGTACCTGTCTAAAACACGTGACGTTGAATATTTGTAAACATACATCATTCAGAGTCACATTCCAGTTTACCGGGTTAAAAAATAAAGTATGCATGTGATATAGCACTAGTTTTGTCACACCGCCCGCCCCACAAAAAGTCGTCGAAATCAAAGGCCCCTGAAAATATTATTAATGTGCACAGAAACGCAGGTATTTCGCGGTATTGTCAAGTCTCCGACAGCATTGTCGAGACTATATCTACATCAACTACGTAGATTAATCTATCTACAATGAAATGTGAACCATTCCAACTTCGTTGTGCCTAATAATTGTGAATAAATATGTGAATTAACCTGTAGTTTCTAAAACAATTTGTCCGTCATTGCTACAGCAAAACTAGCGTGACGTGACGTCATTTACAGAAATAGCCAATCGGAACGCGTTTCGCAGTTCTAGGGGACCGTCGATTTCGACGACTTTTTGTGGGGAAGATCATGCGAACAAAACAGTGCTGTGTCGCAGAGACCACGTACTGTTTAACCCGCTGAACGGCACTGTGGCACTGAACGATGTCTTTTTACACATCTTCAACATCAATTGTTATGGTAACATAACGATTTCTATCATTTTAACGAGTTCGCAAAAGGCGCGCTTTTCACCGCGTTGCTTACCTTATAATTTATATTAGAAACGTGATAATCAGGTATTTTGTTCTAGTACCTGTGGTATAAACCATGGTTTAGGCTCTCAAACACTAGTTTCAGCAATTAGTGTGCCTTTGGCCAGAAATTGCCGTTTGAGGTCGTAATCCAATAACAAGACTAAACCCTAGTTTGGACCCAAACAACAGTTTAAGAAAAAAAAAGCCAATCGTGATCCCAAACGGTAGTTGTCTTAAACCCTGGTTTGAGCAATTAGTGTGCACTTGGCGGCAGAAACCACCGTTTAGACCCTCAAACTAGGGTTCCTGATAGCTTAAACCACTGTTTGAGCTCAAATCCCTGTTTGGACTGCCCAAACCCTAGTTTAGGCTCGCCAAATGCACAATAATTCACTAAACCCCAGTTTGAGAGTCTAAACCATGGTTTAGGCTCTCAAACCCCAGTTTGAGCAATTATTGTGCATTTGGCCAGAAACTGCCGTAATTATCGGAGAGAGGTGAATGCACATCCATCCATCCATCTTTTCTTTTATTTAATGATTTAAAAGATTGACCCAAAACCAATTGCGTATAGTACACGGGATATGTGTAATGTGGTATGTGGCTCTTACTATTAATGTGACCAGAAACACATATTACTTATGTCTCTGATGTGACATATAACATAATAATCCAAATAATTCATTGACTTGAATTTCAAGTTAGCATTCCTAAAAATTATTATTATTTTTGCTGACCGACAAAATAAAATTGGAATAGAGCTGAATTAACTTCAATTTCATGTTAGCATTCCTAAATATTACTTACTTTTGCTTAATTTGTCTTGCGAAATCTCATATCATACTGACCGATCATAAATAAATTTGAAGACACTTGAATTTATAGCATAATCAATTGAAGTAACGTGAAGTTCAAGTTACCATTCATAAAAATTACTTATTTTTGCTGACCAACAAAAAAATTAACAATGGGAAATCTTTATCATACCGATGGAGAATAATTAAATTGGAATACAGCTGAATAATAATTGAATTAACTTGAATTTCTAGTTAGCATTCCTAACTATTGCTTATTTTTGCTGACCGCCAAAATATTTAACTTACGATATCTCATATCATACCGACCGAGCATAATTAAATTGGAATACACCTGAATTTATAGCATAATTAATTGAATTAACTTGAAGTTCAAGTTAGCTTTCCTAAAAATTATTTATTTTTGCTGACCAACAAAAAAATTAACTTGCGAAATCTTATATCATACCGACAGAGAATAATTAAATTGGAATACAGCTGAATAATAATTGAATTAACTTGAATTTCAAGTTAGCATTCCTAACTACCGGTATTGCTTATTTTTGCTGACCGCCAAAATATTTAACTTGCGATATCTCATATCATACAGACCGAGCATAATTAAATTGGAATACACCTGAAATTATAGCATAATTAATTGAATTAACTTGAATTTCAAGTTAGCAGTCCCAAAAATTACTTAATTTTGCTGACAACCACAAAATGTAACTCGCAAAATCTCAATATAAATTTGAATACAGCTGATTAATTAATTAATTTAATCAACTTGAATTTCAAGTTAGCATTCCCAAAAATTACTTATTTTTGCTGACCACCAAAAAATTTAACTTGAACTTGCGAAATCTCATATCATACCGACCGATCATAAATAAATTTGAATACACCTGAATTTATAGCATAATTAATTGAAGTAACTTGAAGTTCAAGTTAGGCGGAATTTATAGCATAATTAATTGAATTAACTTGAATTTCAAGTTAGCATTCCTAAAAATTACTTATTTTTGCTAACAGCTAAAAAAGATTTAACTTGCAAAATCTCATGTCGTAGCGACCGAGCATAATTGAATTTGAATACATCTGAACTTATAGCATAATTAATGGAATTAGCTTGAATTTCAAGTTAGCATTCCTAACTATTGGTTGAACTCCAAAAAATAACATTTAGCTCAGGCTTGCGGAATCATACCGACCGAGCATAATTAAATTGGAATACAGCTCAATTTAAATTTGTAGCATAATTAATTGAATTAACTTGAATTTCAAGTTAGCAGTCCCAAAAATTACTCAATTTTGCTGACCGCCAAAAAATGGAACTCGCAAAATCTCATTACGTACCGACCGAGCATAATTAAATTTGAATACAGCTGAATAATTAATTCAATTAACTTGAATTTCAAGTTAGCATTCCCAAAAATTAGTTATTTTTGTTTACTGCCAAATTTTTTAACTCAGTTGCAAAATCTGATATTATACCGACCGAGCATAATTAAATTTGAACACATTTAATTTTGACTAGGTGAATATCGAATGCCGGCCGACAAAATATTTTATTGTGAAGTCTCAAATCTGACAAACCGAGCATAAGTCTTGCAAAATATCACATTCATCATGTTCATAGAAATTAATTATTCATGCCAGCCGGCAAAATATTTTATTTGTGAAGTCTCAAATCTTACAAAGCGACCATAATTTTTGCAAAATATCGCATTCATAAAAATTAATGATTTATGTCGGCCGACAAAATAGTAATTTGTGAATTCTCAAATCTTAAAAAACGAGGGTTTTATTTTTGAAAAATTATTGCATTCATAACTGAAAAATTAACTATGTATGCCGGCCGACTAAATATTTCATTCGTGAAGTCTCAAATCTTACAAACCGAGCATAATTATTGCAAAATAATTGATGATCTTCTCAGTTGCAGAGAGTAATAGTTGCAGAGAGTAATTAAGCATTTGTTTAATTTATATTGGCAAACTGCTGAATTTACATGAAAAATAATTATTTTTTCTGACCACAAAAAAATATAACTTGTGAAGTATCATAGTATACCGACCAAGCATAATAAATATTATATTTCCAGAAGATTGAATTATCTTATTCAACTTGTCTAAAACTCTAATTAAGCAACAGTTTAAATTAATTAGGCAACAACTGAATTTCATTAGTCGAAGACACTAATTATGCATCAATTTAATTTCTATTAGCTACATATTCATAAAAAATTTACTATGCCGGCCGACAACTATTTCATTTGTGAAATATTGCATTCATAAAAATTCATTATTTATGTCGGCCTACAAAATATTCTATTTGTATGTCTCAGATCTTACAAACCGAGTATAATTTTAATGATCTTCTTCTGGTTTGTTGCAGAGAATAATTAAGCGTCTATTTAATTTATATTGGCAATTACTGCTGAATTTACATAAAAAAGAAATCTTTGCTCACCGCCAAAAAATTAACTTGTGAAGTCTCATAGCATATCAACAGAGCATAATAATTGAATTATCTTATTCAGCTTGTTGAAAACTCTAATTACAAACCGAAATATTGCCATAAAAATTAATTATTTGTGTCGGTCAAAAAATATTTAATTTACTCTTATAAGTAGAATCCCCACTGTATCCAGACTGATTAGGGACTACACTGATGTACATATTGCCGGTAGTCTAATCAGCCTTGGTAAATATACTAGTGCATGTGCTGCAGTACATGGTGTCGGTTGTCTGGTCAACCTAGTTAGATATGGAGGCTGATCAGGAACTACATTGGTATACATAGTGTCAGTAGTCTGATCAACCTAGCTAGATATGCCGCGTGATCAGGGACTACACTGATGTACATAGTGTCGATAGCCTGATCAACCTAGCTATGATATGCCGCCTGATCAGGGACTACGCTCGTATACTATATGAATGTAGGACAAAACCCCCTTGGACATAACCCCCTTCATGTGAAAATGACAACATGGACAAAACCCCCTTCATGATTTTGATAGGGTGGACATAACCCCCTTCATAATTTGTACAGGGTGGACATAACCCCTTCATGATTTTTACAGGGTGGAAAAAAAACCTTCATAAATTCCCTGGATCAATAAAACATTTGTTTGCTGTTTATTATTATTGACGATATTATTTTACTAAAATTTAAAAAATTCATAATATACAACAAACAAATATTCATATACATGTATTGGCTAATATATAGTGTTGGTAGCTTGATCAACCTAGCTAGATATGGCGCCTGATCAGGAACTACACCGGTGTACGGATTACCGATAGTCGGATCAACCTAGGTAGATATGCCCCGGCTGCTCAGGAACTACACCGGTGTACAGATTACTGATAGTCTGATCAACCCAACTGTATATGCCGGCTGCTCTGTGATTACACCGGTGTACATATTAATAATAGTCTGATCAACCCAACTGTATATGCCGGCTGCTTTGGACTACACCGGTGTACATATTAATAATAGTCTGATCAACCCAACTGTATATGCCGGCTGCTCTGTGATTACACCGGTGTACATATTAATAATAGTCTGATCAACCCAACTGTATATGCCGGCTGCTTTGGACTACACCGGTGTACATATTAATAATAGTCTGATCAACCCAACTGGATATGCCGGCTGCTCTGTGATTACACCGGTGTACATATTAATAATAGTCTGATCAACCCAACTGGTTATGCCAGCTGCTCTGGGACTACAGTGGTGTACAGATTACCGATAGTCTGATCAACCTAGCTAATTATGCCGGCTGCTCAGGGACTACACTGGTGTACAGATTACTGATAGTCTGATCAACCCAACTAGATATGCCGGTTGCTCATGGACTATACTGGTGTACAGATTACCGATAGACTGAACAACTTAGCTAGACATACCGCCTGATCAGGAACTACACCGGTGTACAGATTACCGATAGTCTGGTCAACCTAGTTAGATATGGAGGCTGATCAGGGACTACATTGGTATACATAGTGTCGGTAGTCTGATCAACCTAGCTAGATATGCCGCGTGATCAGGGACTACACTGATGTACATAGTGTCGATAGCACTGATCAGGGACTACACTGATATACATAGTGTCGATAGCCTGATCAACCTAGCTAAGATATGCCGCCTGATCAGGGACTACGCTCGTATACTAAATGAATTTAGGACAAAACCCCCTTGGACATAACCCCCTTCATGTGAAAATGACAACCTGGACAAAACCCCCTTTATGATTTTGATAGGATGGACATAACCCCCTTCATAATTTGTACAGGGTGGACATAACTAACCCCTTCATGATTTTTACAGGGTGGAAAAAAAAACCTTCATTAATTCCCTGGATCAATAAAACATTTGTTTGCTGTTTATTATTATTGATGATATTATTTTACTAAGCTTTAAAAAATTCATAATACAATGTATACAACAAACAAATATTCATATATTGGCTAATATATAGTGTCGGTAGCCTGATCAACCTAGCTAGATATGGCGCCTGATCAGGGACTACACCGGTGTACGGTTTACCGATAGTCTGATCAACCTAGGTAGATAAGTCGGCTGCTCAGGGACTACACCGGTGTACAGATTACTGATAGTCTGATCAACCCAACTGGATATGCCGGCTGCTTTGGACTACACCGGTGTACATATTAATAATAGTCTGATCAACCCAACTGTATATGCCGGCTGCTCTGGGACTACACCGGTGTACATATTAATAATAGTCTGATCAACCCAACTGGATATGCCGGCTGCTTTGGACTACACCGGTGTACATATTAATAATAGTCTGATCAACCCAACTGGTTATGCCAGCTGCTCTGGGACTACAGTGGTGTACAGATTACCGATAGTCTGATCAACCTAGCTAATTATGCCGGCTGCTCAGGGACTACACTGGTGTGCAGATTACTGATAGTCTGATCAACCCAACTAGATATGCCGGTTGCTCATGGACTATACTGGTGTACAGATTACCGATAGACTGAACAACTTAGCTAGACATACCGCCTGATCAGGAACTACACCGGTGTACAGATTACCGATAGTCTGGTCAACCTAGCTAGATATGCCGGCTGCTCAGGGACTACACCGGTGTACAGATTACCGATAGTCTGGTCAACCTAGCTAGGTATGCCGGCTGCTCAGGGAATACACCGTTGTACAGATTACCGATAGTCTGGTCAGCCTAGCTAGATATGCCGGCTGCTCGGGGACTACACCGGTGTACAGATTACTGGTAGTCTGATTAACCCAACTAGATATGCCGACTGCTCAGGGACTACACTGGTGTACAGATTGGAGTACGGACAAAAGCCCCGATGGACAAATGCCCCAACTCCAAAAATGACTGTGTAGGACAAATGCCCCGACAATGTTTGTATAGGGCGGACATATGCACCACATAGGGAGGACAAATGCCCCGACTATCTTTGCATGGGGCGGACAAATGCCCTGACTTTGTATAGGAAGGACAAATGCCCCACATAGGGAGGACAAATGCCCCGATTACATTTGTATGGGGCGGACAATTGCCCTACCTGCTAGGGGAAAGGAATGAATGTGAATTTAAATATCGTTTTATTCATGTTAATATCAAACAAACATACACATCAACATACAATATAGCACAGCATGAGACGATGCTAAGGTAGTACAGCACATTTAACATGTGTATATTAGTATAACATGTACCGTATGTTTGTTTTTGTTGACATATCGTCTCCACAAGACAAGCCTAATTTACAGCACACTGAATAGCACATAATTTGTATAGTATTATATAGTCTTAATGAAGTCGGATGCAATGTCCAATGCACTTGAGGAACTCGGCTGTAGTCTTCCCCCCGGAGTTGAACTGCATGCAGAGGGATTTCAGTTTCTTCTGTAGGTTCGCGGTCTCCTTCTTTTTTTCTCTTTGTTTTCTTCCTGCTTCTCATTTGGAGTGCTTGTATACTTCTGTATCTACCATGGAGCTGTCTTTCTGGAGGCTGCTTATTACCGTCCACAAACTGGGGTTGCTGTGTCCGATAAGGTTTTTGAACCCGTTGTTCCACGATTCACAGATGTTGTTGGTACGATGACCATCCAGCAAAGTAGCTTCGTGGACATTACATGTATCTGGTGAGAAACGTGGCGTCGTACGTCTAAACCGCAGGACTCCCGACTGTCCAAACACAGAACGAAATGAACCCGAGACGTAGTAGGCGTCAAAAATAATCTACAACAGCAGCGAGGCAATCCATTCTTGATGCCTTCAGAATGTCCATTCCTTCAGAGACCTTGGTGATGGGCAGAAAGGCCAATCCATCCAGCATGCCACAAAAGTATCGGACATCATCATCTGCGCTGTATGTGCTCTGTAACCCTTCAGCTTGTATACTGAGCAAAACTAGAAACGTCCCTCCATGTTTAAGGAAAGATTCATCAAAAACCAAAAGGGTTACTTTTAAAAATCAAAATGGAAAAACAAGTTCATTCATTTCTGTATCAAAGCCAATAAATTGCATTTGGATATCTTGTTAAATATTCGAGAGATAACCGGCCAAGGGCGGTAGGGGTCAAAATCAAAAATCACAAAAACTCGGAAATGTGTTACTTATGTTTAGAGATGGAATTTCAATAAGTAATGTGGCAAATTCAGTAAATCTCGTTAGTACCGAGTGTGGCCACCATTTGCATGAATGCATGCAATGATCCTACGCCGCATCGACGTGACGTAACGCAATACCAGTGCGTTGGGATTCCTCCATTCCCGTTGTAACGCCCGTGTAAGATCGCGAACATTGTCAATCTGATGGTTAGCTCGTGCTTTGCGGCCCAGCTCATCCCATATGTGCTCAATGGGATTGAGATCCGGGGAGACCGCGGGCCATGGCATGACGTCGACGTTGTTTTGCTGTAAGTATTGAGTGGTGACCCTGGCTACGTGAGGGCGGGCATTGTCGGTGCATCAATGTCACACCAGGAACATGCTGACGGATAAATGGTAAGGCATGTGCATTTAGCACATCTGCAACATAACGTTGTGCATTGATGTTGCCCTGTACAACAACCAAATCTGTCTTCCGGTTTCCCATGATCCCACCCCAGACCATTACGCTCCCTCCCCCAAACCTGTTCTTCTCAACAATGCAACAATCGGTGAATCTTTCATTTTTACGCCTGTATACCCGTAATCTTCCGTCAGCATGACTAACTGTGAACCGAGATTACATCGGTGAACAAAACTCGGTTCCAGTCAGCCCTTCTCCAGTTCAGATGACGTCGCGCCCCTAACAGTCTGGCAGCACGGTGACGTTGGGTCATTATCTGACCAGTGTACGGGCGGCGTGCCCGGATTGGTTGGGCGTTACGACGTAACCGGTTGCGAATGGTCTGCCCTGAGACACCGTATCGCCTAGCAGTGACTGTGGCTGCCAATCGACGTTGACGTAAGTGCGTCAACGTAATGTAACGATCGGCTCTAGCCGTCGTTACACGAGGCCTACCAGGTCGCTGCCGGTCGTGAACAGCCCCAGTCTGCTGGTACCGGGCTGCAAGACGATCAATCGTCTTCCGACAGCAACCAAACCGAGGCACGACCGCCCTGGCGGCCATCCCACCCGCAAGCATCCCAATTGCCTGATTTCGCTCGTTTTCGGAAAGCCGTGGCATATCGAAAACAGTGAAAAATTAAAAACGTTTTTTAATTTTCCGAATAGCCCCTATCGCATGAATGGTACGACATGAACTGAATCACCTTATCGATGACACGTATAGCGTGCACGTGCAAAAAGTGGAAATCAAACGTTCCGGTCACTGGCCGCTATGTAAACCGTGTGTATCGGCTAAACTCTACACGATCGTATTCTGAACATCGCCACGGTTTAAAATATATGTACTTTGAACATGTGGTACATACATAGACAGAGCTACACCGGCTATAAAACAGGGACGTTTCTAGTTTTGTTGAGTATATATGTCGCCATATGCACTGGGTTAAATGGTAGAAACATCCCTGAATGTGAATGTTGGTGTCCAGCACAGATATGACGGTGTTGTGGATTCCGACCGAAAAATATATCTACAATACGTTGCTTATCTGGAGCTCTGCTGGGTATAGGTATATAATTAGTTTGTTTCTAATAACTTAACAACCACTGTTTGTCCATAATTACATAAACTGATTAATACTAATCACATGGGTCAAAAGCTGTCTGCAATGTTTGCCTTACCAATCATTAAAACATTTTCATTTTTAAAAAAGGTTCATTGCTTGTCACTAATTGTATCCCCCGGGGACTCCATCGGGGGATACTATGGATTTGACAGTGGGCCGAGTCCGCGTCGGCCGCAGACACTTCTTGTCCGGAGCATAACTCGAACACCCTTTGGAATATTTTCATGAAACTTCACACATGCATAGACCACGTGCCGAAGGTGTGTCGCGCACAAGAATGACAACTCTTGCATAGCTAATTTTTTAGTTATCTCCCTTTTTTTGTTTCGCGCACTGATTTCGTATCCGGAGCATAACTCGACTACCCTTTGGAATATTTTCATGAAACTTCACACATGCATAGACCACGACCCGAAGGTGTGTCGCGCACAAGAATGACAACTCTTGCGTAGCTAATTTTTGAGTTATCTCCCTTTTTATTTTTAAGCTTGGACTATTCGAAGAATAAGTAGAGCTTATGTTGTCACCCCGGCGTCGGCGTCGGCGTCACCGTCACGCCTTGGTTAAGGTTTTTAGTCAAGTTTGTATATGGAATACTACTGGCCCTACACCCACCATACTTGGACAACTTCATCTCCTAGTGATGTACATCAATAACCCCTGATCTATATATGACCTTGACCTACATTTCCTCTTGAATTACTTGGTTAATTCCCCTTGGTTAAGGTTTTTGGTCAACCTTGGTTAAGGTTTTTAGTCAAGCTTGTATATGCAATACTACTGGCCCTACACCCACCATACTTGGACAACTTCATCTCCTAGTGATGCACATCAATAACCCCTCATCTATATTTGACCTTGACCTACATTTCCTCTTGAATTACTTACTTAATTCCCCTTGGTTAAGGTTTTTAGTCAACCTTGGTAAAGGTTTTTTTTCAAGCTTGTACATTGAATACTATTGTGCATCCAGACACCATACTTCGACAACCTTTTCTCATAGGTATGTACATCAATAACCCTGATCTATATTTGACCTTGACCTACAAATTAACCTTTTTCCTCTTCAATTACTTATTTAATTCCTTTTGGTTAAGGTTTTTAGGTACATATTATTAGATACTAACTGCCCTACCACCCTCCATACTTGGACATACTAGAGGCTCACCCAACCATACTTGGACAACTTCATCTCCTAGTGATGTACATCAACCTTACCTATTTAATTGAACTTTTTGAATGACTATATTTGGACTTGATAATTCCGTTGACCTACATTTAACCTTGAATTTACTTACTTAATTCCCCTTGGTTAAGGTTTTTACTCGACCTTGGTTAAGCTTTTTACTCAAGCTTGTACATGGAATACTATTGTGCATACAGACACCATACTTGGACAACCTTTTCTCATATTCTCATAGTGATGTACATCAATAACCCCTGATCTATATTTGACCTTGACCTACATTTCCTCTTGAATTACTTACTTAATTCTCTTTGGTTAAGGTTTTTAGTCAAGCTTGTAGATGGAATACTCATGGCCCTACACCAACCATACTTGGACAACTTCATCTCCTAGTGATGTACATCAACAACCCCTGACCTATATTTGACCTTGACCTACATTTAACCTTAAATTACTTACTTAATTCCCCTTGGTTAAGGTTTTTACTCAACCTTGGTTAACGTTTTTCGTCAAGCTTGTACTATTGTGCATACAGACACCATCCTTGGATAACTTTTTCTCATAGGGATGTACATCAATAACCCCTGACCTTTATTTTACCTTCACCTACATTTAACCTTGAATTACTTGCTTAATGTTTATAGTCAAACTTGTATATGGAATACTTCTGGGCCTACATCAACCATACTTGGACAACTTCATCTCCTAGTGATGTACATCAATAATCCCTGACCTATATTTGACCTTGACCTATTTTTATCCTTGGATTACTTAGTTATCTCCCCTTGGTTACGGTTTTTACTCAAGCTTGTATATGGAATACTCCTGGGCCTACAGCAACCATACTTGGAAAACTTTATCTCCTAGTGATGTACATCAATAACCCCTGACCTATATCTGACATTGACCTACATTTAACCTTGAATTATACTGAGCAAAACTAGAAACGTCCCTCCATGTTTAAGGAAAGATTCATCAAAAACCAAAAGGGTTACTTTTAAAAATCAAAATGGAAAAACAAGTTCATTCATTTCTGTATCAAAGCCAATAAATTGCATTTGGATATCTTGTTAAATATTCGAGAGATAACCGGCCAAGGGCGGTAGGGGTCAAAATCAAAAATCACAAAAACTCGGAAATGTGTTACTTAATGTTTAGAGATGGAATTTCAATAAGTAATGTGGCAAATTCAGTAAATCTCGTTAGTACCGAGTGTGGCCACCATTTGCATGAATGCATGCAATGATCCTACGCCGCATCGACGTGACGTAACGCAATACCAGTGCGTTGGGCAAATTCCTCCATTCCCGTTGTAACGCCCGTGTAAGATCGCGAACATTGTCAATCTGATGGTTAGCTCGTGCTTTGCGGCCCAGCTCATCCCATATGTGCTCAATGGGATTGAGATCCGGGGAGACCGCGGGCCATGGCATGACGTCGACGTTGTTTTGCTGTAAGTATTGAGTGGTGACCCTGGTCTACGTGAGGGCGGGCATTGTCGTGCATCAATGTCACACCAGGACCATGCTGACGGTATAAATGTAAGGCATGTGCATTTAGCACATCTGCAACATAAACGTTGTGCATTGATGTTGCCCTGTATACAACAACCAAATCTGTCTTCCAGGTTTCCCCAATGATCCCACCCCAGACCATTACGCTCCTCCCCCAAACCTGTTCTTTCTCAACAATGCAACAATCGGTGAATCTTTCATTTTTACGCCTGTATACCCGTAATCTTCCGTCAGCATGACTAACTGTGAACCGAGATTCATCGGTGAACAAAACTCGGTTCCAGTCAGCCCTTCTCCAGTTCAGATGACGTCGCGCCCCTAACAGTCTGGCAGCACGGTGACGTTGGGTCATTATCTGACCAGTGTACGGGCGGCGTGCCCGGATTGGTTGGGCGTTACGACGTAACCGGTTGCGAATGGTCTGCCCTGAGACACCGTATCGCCTAGCAGTGACTGTGGCTGCCAATCGACGTTGACGTAAGTGCGTCAACGTAATGTAACGATCGGCTCTAGCCGTCGTTACACGAGGCCTACCAGGTCGCTGCCGGTCGTGAACAGCCCCAGTCTGCTGGTACCGGGCTGCAAGACGATCAATCGTCTTCCGACAGCAACCAAACCGAGGCGCGACCGCCCTGGCGGCCATCCCACCCGCAAGCATCCCAATTGCCTGATTTCGCTCGTTTTCGGAAAGCCGTGGCATATCGAAAACAGTGAAAAATTAAAAAAGTTTTTTAATTTTCCGAATAGCCCCTATCGCATGAATGGTACGACATGAACTGAATCACCTTATCGATGACACGTATAGCGTGCACGTGCAAAAAGTGGAAATCAACGTTCCGGTCACTGGCCGCTATGTAAACCGTGTGTATCGGCTAAACTCTACACGATCGTATTCTGAACATCGCCACGGTTTATATACATGTACTTTGAACATGTGGTACATACATAGACAGAGCTACACCGGCTATAAAACAGGGACGTTTCTAGTTTTGTTGAGTATATATGTCGCCATATGCACTGGGTTAAATGGTAGAAACATCCCTGAATGTGAATGTTGGTGTCCAGCACAGATATGACGGCGTTGTGGATTCCGACCGAAAAATATATCTACAATACGTTGCTTATCTGGAGCTCTGCTGGGTATAGGTATATAATTAGTTTGTTTCTAATAACTTAACAACCACTGTTTGTCCATAATTACATAAACTGATTAATACTAATCACATGGGTCAAAAGCTGTCTGCAATGTTTGCCTTACCAATCATTAAAACATTTTCATTTTTAAAAAAGGTTCATTGCTTGTCACTAATTGTATCCCCCGGGGACTCCATCGGGGGATACTATGGATTTGACAGTGGGCCGAGTGCGCGTCGGCCGCAGACACTTCTTTTCCGGAGCATAACTCGAACACCCTTTGGAATATTTTCATGAAACTTCACACATGCATAGACCACGAGCCGAAGGTGTGTCGCGCACAAGAATGACAACTCTTGCATAGCTAATTTTTTAGTTATCTGCCTTTTTTTGTTTCGCGCACTGATTTCGTATCCGGAGCATAACTCGACTACCCTTTGGAATATTTTCATGAAACTTCACACATGCATAGACCACGACCCGAAGGTGTGTCGCGCACAAGAATGACAACTCTTGCGTAGCTAATTTTTGAGTTATCTCCCTTTTTAGCTTGACTATTCGAAGAATAAGTAGAGCTTATGTTGTCACCCCGGCGTCGGCGTCGGCGTCACCGTCACGCCTTGGTTAAGGTTTTTAGTCAAGTTTGTATATGGAATACACTGGCACTGGCCCTACACCCACCATCTTGGACAACTTCATCTCCTAGTGATGTACATCAAATAACCCCTGAGTCTATATGACCTTGACCTACATTTCCTCTTTGAATTACTTGGTTAATTCCCCCTTGGTTAAGGTTTTTGGTCAACCTTGGTTAAGGTTTTTAGTCAAGCTTGTATATGCAATATAACTGGCCCTACACCCACCATACTTGGACAACTTCATCTCCAGTGATGCACATCAATAACCCCTCATCTATATTTGACCTTGACCTACATTTCCTCTTGAATTACTTACTTAATTCCCCTTGGTTAAGGTTTTTAGTCAACCTTGGTAAAGGTTTTTTTATTTTTTTCAAGTTTGTACATTGAATACTATTGTGCATCCAGACACCATACTTCGACAACCTTTCTCATAGGTATGTACATCAATAACCCCTGATCTATATTTGACCTTGACCTACATTTCCTCTTCAATTACTTACTTAATTCCTTTTGGTTAAGGTTTTTAGTCAACCTTATATATGAATACTACTGGCCCTACACCCACCATACTTGGACAACTTCATCTCCTAGTGATGTACATCAACAACCCCTGATCTATATTTGACCTTGACCTACATTTCCTCTTGAATTACTTACTTAATTCCCCTTGGTTAACGTTTTTAGTCAAGCTTGTAGATGGAATACTCCTGGCCCTACACCAACCATACTTGGACAACTTCATCTCCTAGTGATGTACATCAACAACCCCTGACCTATATTTGACCTTGACCTACATTTAACCTTGAATTACTTACTTAATTTCCCCTTGGTTAAGGTTTTTACTCGACCTTGGTTAAGCTTTTTACTCAAGCTTGTACATGGAATACTATTGTGCATACAGACACCATACTTGGACAACCTTTTCTCATATTCTCATAGTGATGTACATCAATAACCCCTGATCTATATTTGACCTTGACCTACATTTCCTCTTGAATTACTTACTTAATTCTCTTTGGGTTAAGGTTTTTAGTCAAGCTTGTAGATGGAATACTCATGGCCCTACACCAACCATACTTGGACAACTTCATCTCCTAGTGATGTACATCAACAACCCCTGACCTATATTTGACCTTGACCTACATTAACCTTAAATTACTTACTTAATTCCCCTTGGTTAAGGTTTTTACTCAACCTTGGTTAATTTTTTCGTTTTTCGTCAAGCTTGTACTTATGTGCATACAGACACCACCTATTGTGCATACAGACACCAATCCTTGGATAACTTTTTCTCATAGGGATGTACATCAATAACCCCTGACCTTTATTTTTACCTTCACCTACATTTAACCTTGAATTACTTGCTTAATGTTTATAGTCAAACTTGTATATGGAATACTTCTGGGCCTACAGCAACCATACTTGGAAAACTTTATCTCCTAGTGATGTACATCAATAACCCCTGACCTATCTGACATTGACCTACATTTAACCTTGAATTATACTGAGCAAAACTAGAAACGTCCCTCCATGTTTAAGGAAAGATTCATCAAAAACCATAAGGGTTATTTTTAAGAATCAAAATGGAAAAACAAGTTCATTCATTTCTGTATCAAAGCCAATAAATTGCATTTGGATATCTTGTTAAATATTCGAGAGATAACCGGCCAAGGGCGGTAGGGGTCAAAATCAAAAATCACAAAAACTCAGAAATGTGTTACTTAATGTTTAGAGATGGAATTTCAATAAGTAATGTGGCAAATTCAGTAAATCTCGTTAGTACCGAGTGTGGCCACCATTTGCATGAATGCATGCAATGATCCTACGCCGCATCGACGTGACGTAACGCAATACCAGTGCGTTGGGCAAATTCCTCCATTCCCGTTGTAACGCCCGTGTAAGATCGCGAACATTGTCAATCTGATGGTTAGCTCGTGCTTTGCGGCCCAGCTCATCCCATATGTGCTCAATGGGATTGAGATCCGGGAGACCGCGGGCCATGGCATGACGTCGACGTTGTTTTGCTGTAAGTATTGAGTGGTGACCTGGCTACGTGAGGGCGGGCATTGTCGTGCATCAATGTCACACCAGGACCATGCTGACGGATAAATGGTAAGGCATGTGCATTTAGCACATCTCCAACATAACGTTGTGCATTGATGTTGCCCTGTACAACAACCAAATCTGTCTTCCGGTTTCCCATGATCCCACCCCAGACCATTTCGCTCCCTCCCCCAAACCTGTTTCTTCTCAACAATGCAACAATCGGTGAATCTTTCATTTTTACGCCTGGTAAATCCGTAATCTATCCGTCAGCCATGACTAACTGTGAACCGAGATTCATCGGTGAACAAAACTCGGTTCCAGTCAGCCCTTCTCCAGTTCAGATGACGTCGCGCCCCTAACAGTCTGGCAGCACGGTGACGTTGGGTCATTATCTGACCAGTGTACGGGCGGCGTGCCCGGATTGGTTGGGCGTTACGACGTAACCGGTTGCGAATGGTCTGCCCTGAGACACCGTATCGCCTAGCAGTGACTGTGGCTGCCAATCGACGTTGACGTAATTGCGTCAACGTAATGTAACAATCGGCTCTAGCCGTCGTTACACGAGGCCTACCAGGTCGCTGCCGGTCGTGAACAGCCCCAGTCTGCTGGTACCGGGCTGCAAGACGATCAATCGTCTTCCGACAGCAACCAAACCGAGGCGCGACCGCCCTGGCGGCCATGCCACCCGCAAGCATCCCAATTGCCTGATTTCGCTCGTTTTCGGAAAGCCGTGGCATATCGAAAACAGTGAAAAATTAAAAACATTTTTTAATTTTCCGAATAGCCCCTATCGCATGAATGGTACGACATGAACTGAATCACCTTATCGATGACAAGTATAGCGTGCACGTGCAAAAAGTGGAAATCAACGTTCCGGTCACTGGCCGCTATGTAAACCGTGTGTATCGGCTAAACTCTACACGATCGTATTCTGAACATCGCCACGGTTTAAAATACATGTACTTTGAACATGTGGTACATACATAGACAGAGCTACACCGGCTATAAAACAGGGACGTTTCTAGTTTTGTTGAGTATACTTACTTAATTTCCCTTGGTTAATGTTTTTAGTCAACCTTGGTTAAGGTTTTTATGCAGGCCGCAGCCACCTTCGTTGTCAAGCTATGTGTACATCGACAACCCTCGTAGTCGAGCTATGCTGTTCTCCTACAGCTCTTGTTTGTTTTGCGCACTCTACAAACTGGACAAAAATGCATGAAGACCCGTTTTCTCGTGTGCTCTGTACACCTTACATGTAGAGAGAACAGAGACTGGGAGAACCATTCACCTGTGCATGTGCTAGCATGTGCTACCATGTGCTACCATGTGCAAATGTCCAGTCTTGACCACTCTTGACCACAGGTAATTTATACAGGTAAATTACTACATTGGATATTACATTTCCGTAAACTGTGTTGAAAATATTGTGGCATTATGTGGACCTGTGCAGATATATGTATATAAATATAGGACTATTAAAAAAAAAATCTGGGCTCCAGTAGCAAGCATTATTATTTTTCATTTTTAAATTTTTTTTTTTTTTCCATTTTTTTTTTTCATTTATTTTTTCAAATTCTTTTTCAATTTTTGTCTAGTAGCATAAGGTCGTAAGTGCTATATACAGACTATTATCATATAATAAAACAATTATTGACTAGTGAGCCATAGAATATAATCTGATATTCCATGACTCACTAGTCAATAATTGTAGAATATGTTCGGGCCAGTGAAAATTGCTTTCGGGCCCAGGCTCGAGGTCAAGGCGGGACAAGGCGAGGCATTTGATTCCGCGGAATTCTTGTTTACTTATCTCCCTTTGTTGTTTCATTCTCTGATTTCGTATCCAGAGCATAACTCGAACATCCTTTGGAATATTTTTATGCCCCACCACAATAGTGGAGGGGGCATTTAGTGTTACCCTTGTCCGTCCGTCCGTCCGCACACACGAATGGGTACTTGTTGTAAGCGTACGGGGATCTTATTGGGTAGGGTTAGGATAGTGTTGGGTACTCTTGTTGGGTATTTTTATACAGTAAAACCCCAACAAGTATTCATTCGTAGGAACGTGCGTCCCGTCCTCCCATCCGTCCGTCCGTCCGTCCGTCCGTCCGTCACAAAACTTTAACACTCGGGTAAATGTCTCATAATTTCTTCATCCTTTGACCGATCTGCTTCATATTTCATATACACATTGCTCTGATGGTTCACTACCGCCCTGTGTCCTGCCCCCGCCAAGCCCAGGGTCAAGGTCACATACTTGGTGCTTCAAAAACTGTAATGCTCGGGTAAATATCTTATAATTTCTGTTTTCTTTCACGGATCAGTTTCATATTTCATATACACATTGCTCTAATGGTCCTCTACCGCCCTGTGCCAAATCCACGTTCGTCCTGCCCCCGTCAAGCCCAGGGTCAAGGTCACATACTTGGTGTTTCAAAAACTTTAACGCTCAGGTTAATATCTTATAATTTCTGTTTTCTTTCATGGATCAGCTTCATATTTCATATACACATTGCTCTAATGCTCCTCTACCGCCCTGTGCCAAATCCACGTTCGTCCTGCCCCCGCCAAGCCCAGGGTCAAGGTCACATACTTAGTGCTTCAAAAACGTTAACGCTCGGGTAAATATCTTATAATTTCTGTTTTCTTTCATGGATCATCTTCATATTTCATATACGCATTGCTCTAATGGTCCTCTACTGCCCTGTGCCAAATCCACGTTCGTCCTGCCCCCGCCAAGCCCAGGGTCAAGGTCACATACTTGGTGCTTCAAAAACTTTAACGCTCAGGTAAATATCTTATAATTTGTCTTCCCATTCACGGATCAACTTCATATTTCATATACGCGTTGCTCTAATGGTCCTCTACCGCCCTGTGCCAAATCCATGTTCGTCCTGCCCCCGCCAAGCCCAGGGTTAAGATCACATACTTAGTGCTTCAAAAACTTTAACGCTCGGGTAAATATCTTATAATTTCTGTTTTCTTTCACGGATCAGCTTCATATTTCATATATGCATTGCTCTAATGGTCCTCTACCGCCCTTTGCCAAATCCACGTTCGTCCTGCCCCCGCCAAGCCCAGGGTCAAGGTCACATACTTGGTGCTTCAAAAACTTTAACGCTCGGGTAAAAGAAAATTTTTACTTCGAATTTGGCCTCATTTATTATCAAAGCGATATGTGGGACATCCGTGTTCTATGAACACATTTTCTAGTTTATTAAACTTCACACATGCATAGAAGACGACCCAAAGGTGTGTCGCACGTAAGAATGACAACTCTTGCGTCGTTAATTTCTTAGTTATCTCCCTTTGTTGTTTCGTGCACTGATTTTGTCTCCGGAGCATAACTCGAACACCCTTTTTTCAAACTACTTGTGTATCTGGGGAGGGGGATACACATGCACTTGTCGACAAGCGTCCATTTCTAGTTTATACAGGGTTATTAAACATTATTTCTACCGACAAACGTAAGTGGGGCATTTGTCCTCCCTATGCAAAGATAATCGGGGCATTTGTCCTCCCTATGTCCAGCCCGTAGTCAGATCCAAGCATATACAAATTTGTATATACACAATAATGAGCACTCGTGAAGTTAACATTGCGCATTACAGTCTGCTCGTGATCTGGTCTAAAGTAGAGCAGTTATGAAATCTATAGCGTTATGAAATGTCCGGGCGGGTGGGCTTGACTGGTACTAACCCAAGGGATCTTTCAGGTAGGAATACCCAATCGGGGACCCCCGCTGGCAAACGAACGATACAGTCTGCTCACGGCACGACACATAAAAGTCTACACAATAGTGGCTCACCCCCAAACGAACATAGTGCTATCTATTAAATTATAAAGTAGTGACTACTTACATGCGGGGGCCGGTATTTTAGCGGGTGAGGATAACCATACGTGCAAATCTGCACAAATCATTTACCATATTTTTATTCGCATCTTCCTAAATATACTTTTAATAATTAAGACCAATAACAGTGGCCAACCATTAACAATATTGACAGGGCAACACGACTCGTAGGCATAAACGACATGACCAGTGACAACTGACAATTGACCCCCGAAACTGACTGGGGGCCCATTTTGTCCCTAACCATGCATGTCCATTTCCCGTCACTTTACAGAACAATGGGTGCGCGTGCGTGCGTGCGTGCGTGTGTACGTGCTTCGTGCGTGTGTGCTGCGTGCTGCGTGCGTGCGTACGTGCGTGCGTGCGCGCCCGTGTATGTATATGTGATTGATCGAATGGGGGCTGGGCTAAGTGATGGGGTGTGTGGTTGGCGGGTGTATGGATGGGTTGATGTGGTCCACTAATTCAATGGAATTGGGCTAAGTGATTGAGTGAGTCAGTGGGGTGAGGTAGTCAGCTGGTTGAGTGGAGTTGTGCAAAATCGCCTCTTTTTGAGGCTTTTTTTTTTTAGCTTTACTACAGGGACTCCGGAGCTACCGGTGGAACTGGAGGTTTCCTCCACCAGGAGTAATTGCTTTTTATGTCGAAATTGACCATCTGCATTACTCCAATATAGACAAAAATCAAACGATTTAATGTTTATTAGTCTATTTCGGTCAAAATTTGACTGTGTGGTAGGTGACTCAAAACTAAACTAAAATTAAATAAATGCTAGTAAATAACAAAAACAAATATATATATAAAACCCAATTAACAACACAAAATCAGCAATCACGATTATCATGATAGGTTAATATTGCATTCTGATACAGCACACTAGCATAGGGTGAGGGTGGCACATCAAATACCATACCGTTGGAAATCACTCTCTTCTCTTCTCTTCTCTTCTCTTCAGATAGTACACTTGCCACTTAATTTCATTTGACCAGTCCGTATGCCACTCAACACGCACAATACACGTAAACTAATATGGGTTCCCCTCAATCATCTCTAATCGATACCCAGCCATACTATATCACACACATATAAGCTGATGGGTGATATAGGAGGCCTCAAATTATAGGTTACCCTGCCTGCATAGATTCACCTATATTTGACGCACATTTTTGGAGCCTGAATTATAAATGCAACATTTATCAAAATTCGGAAATATAAACCAGACCGACGACCATCGTCCTGCTTCTTTACTGGGCTATATATCCCGGGTATGGAAGGTGTTCGAGCCAATTCCCACCCTTAAATATGAGCCTAATCGAGAAAAAAAACATCTCTATGTGGGGCATTCGTACAGATTACCGATAGTCTGGTCAACCTAGCTAGATATGCCGGCTGCTCAGGGACTACATTGTTGTACGCATTAGCGATAATGTGGTCGTCCTAAGTTGATGAGCATGCTGATCAGGCACTACACTGATCTACAATTTGGTGATATTCTCAGCAGCCTGTGTATATATGCAAGTTGATAAGGGACTATACTAATATACCGACTGTCGATATTCTGATCAGCGTGGTTGTTGTTGTTGTTTATCGAATTTAAGGGTTTCCCGACACGGCGGCTGGGATTACCCGCGGATTGCTCCGCAAAGTTTGCTGTGTTCCTGGGTAGAACCAGTATTAGCCAGGGCTCCTGGTGAGGAACCAGTATGCCCTTTCCTTACTGTGGCCCGTTGTGGCCTGTATGTGTGTGTGTATATGTGTTTGTCAGGCTTTTCGTTGCATCAGGCTGATCATACGTGGCCTATAGTTTGGAACTTTGTAACAGGCTTTCGTGACATCCGACTACCATATGGGTGTCGGCTTATTATGCCTGGGTGGATTTATTTGATTTTTTCGTGTGATCAATGCATGTCTATGTGACCTATTTGTGTCCTATGGGGATCTGGGGGATGTGCACATGTGGGGCTTGGGACTTGAGGGAGACATATGCCCAGCGAGAGTAGCAAGCAGTGGATCTTTGTTTAGTTGTTGTTGTTGCTGTTGTTGTTGTTGTTGTTGTTGGCATAGTCGCGTCTTCACGGTTTGGTACTGGACATGACGTTGTGTAGCTAGACGTCGTAGTTGGGTGGCTAACTAGTCCAGGGATTTCGGATCCACTGGGTTCGTTGCCAAGCGTTCCTCGGATGGGGTCCGCTATTGTTGTCGTCTCGTCGTCACCAATTCAAGTCGCCGCGTAGAATGTTCGTCTAGGGCCAATCTGTCTTCTATTTTCGTCACCGTACACCAGCAGCAAGCCGTCTTGGCCCACGAGTTATGGGTCATGTATCGTTAAATGCGTAGAGAAAATACGGCACCCTCTCAGGGCCACACCTGGGCTTACTATGCACTCTAACACCCTGGCGGGTGTCGCAGCTCGCCCATGTCTGCTTATGCCCAGCAACTAGGTCTGACGTGTTTTCCTGTTATAGGAATAACGCATGACCTAATGTGTTGGGGCCATTTCTCATGCTCACATCTGGTCATGCGTATGACTACCGTGGGCATGGGAGATGACCATATAAGTATACATACCAACTGGGGTCCCCATCTGACCGTCGTTGAATTATAGTGTTATTTACGTGTAACTTTTTTTTTTGGATAAAGTTTTTAAATCGTGCCTGAGAGTAGACATGTGTGGGTGTCCACTATCAGGTCCGATTCAGAGTGTAATATTTGTATTTTTACTTGCCTGTACTACGGCTTTTTAAGTCACTGGTTTTATACTCATGTTCAATGATTTTCTTGGTTGGCGGTTATGATATTGTCTTAAGCGTGCTGGGTGCTAAAAAGCCCTGTGTAGGATTTCTCCATAGGGCCTTTATATCGCTCCCCGGACTTGGCGTCCATACAGGCTGTTTTAGACATATCATTGTTCCTTCAACTTCGGAATTTCAGTGTATGGGTATTTGGCAGACGTTATTATTATATCGCTGGGGTTTATGTGTGTATGTTGGTTGGTATCGACTGGTTTTGTAGCTCTGTCGTGGTTTTAGACGAGTACATATTTAATTTGTATGGCTGAGGCAGAGTGCATGTAGCCATTTTAGTCTTTGTTTTGGGCATATCCTTTATTTCGTAATTGTATCCCCCGGACTCCGTCGGGGGATACTATGGATTTGACAGCGCGCCGCGTCCGCGTCCGCGTCCGCGTCCGCCGCAGACACTTCTTGTCCGGAGCATAACTCGAACACCCTTTGGAATATTTTCATGAAACTTCACACATGCATAGACCACGACCCAAAGGTGTGTCGCGCACAAGAATGACAACTCTTGCATAGCTAATTTTTGAGTTATCTCCCTTTTTTGTTTCTCGTACTGATTTCGTGTCCGGAGCATAACTCCACCACCCTTTGGAATATTTTCATGAAACTTTACACATGCATAGACCACGACCCGAAGGTGTGTCGCGCACAAGAATGACAACTCTTGCATAGCTAATTTTTTAGTTATCTCCCTTTTTTGTTTTGCGCACTGATTGACCATAACTCGACCACACTTTGGAATATTTTTATGAAACTTAACACATTCAATTAGACCACGAACTGAAGGTGTGTCGTGCACAAGAATGACAACTCTTGCATAGCTAATTTTTTTTTTGAGTTATCTCCCTTTTTTGTTTTTGCTCACTGATTTCCTGTCCGGAGCATAACTCGACCACCCTTTGGAATATTTTCATGAAACTTCACACATGCATAGACCACGACCCGGAGGTGTGTCGCGCACAAGAATGACAACTCTTGCGTAGCTAATTTTTTAGTTATCTCCCTTTTTTGTTTTGCGCACTCTACAAACTGGACAATAATGCATGAAGACCTGTTTTCTCGTCTGCTCTGTACACCTTTTCTCGTGTGCTCTGTACACCTTACCTGTAGAGAGAACAATAGAAACTGGGAGAACCATGTGCTAGCATGGGCTAGCATGTGCAGATGTCCAGTGCTTGACCACTGCTGACCAGGTAATTTATACAGGTAAATCACTACATTGGGTACTGTGTTGAAAATATTGTGGCATTATGTGGACCTGTGCAGATTTTTGTAGATAAATATAGGACTATTAAAAAAAAATCTGGTCTACAATAGCAAGCATTATTATTTTTAAACTTTTTTTTCATTTTGTTTTCTTTTTTCATTTTTTTTTTTTTCATTTTTTTTTTCAAATTATTTTTCAATTTTTGTCTAGTAGCATAAGGTCGTAAGTGCTTTATACAGACTATTCACCTGTGCATGTGCTAGCATGTGCAACTGACCACTTACAGGTAATTTATACAGGTAAATGATTATATTACATTTCCGTAAACTGTGTTGAAAATATTGTGGCATTATGTGGACCTGTGCAGATATATATAGATAAATATAGGACTATTAAAAAAAAAATCTGTGCTCCAGTAGCAAGCATTATTATTTTTAAACTTTCTTTTTCCATTTTTTTTTTTTCATTTTTTTTTTCAAATTATTTTTCAATTTTTGTCTAGTAGCATAAGGTGGTAAGTGCTATATACAGATTATTCACCTGTGCATGTGCTAGCATGTGCAACGACCACTGACAACTTACAGGTAATTTATACAGGTAAATGATTATATTACATTTCCGTAAACTGTGTTGAAAATATTGTGGGAATATGTGGACCTGTGTATATTTGATATGTAGATAAATATAGGACTATTAAAAAACATTCTGGGCTCCAGTAGGGAGCATTATTCTTTTTCTTTCTTTTAATTTAATTTTTTTTTCCATTTTTTTTTCCATTTTTTTACATTCTTTTTCAATTTTTTAACTGACCACTAACTTATTACAGGTAATTTATACAGGTACATTATTACATTTCCGTAAACTGTGTTGACAATATTGTGGCAGTATGCCATATGGACCTGTGCAGATATGTAGATAAATATAGGACTATTAACAAAAATTCTGGGCTCCAGTAGCGAGCATTATTTTTTAAAAAATAATTGTATATTACATTTCCGTAAACTGTGTTGAAAATATTGTGGCATTATGTGGACCTGTGCAGATATATGTAGATAAATATAGGACTATTAAAAAAAAATTCTGGGCTCCAGTAGCAAGTATTATTATTTTTTATTTTCCAACTTTTTTTTTCAAATTTTTTTTAATTTTTTTTTTTACATTCTTTTTAATTTTTTTAACTGACCACTAACTTATTACAGGTAATTTATACAGCTAAATTATTACATTTACCTAAACTGTGTTGACAATATTGTGGCAGTATGTGGACCTGATATATGTAGATAAATATAGGACTATTAAAAAAAATTCTCGGCTCCAGTAGCGAGCATTATTT
This sequence comes from Conchocele bisecta, assembly GCA_029237695.1. NCBI lineage: Eukaryota > Metazoa > Mollusca > Bivalvia > Lucinida > Thyasiridae > Conchocele > Conchocele bisecta. Next base: position 95,446,282 of record CM055265.1, on the reverse strand, counting down.
TTTTTATTTACATTCTATATTACATTTCCGTCAACTGTGTTGAAAATATTGTGGCAATATGTGCACCTGTGCAGATATATGTACATAAATATAGGACTATTAAAAAATAATTCTGCGCTCCAGTAGCTTCACACATGCATAGACCCTAAAGGTGTGTCGCGCAAGAATGACAACTCTTGCATCACTAATTGTTTAGTTATCTCCCTTTGTCCGTCACCGATTTTGTCTCCGGAGCATAACTCGATCACCCTTTTTTCAAACTACTTGTGTATCTGGGGAGGGGGATACACATGCGCTTGTCGACAAGCGTCCATTTCTAGTTTTCAAATGTTTTTGTTCTCCTTTTTACATTTGTACATATATCCTGGAAGAAAAGGCATGCGTGATTATATACGGTACTGGTGTTTGCATATATTCAATGAATTTCGAAGCCGGGAGGTTATGATATTGTCCTAGGCGTGTTGGGTGCTGGCAGCCCTGTGTAGGTATGAACCATAGGGTTTCCATATTGCTTCCCCGGACATGTCGTCCATACAGGCCGTTTTAGACATACCATTGTTCCTCCGGCCCCAGAGATTCATTGTGTGCTTACTCTCAGGTAGGATGCGGTCTTTTTGTCGCTGTTTTGTTTTTATTTATGTAATTGTTTTCATTTGATTGTGCTGTTTTTTGTTTTTGTTTTGTTTGCATATTTACAAAACGATACATAGATATACGCATACACACACATCAATATATCTTTTTGTTTGTTGTTATTGTTTTCAGTTGTTCACTGTTCAGTGGAATTCGATACTGGTGGTTCTGATATTGTCATAGGCGTGCTGGGTGCTGATCGCCCTGTGTGGGATTTCTCCCTAGGGTTATCGTGTTGCTCCCTGAACTTGCGTCCTTACAGGCCGTTTTAGACATATCATATATCCTCCAGCATGGAAGTTCATTATACAGTTGTAATTGGTTGTTATTTTATAGTTTAGTTCTGTGTTGATATATGTATATATATAATTTTTTTTCTGCAATAGAATGACATGTGTTATGTATGTTTTCTTGTGTGTCCTCCCGTACGGGTTTCTCTGTTCTTTTGCTTGAGCTGTAAGGAAATAGAGTTCGTTATTAACGCATGCAAATAATACGTGTGCACCCACAGGCAACGTTGAATATCCCCCACCCACTTGAATTCATGTAGTACTCTTATCTATACAGATTGAGTTGAATACAATGGAATTATTTTAGTAGCCCTGTGTGTGCACCTTCATGGATTGCGGTAATTGGTGTTCATTGTGGCTGGCGATAATTGTGTTCACTTGAGTCGATTTCCTGCTTTGAATTACTTGAAGCTAGGTGATCTACTGGAGCGAGCCCTGCGGTCTGTTTACCCAGGGCTGTGCATTAGCTGCTAGTGTATTGTCCAGCGATCAACGTCTGTGACGGCCCTTTTCAGGGCCCATTTCACTTTGTACGAGAGGGGTTAGGGTCAAAACGTACCCGAGTCAAAACGTACCCAAAACAAAAAGGTCAAAACGTACCCATGGTCGGGTCAAAACGTACCCAAAGTCGGGTCAAAACGTACCCATGGTCGGGTCAAAACGTACCCATGTTCAAGTCAAAACGTAACCCACTATGAAAAGTGAAATATATCATTTTAATTCATATATTTTGCATTGTGGGTTGTTTAGACTACTTGAATGTGTAGTTTGAAGTAAAAAAAATTGCAAAGTTTTATACTTTTATGTCAGAATATTGAGATGTTTTGAGCGAACTCGGATACGTTTTGCTAAATATAATATACAGAAAACAACTTGAAATTTCCCACAAGATTATTGTGCATACTTGATATTTTTCATGATATTAATGTTTATACTAAAGAACCGTTGTTAAATCGTGGTTAAATGTAGCATTTCGATAACGAAATTGTGACAATGAATGCATGTATAGAATGTGGGATTAACCAAGTGTCTCAGGATGTGGTCCCCCGGATACGGTCAAACAAACCAACAAGCTGTTGGTGTTAATTGTGGCACGCTCCAGTCCACGGACTATCTGTATACATGGAATATGATAAACAATAACGCATTTTATTAAGGAAACAATGCTTTATAGACTCTTATAAGACATCAAACAACAATTTTTAATGCAGAAAATATACATCACAAACAATGTAGTTATACACGGAAAACATAAATCACCAACAATGAAACCAACGTTACAATGTCGGCACAACAATGTAGACACGAAACGATACAATTCAGCTCAAACAATGTAGACCCTAATCAGACAATGCATAAGGAAACGATACAATTCAGCTCAAACAATGTAGACCCTAACCAGACAATGCATGAAGGAAACGATACAATTCAGCTCAAACAATGTAGACCCTAATCAGACAGACATGGCATGAAGGAAACGATACAATTCAGCTCAAACAAAGTAGACCCTAATCAGAAACGAATAAAACATACAATTCAGCTCAAACAATGTAGAACCTAATCAGACATGGCATGAAGGAAACGATACAATTCAGCTTAAACAATGTAGACCCTAATCAGACAATCATTCAGTAGATAATCAGACATGACGGAGCTCACGGGGTAGGGGGCATACACCGCGGCAAGCTTCTTCAGCAGCTTGCTGGTGTTGATCTCGCCGTCGGCATATCGTCCCCACACCGCAAATACCAGGGACTGGAGTGTTCTGTGAGACTTCTTCTGATGTTTGGACAGTTTTCTCTCGGATACAAGCTTCATCTGGAGAGGTAGCAGCTTCGCCTCGTCGTAGAGTGTTCTAATCAGGAGGTAGAACGGTGGCGGGCCTACGCTGCGGAAGTTGAGGCGACGATGCCATCCTGTAAATAAATGAAATACGCATATAATGAACCAGTTACGACCATACTAGACAATCGATATGGCAAACGCGATCACGATGTATTATCGAAAATGTAATGCATAAATCACGTAATTACTGATATGACATTCGGATAATTACCTTCGCAGTCATTGTTTGTCCTAATGGACTGGCCATACACCGACCATTCCTCCGGAGCCCAGATACCCGTAATCCACGTGTCTCGTACGTACGTCACCAACGGTAGTAGAGCGGGGGAAGCCTGATCGATAGTGTTGCGAATGCCGGTCGTATGTGTTCCGCCGGCAACAACGGTAACGCCAGCAACTTCCGGACGTAGTTGTGGCAAGGGCCGTCTGCGTTGTATTCGCCCTGGAGACCAATAGCCTGTAAACAAACACGTACAATGTGTGCTCATTGATATTACAAAGTTATATATGTTTTAATATCTCATATTTAATTAATTTAAATTGTTGTATACTTGTATATATCAAGTTCTATATTTATCATTTTAGATACGTACTTGAACCTTGCGGAATACGGCCTGTGACCAATGGAACGCGCAGCCCTGCAACTTCGCCAGAGGAAATACACGTCGGAGCGCCGACCAGGTGGCTGCTTCAAAATCCAGTACCATTCGCTGTACGGCTGGCGGGGACGGGAACAACGACTTCACTTTCTGAAAATAAAATGAATAAATGTCATTACATACAAGCATGCCATGTGAATTTTGCATAAAATATAGACATGTCATATTTATACGAGAAGCACGCCATGTGAGTTTGTATAAAATTTGTGAATTTTGCATAAAATATAGACATGTCATATTTATACGAGAAGCACGCCATGTGAGTTTGTATAAAATTTACTATAATTTTGTGAATGACAATTGTATACCATGTAATTACCTTTCAGTACTTTCTTGTAATCTTTACTTTCGGCGTTTGCCCATTGAATGACAAATGCCAACGGAACCTGCTTGGACTGCCCCCCACTCGTCACAAAGGCATGGATGCTGAACAATTGCATGAATGGGTCCATCGGCCGTAGTATCTTGAACGTTCCGTCAAGATACCAGGATTTCGCCTTGCCCAGAACGTCCAACTGGGTTTGTGTTGCTAATACGAGATGCCGGGCTCCGTCGACGATCACGTCATGGCGGAGAAAGTCTGGGGGGAGGAAATCCTCAGATAACTGCAACATAAATGTATATAAAATTACATGTCATCTACACTTACCATTGTAAAGTATTGTAGCCTTTACTTTGCTTTGTTTCTGTGTTGTGTTGTGCGTAATTTTCCTTGGTCTGTGACCATTTGTTTTAATTGCACCTGCTCGTCTCCTCGTTGTTGTTGTTGTACCTGCGCCTATTTGGTGCCCTGGTCGGGGTGGACAGCCTTGGCAAATCCTCCTCATCGTTAGGGCTCCGCGGCGCAGGGTCCGACGTTCAGCGTATATTCCTGTTTTGTCTCCTTGTTTGTTGTTGTTGTTGTTGTTGTTTTTCCATCCACTTCATCTTATGCGCCCCCACTCTGCGGGGAATCCTAGGTTAGGGGGAGGCCTTCATAGGCTGCTCCCCCACTTGATTAATGAGTCAGCGGCATGGTGGCGCTGTTCCTTATCCTCTCTGATTGAACCTGCGCCTATATGGCGCGCTGGTCGGGGTGGACAGCACGGGCAAATCCTCCACATCGTCAGGGCTCCGCGGCGCAGGGTTCGATGTTCAGTGTCCATTCCTGTTTATCTCCTTGTTTATCTCCTTGTTTGTTGTTGTTGTTGTTCCATCCATTTCACATGGTGCGTCCCCATCCTGCGGGGATTCCCCGATTAGGAGGGAGGCCTTCATAGGCGGATCCCCCACTTGTTTTTATTGAGTCAGCGGCATGGTGGCGCTGTTTCATATCATCTCTCATTGTACCTGCGCCTATATGGCGCCCTGGTCGGGGTGGACAGCATGGGCAAATCCTCCACATCGTCAGGGCTCCGCGGCGCAGGGTTCGATGTTCAGTGTCCATTCCTGTTTATCTCCTTGTTTGTTGTTGTTGTTGTTTTTTCATCCAATTGTTCCTGCGCCTATATAGTACCCTGGTCGGGGGGGGGGGGGGGAACAGCACGGGCAGATCCTCCACACCATTAGGGCTCCGTGGCGCACGTTCCGACGTTCAGCGGCCATTTCTGCTCATTTTCCTCGTTTGTTGTTGTTGTTGTTTTTTCATCCAATTGTTCCTGCGCCTATATGGTACCCTGGTCGGGGGGGGGGGGGGGGGGACAGCACGGGCAGATCCTCCACACCATTAGGGCTCCGTGGCGCAGGGTCCGACGTTCAGCGTCCATTTCTGCTCATATTCCTCGTTTTTTGTTGTTGTTGTTTTCCCCGTCCATCTTGCGCTAGAGGGGAGACATAAGACTGGTGGTGTTTTTTTTTTTTGTAGGGTGTGTTGTTGTGTGTGGCTGTTTTGTGGGATGTTTTTGCCATGACAATACTCCTTGTATAAAGTTGTTATATTTTATTCCAGTATCCGGTTTCTTTAACATATTTTAGTATGGCGCGATAGACCTCCTCCTCCGCCGCCGCCGGTGGGAATATCAGGCTATATGGGTCGGCGGGTATGTCGTACTTAATACATACTGCTTCTAGATCTCGTCTGTCAGCTTCGAATGCTGGACAGTCAAAGAAATAGTGCCATGGGTGCTCGGGCATTCCGTCGTCGCAATTGTCGCTGTCTATTGTTTCTATAACTCCTGAGTTTATAAGATTTGTTTTTATTCCGTTTGTACCTAGCCTTAGTCGTGTTATGATTCGGTCAGCCCGTCGATCTGTGCTATACAGCTTACATTTGCGTGGTATTATAGGACAATTACCTCTGAGAAAGTTAGTTTGTGGTACGTCATTCCATAGTTTTTGCCATTTTGATTTGATTTTTTCGTCTATAATTGCGTATATTTCTCGCGGAGTGGGTTTTGTTTGGTCTACCTTACCACACAGGTGAGCTGTTCCTGCTGCGGCATCCGCGAGTTCGTTTCCCGGGATCCCTACATGTGATGGTACCCAGTCTATACTTATTTGTTTGCCTAATCGTATGTTTTCGCTTATTAAGGTTTTAATGAGATGTATTTTATCTGGCCTGGTCTTAGAGTGTCCAGAGTTGATGGCCTGGACAGAGCTAAGTGAGTCAGTTAGTATGACGGTGTTGCAATACTCGTTTTGTTTTAAATTATATTCTAGCGATTTTTCTATGGCTATCAGTTCGGATGTGAAAATCGTTAATTTAGGGTCGAGTTTGTATTGTTCCATATAATCTAGTTCCGGTACGGCAAAGGCGGTGGAGGTGGTATTTTGTTCCTGATTTTTGCTTCCATCTGTGTATATTTGTAACGTTTCAGACCATTTTTCATCTATGTGTTGGATTGTTTGTTTAAGACATTCTGATGGGTTTTGATGTTTGTTTGGTATATTGCCATGTAGTTCACTTTGCGCCGTGATCTCGTGTGGGTAGTATGGGATGTTAACCTGGTATGGCTGTATTTCGCAGTCATCCAGGCCCACCTCTTTGCTTAGTATTTGTGCATTCATTGCGTAACATATGTCATTTTTTCCTTTATGATTTTTGTTTATCTGTTCTTGGCGCGTGTATATTCCATTTGGTTTCACGAGGTTGTTTATGGGTAGGTTTGGCCCGTGTGGTGTTGATCTGACCCAGTATTTTAACGTGTTTTGTTCGCGTCTTAGTTCTAACGGTTTTACACCGGATTCTACCTGTAATGCTGTTATTCTCGTTGCTTTGTAAGCCCCGGTTGCTACTCTAAGCGCGGCATTTTGTACCCTTTCTAGCCTTATTAGTTACGTTTTATTTGCTCCGTGGTATAGTATACTACCGTAGTCTAGTTTAGATAGTATTAGTGCTTTATACAATAGCAGTAGCGCTTTTTTGTCCGCGCCGAATGAGGTGCCTGAGATTAATTTGTCAGGTTTAAATCTCGCATGCACCTTGTTATTAGGTAATTAATGTGTGCTCGCCACGTTTGATTGTCGTCTAGGATCAATCCGAGGAATTTAGCTTGTCGTTTGTATGGGATGTCCTGGCCATTTATTCTCAATTTTTGCATTGGTCCCGCGCTTGTGGAGTACTGTTGCTGGGTGGTGTCATATGTGAGTTTGTGTTTCTGTGTATGTGAGTTTTTGTGAAAAATGACTGCCTCAGTTTTTAGTGGGGAGATTTTAAAGCCCCGTGTATTTTGCCATTTTTCAATTATATCTAGCGTTGTTTGTAATTTTTTTCGAGATACCTCTATTTTATGGTGCACGTGCCAAATGGCTGAGTCGTCTGCGAATTGTGATAGATCCACATCTGACTTACGGAGTTGTTGGTATAGTGAGTCAATCATTACATTAAATAATATCGGACTTATCACACTGCCTTGTGGGCTGCCGTTTTCGATATCTGTGAAGTCCGCGTGTTCTGTTCCTAGCCTTACTCTTATTTTCCTGCCCGTTAGGAAGTTATCTATCCATTTAAGCATTCTGTTATTAATGCCTCTTTTTGTAAGTTGGACAATGGCTCCTTTTGTATTGTATTGTAGTGAATCTGATCTGCTCCGGGTGCAGAATTTTTCTTTTTACTTAGCGAGTATTTGAGTTCTGACATTATGAAATCGCGATTGAGGTAGTCGTTATTTTCGTCTGGTGCGAGTGTGTTTTCGCGTTTTGTTTTCGCTGTTATTTCCGGGTCTATTAATTCCTTATTGCGTCTGAATGTGTTATTGAGGTTTTCGTTGCTTGACACGTGTTTGTAATGTTCGGTTAGCACCCCGGCTTTGTCATTATCGTTAATAATTAGTTTATTGTTGTGTTTTAATAATTTTATTCGTGCAATGGATTTGCCCCTTAGTCTATTAAATTTATCCCAAATTTCTTTGCTTGTTTTGTCGCTTGTTATTTGCGATATAAATGTTTTCCATCCTAATTCTCTTGCTGTCTGAAGGGTTATTTTTGCTTGTCTCTTTGCCTGCTTATACTCATTTTTGCGTTGTATTGTTAACTCTGTTAGTTTGTTACTTGTATGCTTTCTTTCTGTCTCATATTTGTTTCCATGCTTAAAAGCGCTTTTTAGTCTGCGGTGGCAGTTTTGTCTATTTTTTATAGCATCTTTGCATTCATCCGTCCACCACGGATTGGCGGGGCGGCTGTGCGCCTTTCCGCTTGTCTGTGGTATACATTCTTTACTTATGTCATAAAGCGTATCAATGAATTTTTCGTTTTGCTTGTTACAGTTTTGATTGGGGTCTGTCTATATTGAGGTTTTCATTACACATTGATTGAAATTTTTCCCAGTCTGCCTTATCAAATTTCCATTTTGGTATAGTTGCCGGGGTGCTACGATCAGCGTGGATTGATAATTACTGCGTTTATGACATTTTAATCCATTGTTTGCACCAAGGTGTGATACCCGGATGTTTATTGTCAATTGGTGATTATACAGCCAGTACCTTACGATATAGCCCACCAGTATAGCCCAATATCACACTGCGCTTCCTGGCTGTCTGATCAGGCCATACGCCGGTGGTCGTTGAGTCAATACCGCATTTGCTATGTGTATTAGTAACGATCTGCTGAATGTAAAAGTACAATAATTATTATGAGTAGGGTATACACTGGAAATATGTCCTAACGTCACTCTTCTTAACTGACGTCACAATTTCGCACCTGTAGTATGCAGCTACTGTTAATAATTTGGAAAATATGCTGATTATGACAGGCAAGAGAGTAAGAAAACATGTTCATATTCGTCTTATGATAAGACAACATTATTTTTGCAATTATTAAAATATCCTTTGTTAATTGTTGTCACCATTTCAGCATTCAATTGTTGTTGCAGACGCGCGAAAATGCGTCAGCTAATGAAAACCCGACTTTTCAAATAATCCGACCAATAATAACTACGCTTCCAGCGGGAAGGAATTTCTGTCGGTCAATCAAAACTAGACATTGAGAAAATGTTCGTCCAATGAAAACCATACATTGAGCCTAAACCCTGGTTTAAGCTCAAACCGTGGTTTAAGCTATCAGAAACCATAGTTTGAGAGTCTAAAGGTGGTTTCTGCGCCAAGTGCACAATAATTGCCCACACATGGGTGTTTATCATAATCTATATTTTCATTCTACCACCCTCCCGTGCGGCCCCTGTGCCAAATGTCAAGGTCTAATTACTTTGAAATTTTTGTTTAAAGTTTTTGGTTCAAGTTTTTTGGTTCAATTTTTTTCTTATACTATATCTCTGCAACTGATTCGCCCATTACCTTGAAACTGCACATGGGTGTTTATCATCATTGTCACACCCGCTTGCGGAAAGCACGATATAGTCGCCACTTTGGCGTACGTCCGTCTGTCCTGTCCGTACGTCCGTGTGTCCGGTTAAAGTTTTTTGGTTAAAGTTTTACCGTCTACTATATCTCTTTTTTTAGTGTCCATGTCTCGCCCCAAGGCGCGACATGCAGGCCGCGGCCATCTAGTTATTGGATTACGACCTCAAACGGCAGTTTCTGGCCAAATGCACAATAATTGCTTAAACTGGGGTTTGAGAGCCTAAACCATGGTTTAGACTCTCAAACTGGGGTTTAGTGAATTATTGTGCATTTGGCGAGCCTAAACTAGGGTTTGGGCAGTCCAAACTGGGGTTTGAGCTCAAACCGTGGTTTGAGCTATCAGGAACCCTAGTTTGAGAGTCTAAACGGTGGTGTCTGTCGCCAAGTGCACAAAAATTGCTCAGACCAGGGTTTAAGAAAACTACCGTTTGGGATCACGATTGGCATTTTTTTTTTCTTAAACTGTGGTTTGTGTCCAAACTAGGGTTTAGGCTTTTTATTGGAATACGACCTCAAACAGCAGTTTCTGGCCAAATGCACAATAATTGTTCAAACTGAGGTTTGAGAGCCTAAACTGGGGTTTGAGCTCAAACCGTGGTTTAAGCTATCAGGAACCGTAGTTTGAGAGTCTAAACGGTGGTTTGAGCCGCCAAGTGCACACTAATTGCCCAAACCAGGGTTTAAGAAAACTACCATTTGGGATCTCAAATGGCAGTTTAAGCCCAAACTAGGGTTTGATGAGTCTAAAGTAGGGTTTAAGCTCCAAACCATGGTTTAAGGAATTATTGTGCATTTTGCTTGCCATACTAGACTCTAAAACATGGTTTATGCTCCCAAACCCCAGTTTGAGCAATTATTGTGCATTTGGCCAGAAACTGCCGTTTGAGATCGTAATCGGTAGTTAATATACGAAATCGGCATAAACGGTGGTTTCTGTTACCCGTCACAACCCGAGTTACGATTGGTTAAGCGATCACGAAGCCTAGTTGGTCCCGGGTCGTTTCGCCCATAATCCCGTTCATAACCCGGGTCGTTTCGCCCATATTCCCGTTCGCCCCGGGTCGTTTCGCCCATACATATATAATGTATAGAAATATTGTAATACATTAACAAATATAATTAAGTGGCAAAGAAATATGTAGGTAACACATTATTAGTACAGTATATCCTGTCACGTTAGCCACGATTTCATATAGTAGAAATTATTATATGAAATCGTGTTACCAGCTGGCACCACGTGGAGGTGTGACAGGTATGATGCACATAAAATAAGCATAAATTTATCATACATATTGTATTATATAATATTTTATGAGCATCATATAAGCCAGCCAAAAGGTATTGGCCCTGAAAAGGACCGTTGAAGATCCGATTGGACAAATAATACCATTCAGCAGACGATTCTCACTGCGACGGCGCGGCGGGTACTGTTGGACGGTAAAGATGGGAGCATCGGCGGAGAAAGGACGTGGTTGAGATGGAGTTGTCCATGTACTGGATCCATGCCTCCTGTAGGCGCGTGTCAAGCCGTGACGAGCCTGTCCGTACGTCTCTAACCCCGTGTTACATTGTGCACAGATTTAACGAGAACAGTATTGATCGTGGGAACCTCACTAAAATGGTCCACTGCATACTGGCATACTAATTCAATGGTTATAATGGTTTGAACCCACAACCTCCGGATTGGAGGTCAGGTGTTCTAACCCCGTGTTACATTGTGCACAGATTTAACGAGAACAATATTGATCGAAGTTGGGACCAGACCATACTCCTGCACGTGCCGCCACACTGCTTGCGTCCAATGGAACACGCAACCCTTCGTCGCCGTGACGTCAGGAAAGACGTCGGAAATCGCCTGCCAAGCAGCTGCAAAATATGACCATATGATTTGCCATCATGATGATACAGTTAATTCTCAAATTAAACAGATATTATACATGTACCACAATGGAGCGAACAGACAACTTATGTATTTATTTCAACATAATCCGCCTTCTGTCGACGTGACATCAATGCGAAAGCCAGCGGGAACTGCTTTCGCACACCGTCTATCTGCACGAAAGCGCGGACGCACGCCAGCTGAGTGAAGGGGTCACCGACGATCTGTTCAATTAATTCACGTAATGACATAATGGGCATAACATAGTTCAGGTAAAACTACATATAAACGTCGACAACACATATATGTCGAATAGTCAAGATCCTGAGCAGACAGTTACTGTGCGAATGCAGTCTGATCTGGTCGCAAAACTAATGAATATGTAACTGTATTCGGAGTTCAGGTAAAAATACATATATTTGTTTTACATGACATGTACCTTAAACGTCCATGAATGATTGAATGAACCAACGCTTGGCCTGTCTGAGTAGCCCCAGCTGAAACTGCGTCGCGAACACGAGGTGGCGCTGTCCGTCTTCCTGGATGTCGGCGACCAGGAACTCGTCCGCATGGATGAAGTCGACGTTCAGCTGAAATTGTCAGTTACAGGGTCGCTGATTGGAATGTTTTTCGAATACTCAGGTGTCGGGTAAAGCAGTTTTCAGTTTTTCGAATACTCAGGTGTCGGATAAAGTAGTTTTCACTGTATATTAAATATTAATTTATTATGAAAATCACTATTATTACACGTTAGCTTTATTGTATTGGCATTATGTTCTTAACTGTATTATACATACTTAATTGCTTAGATGTTACCTGAAAGTCCAGCGACGTCGGCTCCGTCGGTCGCATACTGGATCGAAACCGGTTGACGGCTCTCTTCACCAGCGCAGTCTTCTGCTTCAGGAATCGGACGGTAGGTGCGATGTCCGTGAGCTGGACCTCCTCGACGATGTCAGTGGCGGGCCGAAACAGCTGCTGTTTGGCGATGGACTTCGACTGTTTAATATAACATAATTGAGACACGACATGTGCGGCATTATGATTATATAATACATGAACAATACCACTTGCATTGAAAAATGGGGGTTATGGGAGTTGTGATCAGCGTGATATATTGCTTGTTTGACCGATGTTTCATTGATGGAATGGCGAATAGTGAAGATCCTGATCAGACAGTTACTGCGCACAGTCTGATCTGGTCGCAAAACTAATGAATATATAACTGTATTATTATTATTATTATTGCTTTTTATTACCGTGGCAGAGACCGAAATCTTCAAAGGAAGTCGCAGGTCGCCGGGATGACAATGCACATGTGGACCGGGGCCGAAGGTGTTGCCGACCTGCCGAACAGTAGCATGGCACCGCATCGTCTTGGACGACACACTACACGACCAAGTAGTAGATGACTGGTACTTCACCTGAAAATTTATATCTGTGTTAAACCCTGAAATTCAGAATTCAAGACATCAAGAAATAAAATTTAGTGGGTTGATCGATATATTGTGAATAATAAACGGACTTATATTGTGAGTATAATTTGGTCCCCAGATATACGACCGACAGCCTGATCAATGTCTACATTGTTCACATTAATTAAACTTTTTGAGTGATTAACTTAAATTGGTTGCTCGACTTGTCATCAAAACGGACAGATGGCTCCAAGACGGGCGGCGGCTCGTTGAATTCCGTGTTCATCTGTAAACAAAAATTTCTAATTATATTCCCCCTCCCCAAACTAATCATAAATCATTCATTACAGTCACAACAAAAAAGTGTATTATTTCCGCTATTCAAAATGTACTTTATACACGAAAAATGAATTATATCTCAAATTAGTTCCAACGTTAGCTTACCTCGAATGTTTCATCATCACGAATAGACGGTGCAAGGACGGGTGGCTCGTTTCTTTCCGTGTCGTCGTCGTCGCTGTACAGGATAGTAGACGGCTCTTCAGGTTCCTACATCAACAATGCATGTATTGATTGTATACTCATGCAGGTTCTATCATTTTGATTTATTGATTGACACTCTGAATTACTGCTTGTATATACACTTAATTGATTGATTAATTGACCGATTAACTGACCGACTATACTTCAATTTACCTGTCGAGTTGGGCACCGTATGGATAGTGGGTACCTCACTAAAATGGTACACTCTTCTGCTTAATGCTACCCATAAAGAACTGTTTACCTGTCGAGTTGGGCACTTCAATTTACCTGTCGAGGAGTTGGGCACCGTATGGATAGTGGGAACCTCACTAAAATGGTACACTGTTCTGTTTATTGCTACCCATAAAGAAATGTTTACCTGTCGAGTTGGGCACCGTACACAAGTGTACGGGATATGCCTCTTGTCAACGATGGCTCTCCTATACGTGTCTGGATAGCGATTCCTGAAATAAAATAACATTGATTAACATTTTGATTTGTCCGTGTAAGTCATGGTTGATACGCATGAAATACAAATAAACATGGCAACATTGGGTAAAAATAGTGTATCTGGTGGGCAGTCTAACTCCCGGTCGGATTGTACAAAACTGAACCTTGTATTGTATTGTATTGATAACTTAATAATGGGCTAATTTATTTTTCTGGGATGCATGAATGCAAGCTTAATTGAGACACATCATGTGATTTTGTACCTTCGGACATCTGCGTAATTTCACAAAATACAAATTTTACAATATTGTTTCGTAATACAATTCAAAAGTTGACAATAAAATCAGATTACGTTATCTGACGTTTTGGTCAACTTCAGACGTCATTTACGGAAAATATCATAAATGTTGTACTCACCGACATACTTACCTGTCCCACATGTGCGATGGGTGCACCCGTGGCAGCCGTGACACTCGATACCGTGGCAGCCGTGACACTCGATACCGTGGCAGCCGTGACACTCGATACCGTGCTGGCGAGGACGTACGGAAGAAGAGCAGACAATGCACACGATGTCCATAACTTCTAAGTAGGATAGTATTTTTTAAGAAATATGTAATTTACTATCTATCATACGTTAATAGAGAGAAGTGTGCTGCAATCATTCATTCGGCTCATATTTAAGGGTGGGAATTGGCTCGGACACCTTCCATACCCGGGATATATAGCCCAGTAAAGAAGCAGGCCGATGGTCGTCGGTCTGGTTTATATTTCCGAATTTTGATAAATGTTGCATTTATAATTCAGGCTCCAAAAATGTGCGTCAAATATAGGAGAATCTATGCAGGTATGGTAACCTATAATTTGAGGCCTCCTATAGCACCCATCAGCTTATATGTGTGTGATATAGTATGGCTGGGTATCGATTATAGATGATTGAGGGGAACCCATACTAGTTTACGTGATGTGTGCGTTTTGAGCGGCACACGGACTGGTCAAATGAAATTAAGTGGCGAGTGTACTATCTGAGTCACTAATGTCTAGCAAGTGTGCTCTACGTAATTAACTTATAGTCACATTTAGTCCCAATCCTACCTAATCACCATCGAGAAGAGAAGAGAAGAAGAAAGTGATTTCTGACGGTATGGTATTTGACGTGCCACCCTCACCCTATGTTAGTGTGCTGTATCAGAATGCTATATTAACCTATCATGATAACCGTGGTTGCTGATTTTGTGTTGTTAATTGGGTTTTATATATATATTTGTTTTTGTTATTTACTAGCATTTATTTAATTTTTGTTTAGTTTTGAGTCACCTACCACACCGTCAGATTTTGACCGAAATAGACTAATACACATTAAATCGTTTGATTTTTGTCTATATTGGAGTAATGCAGTTTTTCAATTTCGACATAAAAAGCAATTACTCCTGGTGGAGGAAACCTCCAGTTCCCCTGGTAGCTCCGGAGTCCCTGTAGTAAAGCTCAAACAAACAAAAACTCAAAAGGAGGCGATTTTGCACAACTACTCTCAACCAGCTGACTACCCCACCCCACTAGCTCACTCAATAACTTAGCCCAATTTCATTGAATTAGTTGACCACATCAACCCATCCATACACCCGCCAACCACACACCACATCGCTTAGCCCAGCCCCCATTCAATCAATCACACACACGCACGCACGCACACTCACGCAGGCAGGCACACACAGACGTACATACACATATACATATGTACACACACATATATACCCATACACACATATACTCACCTACATATATATATATATGCATACACACATACACACATACATACATATATATATACATACACACACCCACACACACTCGTACATATACATACATATATATACATATATATACACATATACATACACACATACATACACATACATACACACATACACATATATATACGTATATATATACGGCATCACGGCGTTCCATTGTTCTGTAAAGTGACGGGAAATGGACATGCATGGTTAGTGACAAAATGGGTCCCCCCAGTCAGTTTCGAGGGTCATTTGTCAGTTGTCACTGGTCATGTCGTTTACGTCTACGAGTCGTGTTGCCCTGTCAATATTGTCAGTGGTTGGCCACTGGTATTGGTCTTTATTATTAAAAGTAGATTTAGGAAGATGCAAATAAAAATATGGTAAATTATTTGTGCAGATTTGCAGAAGGCATTCGATAACGTTTGGCATGACGGACTTTTCTTCAAGTTGAACGAATTGGGGCTCAGTGAACCGGAACTTAATGCAATAATGAATATGTATGACGGCATGACCGGCAGTGTTAGATACAAACATTTCATCTCGAAAACATTTGAGGTACTGCAGGGTACTAGACAAGGCGGTATCATTTCTCCATTTTTCTATCTTGTGTATATAGACGCACTTTTGCGAGAACTCGAACACTGTAATTGTGGCATGACATTTTATGACACTAACTGTAGCTCTCCAACCGTTGCAGACGACATGGTTCTGGTGTCATATTCCAAAAACGGATTACAGACTATGATGAACATTTGTAATGCATACTCATGTAAGTGGCGCTATAAATATAATTGCAGCAAGTGTAATGTCATTGTGTTTCATGAATCAAAGAATAACTATACTATCAGGAATCGGATGTGGCGCCTTGGAAATGAGGTTGTTGAAGAATGTGTAAATTACACTCATCTAGGCATCATATGTGATAAATATCTGGACATCAAGCAAAATGTTTTAGACGTATCAACGAAAATTCGTGGAACATTCATGAGTATTATTAACAGTGGAATTCATAATAAAGGGCTTCATCCACTAACATCCAAGAAAATTTACGAACGTATAGTACTCCCCAGGACGTTATATGGCTGTGAGTTATGGAATAACATCATACCAGCGGATATTACAACATTAGAGCGTGCCCATCGCCAGTGCATCAAATACATGCAGGGTCTTCCAAAGAGAACGTGTAGTGACATTGCAATGGGGTTGATAGGGTCAGTGTCCGTGGAAGCAGAAATCGACCGCTGTAAATTAAGATTTCTAAGCCAACTCATCGCTCTGCCAACATATCGTGTTGCGAAACAAATATTCGTGAATCGACTTACAGCTTACAATCAAAACCCAGCATCCGCGAGTGGTTTTATTCCGGACATATATCGGATTTTGTTGAAATACGGGCTTCGTGATTTCCTTGAATACTTTATTGAAAGTGGTTCATTCCCAGTGAAACACGTGTGGAAATATGCAGTGAACAATAAGATACAGGATCACGAAACTACACTCTGGCATAATCGCACTGATGCTGACAGTGACTTGGTATGCTTCAAGGAAATTCACCAGTCGCTGTCTCCCTGTGATTTATGGACAGATTCAGTTATAAACTCACACATAGCGTTACGTTGCAAATCTGCAGTGTACCTAATTGCGAAGATGTATTCGGACACGTGGTCTCGTCATTGTGACAAATGTGGATTCTTCACTAACAACATGATAATTCACTGTATGTATTACTGTATGTATTCTGAACACTTGCGACAGATTTTGTGGAAAAAGATCATTCAAATATGTGGAATGCATGTGTTCGACCAATTCACCTCATTACATATTGAACAACAAATACATGTGTTATGCAGTGCTTCACACATTCTACATATCGACGTATCTGAACTAAACTTGCTGAAAGACATTGGTATTTGGTATTTTCATCGTTTAAAACTTCTGTTCTCCATCCCATCTTTCAGTTAGTGAATACATGCATTCAACTTTGTCCATTGGCACAAATATGAAGACAACTGGCTACCTTGTAGGATAGTATAACGCTAATTGGCATACTTGTTAATCGGAATGAAACTCGGCAATCAGCTTACCCCGGTATGATGTTAATTAGCTATAAGTCTCACAGGTGTCATCTCGGTTGGTTCATCATTGCTGCATAGTTTAGTGTAGGCCCCTGCCTAGATTTTCGTTTTCGCTCTAGGCATTGGAGCATGTGCATTGAACGGTGTGGTTTCATACATTCTCACAGCAAACTATAACTGTCCACATGTACTGTACTGCAGCCTAGCTATGTCCTAGGCTGCATTGATCTACATGTGGTCAGGAGAGATACGGGTTTACAATGATGAATTAACTGATATGAACCTAATGAGCAATGATTTGTACATACGTATGTTTTCGTCATTTTCCCTTATATTGTTTATGTAACGCCCCTGTACTGAATCTCAACAACTGTGCAACAGTACATGGCCATTACATGTCAATGTATACATGTATTGTAAATATGTTATATATGCCTGTGTATTGTTGTTCTATCATGTACTGTACTCTTCATCTCTATGGAGGAATAAAAGAATCTATCTATCTATGTGTCTGGTGGTGAGCAGACCGTATCGTTCGTTTCCCAGCGGGGGTCCCCGATTGGGCATTCCCTACCTGAGATCTCTTGGTCCGCCCGGACATTTCATAACGCTATATATTTCGTAACTGCTCTACTTTAGACCTGATCACGAGTAGACTGTAATGCGCAATGCTGTTAACTTCATGAGTGCTCATCATTGGATGCCTGACGTTAATAGTTGTTAGCTGATTATTGGCTTAATTGTGGATATACAATTTTGTATATGCTTGGATATGACTACGGGCTGGCAATATGTTCGTTAGGGTGCACTCTGTGTGCTGCAATCAGATTTTGGAGTACTATTTATTGGTGATTTTGTTTGCCAATTACTTCCTAATTGCATGTTAGTTGTCTGTCACTTCACACCAGTGAAGGTAATCCTTACTAATATAGCTTAATTGGGGCGGCGATATTCTTTCACATGATAATGAAGCCAGACATTAGGGCTGCGATATTCGGCGAATTTCAAGTTAGCATTCCTAAAAACTTCTTATTTTTGCTGACCACCAAAAATATTTAACTTGCGATATCTCATATCATACCAACCGAGCATAATTCAATTTGAATACAGCTGAATAATTAATTGAATTAACTTGAATTTCAAGTTAGCATTCCTAAAAATTACTTATTTTTGCTGACAGACAAAATTAAATTGGAATAGAGCTGAATCAATTAACTTAACTTCAATTTCAAGTTAGTATTCCTAAAAATTACTTAATTTTGCTGACGGCAAAAAAATTTAACTTGCGAAATCTCATATCATACCCACCCGACTGATCATAAATATCTATCTATCTATCCTTACCGGAATCCCGACTGGAGACCTGGTTTGGCCCTCACATACGTCTTTGGCATTTTGTATGTGACAGTTGAATCTGGTTATAACCCTTATGTGAGTATTACGATATTCGTAATCCTATTTTAGGGGAAGGGGCCAAGTGAATTTGGTGTGGTATGGACCTGGCACCAGGTCAGGTTATTCTAATTTCAGGGCTGAATATATTTGTTCTTGATGTTCCGTTCTGAATTTGGGATTTTACCCCCAATGCAGCAGGTTAAAATGGGATCGAACTCGTTTGCCAGGACTTACATGACCTTAGCTGTTAAACACTAATAAACAAACAAACATTATAGCATAATTGATTGAAGTAACTTGAAGTTCAAGTTACCATTCATAAAAATTACTTATTTTTGCTGACCAACAAAAGATTTAACTTGCGAAATCTTATATGATACCGACGGAGAATAATTAAATTGGATTACAGCTGAATAATAATTGAATTAACTTGAATTTCAATTTAGCATTCCGAAATGTTGCTTATTTTTGCTGACCGGCAAAATATTTAACTTGCGATATCTCATATCATACCGACTGAGCATAATTAAATTGGAATACACCTGAATTTATAGCATAATTCATTGAATTAACTTGAAGTTCAAGTTAGCATTCCTAAAAATTACTTATTGTTGCTGACCGCCAAAAAATTTAACTTGCGATATGGAAGATCATACTGACCGAGCATAACTAAATTTGAATACAGCTGAATAATTCATTGAATTAACTTGAAGTTCAAGTTAGCATTCCTAAAATTTACTTATTTTTGCTGACCGCGAAAAAATTTAACTTACAATATCTCATATCATACCGACCGATGATAATTCAATGTGTATACACCTGAAATTATTGTATAATTTTGAATTTCAAATTAGCATTCCTAAAAATTAATTATTTTTGCTGACCATTAAAATTTTTACTGACTTCAACTTGCGAAATCTTATGACATACCGACCGAGCATAATTAAATTGGAATACAGCTGAATAATAATTGAATTAACTTGAAGTTCAAGTTAGCATTCCTAAAATTTACTTATTTTTGCTGACCGCGAAAAAATTTAACTTACAATATCTCATATCATACCGACCGATGATAATTCAATGTGTATACACCTGAAATTATTGTATAATTTTGAATTTCAAATTAGCATTCCTAAAAATTAATTATTTTTGCTGACCATTAAAATTTTTACTGACTTCAACTTGCGAAATCTTATGACATACCGACCGAGCATAATTAAATTGGAATACAGCTGAATAATAATTGAATTAACTTGAATTTCTAGTTAGCATTCCTAAATATTACTTATTTTTGCTGACCGCCAAAAACTTTAACTTGCGATATCTCATATCATACCGACCGAGCATAATTAAATCGGAATACCGCTGAATAACAATTGAATTTACTTGATTTTCAAGTTAGCATTCCTAAAAATTACTTATTTTTGCTGACCGCTAGACAATTTAACTTGTGAAATCTCATTGGAATACACCTGAATTTATAGCATAATTAATTAGTTAGCAGTCCCAAAAATTACTTAATTTTGCTGACCGCCACAAAATGTAACTCGCAAAATCCCATACATTACATACCGAACGAGCATATAAATTTGAATACAGGTGATTAATTAATTTAATTAAGTTGAATTTCAAGTTAGCGTTCCCAAAAATTACTTATTTTTGCTGACCGCCAAAAAATTTAACTTGAACTTGCGAAATCTCATATCATACCGACCGATCATAAATAAATTTGAATACACCTTAATTTATAGCATAATTAACTTGAAGTAAGTTGAATTCAAGTCCGTCCGCGTCCGTCCGTCCGTCCGTCTGTCCGCGTCCGTCCGTCCGTCCGTCCGTCGAGCCGTCCGTCCGTAAACTTAACCGTCCAACACCCGCTGATCCCAAGGTCAAGGTCAACTACTCAGTCTCTTTACACAACTTAACATCAGACAAATATGTTAGAACTTCTATTTCCTTAATATAATATGCTTAATATTTCACACATGCATTCCTGTAAGTCTACTACCATGCTGTGCCAACTCCACGACCATCCAACCCCCGCTGATTAAAAGGTCAAGGTCAAATACTTGGTCTCTTTACAAAACTTAACATCCGAGAAGTAAGTTATAACTTTTGTTTCCTTCATTTAAAATTCTTAATATTTGACTCGTGCATTCCTCTAAGGTTGTACTATCATGCTGTGACAAATTTATGACCATCCAACCCCCGCTGATCCCAAGGTCACGGTGACATACTTAGTCTCTTTACAAAACTTAACATCAGAGAGAGAAATATGTTATAACTTCTAGTTCTTTCATCGAAAATTCTTAATATGTCATGCATGTATTCCTCTAAGGCTCTACTATCATGCTGTGACAAATCTCCGCTGATCTCGATGTCAAGGTCACATACTTAATCTCTTTACAAAACTTAACATCAAATAAATCGGTTATAACATCTATTTCCTTGCTCGGATCTGCTTCACAATTCACAATCGCATTGCTCCAATGGACCTCTACCACCCTGTGACAAATTCACGTTCATACCGCCACCGCTAAGCTCAGAGCCATGGTCACAAGCCCACACACTTGGATTATTTTTTTTACCTATTTATGGGTACCTGGCCCACGCGGGGGGGGGGGGGGGGGGGAGGGTGGGGGTATTCCGTAAGCCTCGCTTACTAATCAATCTAGTTCAATTTGAATACAGCTGAATTTATAGCATTATTAATTGAATTAACTTGAATTTCAAGTTAGCATTCCTAAAAATTACTTATTATACTCCCCACTCCCCGCAACGAGTTGTGGGGGGTATACTGGAGTCAGGTTGTCCGTCCGTCCGTCCGTCCGTCCGAGCTTACAAATGGATACATATGTGGCTAGGAGAACAATAGGTTATGCAATATTCTATTGTTCTTTGATTGTATGTGTCTACAAATGGGTTTATGTGGCTACATAACAATAGGGATGAACAAAGGAAAAGGTTAGGTTAGTCACATAAATATCCATATGTAGGAACGTCCGTGCGTCCGTCCGTCACTAAACTTAACATCAGAGAAATATTGTTATAACTTCTATTTCCTTTATCTAAAATGCTTAATATTTCACACATGTATTCCTGTAAGGTTCTACTACCATGCTGTACCAAATCCACGACCATCCAACCCCCACTGATCCCAAGGTCAAGGTCAAATACTTAGTATCTTTACAAAACTTAACATCAGAGAAATAGTGTGATAACTTCTATTTCCTTCATCCAGAATGTTTAATATTTCACACATGCATTCCTGTAAGGCTCTACTACCATGCTGTGCCAAATCAACGACCGTCCAACACCGCTGATCCCAAGGTCAAGGTCAAATACTTGATATCTTTACAAAACTTAACATCAGAAAAATATGTTATAACTTCTATTTCCTTCATCTAAGATGCTTAATATTTCACACATGCATTCCTGTAAGGCTCTACTACCATTCTGTGCCAAATCCACTACCAACCAACCCCCGCTGATCCCAATGTCAAGGTCAAATACTTGATATCTTTACAAAACTTAACATCAGAAAAATATGTTATAACTTCTATTTCCTTCATCTAAAATGCTTAATATTTCACACATGCATTCCTGTAAGGCTCTACTACCATTCTGTGCCAAATCCACGACCGTCCAACCCCCGCTGATCACAAGGTCAAATACTTAGTCTCTTTACAAAACTTAACATCAGAGAAATAAGTTATAACTTCTATTTCCTTCATTGAAAATTATTACTATTTCACTTGTGCATTCCTCTAAGGTTGTACTATCATGCTGTGACAAATCTACGACCGTACAACCCCCTCTGATCCCAAGGTCAAGGTCACATATTTAGTCTCTTTATACAAAACTTAACATCAGAGAAATATGTTATAACTTCTATTTCTTTCATCGAAAATTCTTAATGTTTCATGTATGCATTCCTCTAAGGCTCTACTATCATGCTGTGACAAATTCCTGCTGATCTCGAGGTCAAGGTCACATAGTTAGTCTCTTTACAAAACTTAACATCAGAGAAATTGGTTATAACTTCTATTTCCTTGCTCACATTAATGACCGCCCTTACACCTGTGCCAACGAAAGCATTTGTATAAGTGCTGTCGCGCTTGTTTGTAATAATTGTAAAATAAATAAAGTTTAAAGATTAAAGTTTTACTTCCTTGCTCGGATCTGCTTCACATTTCACACACACATTGCTCCAATGGACGTCTACCACCCTGTGATAAATTCACGTTCATGCCGCTCCCGCTAAGCCCAGATTCAAGGTCACAAGCCCACACACTTGGATTTTTTTACATATTTTAGGGGTACCTGGGCCACGCGGGGGGGGGGGGGGGGGGTATTCCGTAAACCTCGCTTACTGACCAATCTAGTTTATGCTGACTGCCAAAATATTTAACTTGCGAAATCTCATATCATACCGACCGAGCATAATTCAATTTGAATACAGCTGAATTTATAGCATAATTAATTGAATTAACTTGAATTTCAAGTTAGCATTCCTAAAAATTACTTATTTTTGCTGACAGCCAAAACATTTAACTTGCAAAATCTCATATCGTTGCGACCGAGCATAGTTATACCCCCCGCAACGAGTTGTAGGGGGGTATACTGGAGACATGTTGTCCGTCCGTCACTAAAGTTAACATCAGATAAATATTGTTATAACTTCTATTTCCTTCATCTAAAATGCTTAATTGTTCACACATGCATTCCTGTAAGGCTCTACTACCATGCTGTGCCAAATCCACGACCGTCCAACCCCCTCTGATCCAAAGGTGAAGGTCAAATACTTAGTCTCTTTACAAAACTTAACATCAGAGAAATATGTTATAAGTTCTATTTCTTTCATCGAAAATTCTTAATATTTCATGCATGCATTCCTCTAAGGCTCTACTATCATGCTGTGACAAATCCCCGCTGATCTCGATGTCAAGGTTACATACTTAGTCTCTTTACAAAACTTAACCTGAGAGAAATTGGTTATAACTTCTATTTCCTTGCTCGTATCTGCTTCACATTTCACACACGCATTGCTCCAATGGACCTCTACCACCGTGTGACAAATTCACGTTCGTGCCCAGAGTCAAGGTCACAAGCCCACACACTTGGATTTTTGTTTACATATTTAGGGGTACATGGGCCCACGCGTGGGGTATTGCGTCAGCCGCGATTACTGACCAATCTAGTTAAATTTGAATACACCTGAATTTATAGCATAATTAATGGAATTAGCTTGAATTTCAAATTTCTAACCATTACTCATACTTTGACTGCCCTCCAAGAAATTAAATTTAACTCAGGCTTGTGGAATCTCAAATCATACTGACCGATCATATTTAAATTGGAATACAGCTGAATTTAAATTTATAGCACAAGTAATTGAATTAACTTGAGTTTCAAGTTAGCAGTTCCAAACATTACTTAATTTTGCTGACCACCAACAAATGGAACTCGCAAAATCTCATTGTACATACCGACCGAGCATAATTCAATTTTAATACATTTGAATAATTAATTCAATTACCGTAACTTGAATTTCAAGTTAGCATTCCCAAAAATTAGTTAACTCTAATGTTAACTCTGTTGCAAAATCTGATATCATAACAACCGAGCATAATTCAATTTGAACACATTTAATTTTGACTAGCCGAATATCGCATTCATAAAAAATATATTATTGATGCCGGCCGACTAAATATTTTATTGTGAAGTCTCAAATCTGACAAACCGAGCATAAGTCTTGCAAAATATCGCATTCATCATGTTCATAGAAGAAATTAATTATTCATGCCAGCCGGCAAAATATTTTATTTGTGAAGTTTCAAACCGACCACAATTTTTGCAAAATATCACATTCATAAAAATTAATGATTTATGTCGGCCGACAAAGTAGTAATTTGTGAACTCTCAAATCTTAAAAAACGAGCATAGTTTTTTTGCAAAATTATCACATTTATAACTGAAAAATTAACTATGTATGATCTTCTTCTCAGTGGTTTGTTGCAGAGAGTAATTAAGCATTTCTTTAATTTATATTGGCAAACTGCTGAATTTACATGAAAAATAATTATTTTTGATGACCACAACAAAATATAACTTGTGAAGTATACCGACCGAACATAATAAATATTATATTTCCAGAAGATTGAATTATCTTATTCAACTTGTCTAAAACTCTAATTAAGCAACAGTTTAAATTAATTAGGCAACAACTGAATTTTATTTGTCGAAGACACTAGTTATGCATCAATTTAATTTCTATTTGCTAAATATTCATAAAAAATGGATTATTTACTATTAGTGGGGCGGATAAGCAAAAAAGGTGTTCAGTGTTCCCCTTTTGGAGGAAAGCATGAAACAGGGGTTTTAAGGTATGCTGAATTCAAATAAATTGGGATACATTTGATCCGAGGTACGTAACCTCCTCAAAGTCCAAGATGGCCGCCATCGGCGTTTGGTAAATAAGGAAATGGCAATAACTTGAGATAGAAGCAAGATATACTGATTATTTTGATGTCTATACATAGGTTTTCATATATAAGGAGTGTGTTGAAAGTGTTTACATGTAGCTATGATATAGCTAGACCACACTAATTTAAGATGGCCGCCATGTTAGTGTCATGGAAATCAAAAATATGCATACATGTAATAACTAATATGCAACCTGGTCATATTTCGAATCCTAATGGCATATTTTCTAATCCAAGTTGCATATAATCTGACTAGATTAATGTGTATGTACACACATTGAATGCCTATTACGTAATTGGGATTATAATACTACTATTTTACGTATCAAAATGCGGCAAAACGTCAAAATGTTGTTGTTCACATAAGTACTCATAATTGTTGACTAACACAAGTTAGAACTATGCAGTTAATGTCTAGCAGTAAGTTTTCGGACATGTGTATTCTAATAACATTGCATTATAGAAGTATTTGCAAATCGTAAAATTAACAAGAACAATTATAACATGAATGATCATGTTATAAAAGAACGCTTTGAGTGTACGTTATTACTATTGAGGCCAACTACATGTTTGCAAGTAGCATGTAAAGTTATAGATATCA
Organism: Conchocele bisecta; assembly: GCA_029237695.1. NCBI lineage: Eukaryota > Metazoa > Mollusca > Bivalvia > Lucinida > Thyasiridae > Conchocele > Conchocele bisecta. Next base: position 95,420,460 of record CM055265.1, on the reverse strand, counting down.
GGGTATGGGATCAGTGGTTTCCGAACCTGCTTTTCCGACGTGACGTATTCTGTGACGTCATTTTTACAGTAAATTTTCTTGAAACTTTTCCAAGCAAACGGACGGATTTCGATGATATGTATCTCACCATAGAAGTGACATACCGGTTCGATGATATGTATCACACCATACATTCACGTTCTTTAGATTTTTATTCACATACATGGTAACCGATTCTTCGTCAAAACCAGAAAATTGTTAGATTAAAGCAAACTATACATAACATGCAAGAACTGGCATCATTAAACGAAGCTAATCCCCTCGCACTGGCATCATTAAACGAAGCTAATCCCCTCGCTGGCAGCCTTGATAATAAAAAAGTACTCCGTGACCTTGGGCGGTCGAACGTGGGTCATATGAGTCTACTCATATGCTAAACCATGCTCCATAGACACACATTATGGTCAAATAATATCAAAATCGTGGAAGCAATTCACAAGTTATTGAAAAATGAAAGGTGTTACTAGCGTACGTACATATGTACGCAGTACATGGACTAACGATATACCAGCTCTTGCCTGTCGACGAGGGGATATAATTGGCAACCTGTTAAGCATTTAATGCGTTATGTTTCATTAAACTCTGTCTTTCCATTATAAAGATATTACATTCAACATCCTGCACCACCTTTAATTGACATGGCGCAATTTTAAATATTGCGCGGGCGGGCCCAATTTTCCCAATTTTAGTACTTTCCCCTAACAAAAAAAACCGGCATCTAGTCACACGCTGACTGAGCCGCGATATATAAACTTACCCAGGGAGATTACATTACGCGTCCACTGGCGGTTTGTTTCGGTGAGTCCGCACAGTACAACAGTCCGACTTGGCAACGCCACCTAGCGACTTATCATCGACACTGCAGTGCATGATATAAAAATCCTAAAACCATCAACTTCTAAAACTGGCGTTTTGAAGAAAGTCATGAAATAAAATTATGCAATATTAAATTCGATAAAATTGACGCAGTACAATGTTTGAACAACGTTATAAGCCAAAGATATGAGTGCCAGAAATAATCCACATTCAAACACATGAAAATGTTTGCCATTTCTCCCATTTCATTGTCGAAACTCCAGACGGTTTTACAGAATGTGAAAGCCGTGGAAAATGTATACTGGATATCAAATACTCCTACAAGCACTAATATGAACTTGTGAGTGAAATTCACGACAGGTCATACATTACATCGAAACAGAAATCATTGCCTTGAAAAAGTCTGAGAAATATTACACACACACAAGTACACATTCAAACGGCTGTATGTCAAACATTGTTCTGCGACTTTGCACTGCAGTGGAGTAGCCAGATTCATGCAGAGGGGGTGTGAATTGTGAATGGAGTTTGGAAGGGGGTGCGAGAACATACATTCAATTTCTTCCATTGTAGTGATTTTCACATATATTATACAGGTAGTTATTTCCCCCAGAAAACGTAGGTTAAAGTAAAAAAATACCCACCTGACCAAATGTTACGGGATGCAATTACACACCCACTGGTGAATCCATGTGACAAGTGTTTTGTATGATGTGGTGTTTGTGAATGAGCTGATAAGACACGTGTCGTGCCTTTGCACTTAATGACTGGGTGCCAGACATCCTTCATCAAAGTTGCAAATCATGATTTGAATTGGGGTCCCATCTGTTTGGCACAAAGTGTTCTTTATAGGAATTAAATATTAAATAAGTATAATTGTGTAACTATTCCAACAGTTTTAAAAATACGAGTGCCCGCTACAAAGAAATATTCACTTAGTAATCTTAGGTTTACTGATAGGTTGTATCATCGTGCCATTTTGATTGTAAATGAGGCAGGTCATTTAAATTTTTATTTATATCAACTAAATGTGTCACCTGAAAAAATAATATTTGTATTGACTTGTTACAAAATATGATCATTGCACATCAAAAGATAAATAGAGAGAATAAATAGTTGTTTCCATTAACATTTTAAAGAGTCAATGTTATCGCCCTTGACATCAAAGTGGCAATTCAAGCTTCATGTAAAAATAATAATAATGTAAAATTAACATGGTTGATATGATTTTTTAAGAATTTTACCAAATTTTCTACGACGGCCATCTTGGATTATGCGACAACCTCCATTTGAACAAATATGAAAATGCTTCACCCACGCACCACAACTGTGAAGTCTGACCAGCGTCGGTCAAACGGTACATGAGAAGAAGACGAAATCTATAATTAAAGGATGACCTGTCGGCGGCCATCTTGTATGATGTATCATCCGATTTTGACAATACCCACGATACCTTCGCCATGTGCCAGATACAAAATCAATGCGTGAAAAAACAAAGGGAGAACACTGGAATATTAGTGAGGCAAGAGTTGTGATAAATATACAAAAAGGAATTCCAGTTATGCTTGGGACACAAAATCAGTACATGTATCCGAAAAAAACAAAAGAAATCAGTATGGTAAGATATGTTATTCTTGCTTTTAAGGACTAGAGCAAGTGAGCGGTGAGCGGGGTCTCATACATACCCTCGGCCGCAGCAAAGTCATTTGGCCTTGACCTTTGGCATGAAAGCCGCTTAGGTGAGATATAGAATGAAAATATGTTGACAAAGAAGTATGTGACATTTCCAGTCGATCTAACATACGGTTGCAGATAAATTGTGTACTTAAAACATTAATGCAAATATTTCAAAACATTTAACACAATTTGACCTTGACCTTGGGCATGAAAGTCACATGCGTGGGCTATAAAATGAAAATATGGATGTTGATTGTTGATAGACAAATATATGTTTACTTAAAACTTTAACGCATATATTTCAAAACATTTAACGCAAGTTTCAAAGTAATTTCACCTTCACCGTGTGCATGAAAGCCGTATAGAATGTTTGTTTAATGGTGTTTAACGGCCTATCAACAGCTATGGTCTAATACTCACATAAAGAATATAACTGTCGGATACCAAATGCCAAAGTTGTTTGTTTGTTTATTGGTGTTTAACGGCCTATCAACAGCTCAGGTCATATAAGGCTGGGCAAACGGGTTCGATCCTGTATTAACCTGCTGCATTGGGGGAAAATCCCAAAATCAGAACGGAATAATTTCATTGAGAAAAATATAGTCAGCCCTGAAATTAGAATAACCTGACCTGATGCCAGGTCCATACCACACCAATGTCACTTGGCCCCTTTCCCTCTTTCCCTAAAAAAGGATTACGAATAATCGTAATACTCACACAAGAGATATAACCAGATTCAACTGTCACATACAAAATGCCAAAGACGTATGTGAGGGCCAAACCAGGTCTCCAGTCGGATTTCCGGTAAGGATGAATCGCGATTGTTAAATTACCCATCACATGCACCACCAGGGCGATAGAAAGAAAATATTGATCTTCTAACTTAATAAAGAAGTATATATATGAAGTTTCAAGTCAACCCGACTTGCGGTTGCAGAGACATTGTGTACTTAAAAACCTTGACATGTTTGATGCAAATATTTCAAAACTTTAAGTAATTTGACCTTGTGCAGGAAAGCCACATCGGTGTGCTACAGTATAAAAAATATGGATGACGATAAAGAAGTATATAAAGATTCTACTCAATGCGATTTACGGTTGCAGATATAATGGGTACCCAAAAACCTTTAACGCAAATCTTACGGATGGACGAAAATACAAAAACTATATACACCTCGACATACTTTGTATGCCTGGGTATGAATCATGATTGAAGGCACTGTGTTACAGATGATGCCTCAATATGTTGTTTGCCACATCATGCACTGCAAATGACCAAATATCAACCAATTGCACCATTTCATTCGAAGTCAAATTTCGAAGTCGAAATTTATTGTACATATGTAATTTGTTACAAGTTTGACCATTGGGCATTGATTTCAATTATAATCATGATAATAGCACAAAAATAAATCATTAATTCGTAAATTTTCGTTTCCCTTCGAAAGTCTACAAAGTTTGTCTTTGGTCTATTCTGGATGTTTCAAGTAAAATCCTTTATTGCGAAGATATCTGAAACAATGTGAAACCAACCAAATATAGACTTTATAGACTGTGGACGTTAAACAAAAATTTATGAATCAAAGATTGAATGCAATACCTTAAATGCTAATCACTCTAGGTTGGCGGTAGGATTTTTAAATTTGCTCAAATATGTGTCTGTGACTGGAGAAATGGGGCTTATGGGATTTGCGACCAGTGTAGATACACATATCCGCACAGGATCTGCACTGTTCACCATTGCATCAATGAAATCTCCATCATGCTTCTAACAAGCCACATCATTATCAGGCTACAGGAGTGTACTATTTGATCAGGAGCTACACTGGTCACAAATCCCATAAACCACATTCTCCAGTCACAGCCACCGGTTAAAGTAACGGACCAATACCTATAAATACATTAAATATACCTAAAAGCATCAATAAGTAAAATAAAATAGGCCAAACAAATTATTTACTCCCATATATCACACATGGAGTAAATACATTTTGTTTAGCTTATGTTTCTCTCACTTATTGATGCTCTTAGGTGTATTTAATGTATTTATAGGCCATGGTCCGTTACTTCAAACTGAGGTCACAGCCACATATGTGTAAAAGCATAGTAAATATATTTCTGACCATTTCAATATCTAGTCCTTCGAGTGTCACATAATCGGAAATGTACAAATGCCATTCTGTCCACCACAAGAATAAGTCACCGATTCAAAAAATATTGACAAATCTTAAAACTGCACAAGTCAGATTTGTGTGAATAAGATTCATTCTCAATTCCATCAACACAAGAAGTAACATGTCTTCACGACACATCCTTTCAACAGGTTGATTAGATGATTAGAGCAGAAATCAGAGTTAAGAACCACACAAACACTGCCACTGGCATGGATGGTACTCTGGTTAAATGGTTAATTTTTTGTAACTGAACTTGTCTTTCTCAAGCTCTTCCTCGAGCGTTATATTTTCAGATGTCGCTGATCTTAAGATGATGACAGTCTGTCATGGCGACACTATATTTTGCTTCGTGTAGGTGAGGAACTGGATCAGTTCCCATTTCGCGAGTGTTTGTCAACTTGTTGCCCAGGAGGAGTAGTGTTTCCAGGCAGCGATTCTTCTGGTGGCCTTTGTCCTTCAACAGCAGAATGAGAAACAATTTCCGCCTTATCTGCTTCTTCTGAAACCGCCCATATATTATCTCAATAGCCCTGCTGGTGTCTGCCTCGACTGCAGGATGAAGTTGAAGAGGCTCGACGAATAATCCAGATGGCTGAGATCTGTAGACGGCTTCCCTGAAACAAACAATCAAACACTATTATGTACATGGTTAGCCTTTTATTGAATTTCTTACCAGTATTAACCATTACTTAGCAAATGACTCCGCAACTTTCCAACATGAAACAGTGCTTAGAGAACTACATCCCACCCGGGCATCAAAACTCACAACACTTGGATAATGTGGTAAGCGAGTAAGCCACATTGTTCATAGTTGTGAACAGTAACTCTTGAAATCTACAACCGTACTGTCCGTAGCAGAGTTACGTTTCATTCATAGTCTTCCTCTGCAGAATAGTGAATAAGAGATCTGGTTCGCAAATTAAATGTAGCAGCTAAAGTTGGGGTCCCATCCACAGGTTGAAGTAACGGACCGAGGTATATATGTGTGTGTTATAGAGGGAGTAACAAAAAAAAATTAGCTTTTTTTTTTCGTTTATGGACGCTTTTAGGCATATTTAATGTATTTATAGACCTCGGTCCGTTACAATGTAATTCAACCTGTGGTCCCATCTAGTAGGCATAACAGTTTGCCTATAAGAATAAATAAAGTGTATAATTGTGTAACTACGGTACATGTATTCCGCCAGTTTTAAAAATTACGAGTGCAGGCCCACTATACACATATAATCATTTAGTAATATTGATTTTACTGATAGTGACTCGCGGTGGTATCAGGCTATTTTGATATGCAAATGAGACATGACATTTTTAAATTATTTATACCAATTAAATGTGTCACCAGAACAAATATTTTTATTGACACATTATAAAGTACGATCATAGTGCACATAACAAAACTAAGCAGACAGAATATAGTTTCCATTAACCTTTAATGGAAATACAGTTATCGCCCCTGTTATCAGTGACGAAATTCACGTTTCATATAAAAAGAAAAAGTACATGTATATTTTCACGTACATGTACAAATGGGGGGAAAATCCCAAAATCATAACTGAATATTTACAATAACAAAATTCAGCGCTGAAATCAGAATAATCCTGGTCTGATACCAGGTCCTCGCTACACCAGAATCACTTGGCCCCTCCCAAAAGCAGTAGGATAAGTAATAATCTTAATACTTTTATAATGGGCAATAACCCAATTCAACTCCCAGGTAACAAAAGAGCCAAAGATAAAAATGTACTGAAGGGTCAAACCAGGCAAATAGTGATTCCTATATAGAGGAAACTACTACCGTTAATTTACGTCGTCTCGTTCTCTCGACCACCACCCACGTAAAGTTTTGTATTACTTTTATAATAGTTTTATTTTCAGATGGAAAATATACAAATTAGGTCACAATTAACAACTAAAGTGTAAATCAGATCTGATTAGCTATTCTGTAGAGGATGCATACGTATATCATTTATTTGTTTGTTGGGGTCTAACGGCCTATCAACAGATGCGGTCATTTAAGGCCGGGTCAATGGGTTTAGTAATAAATCCCATATATTACCTGTACAAGTACATGTTCAAGTACATGTACAAATGGGGGGAAAATCCTAAAATCAGAAATGAATATTTACAATAAAAGAACTATATACTCAGCCTGAAATCAGGATGATCCTGATCTGAGGCCAGGTCCTCGCCACACCAGAATCACATGGCCCCCCCTCTCCCAAAAAGCAGTTGGATCAGTAATAATCTTACTACTTCTATAATGGGCAATAACCCAATTCAACTGCCAAGTAACAGAAAGAGCGAAAGATGAAAACGTACCTGAGGGCCAAACCAGGCAAATCGTGATCCATACGTATTACTTTTATAAAAAAAAAATTCAAATGGAAAATATACAAATTGTGTCACAATTAACAACTAAAGTGTAAATCAGATCTGATTAGCTATTATGTAGAGGAAGCATACGTATATCATTTATTTGTTTGTTGGGGTCTAACGGCCTATCAACAGATGCGGTCATTTAAGGCCGGGTCAATGGGTTTAGTAATAAATCCCATATATTACCTGTACAAGTACATGTTCAAGTACATGTACAAATGGGGGGAAAATCCTAAAATCAGAAAAAATATGAATATTTACAATAAAAGAACTATATACTCAGCCCTGAAATCAGGATGATCCTGATCTGATGCCAGGTCCTCGCCACACCAGAATCACATGGCCCCTCCCAAAAGCAGTAGGATCAGTAATAATCTTACTACTTCTATAATGGGCAATAACCCAATTCAACTGCCAGGTAACAGAAAGAGCGAAAGATGAAAACGTACCTGAGGGCCAAACCAGGCAAATCGTGATCCATACGTATTACTTTTATAATATTTTTTTTCAGATGGAAAATATACAAATTGTGTCACAATTAACAACTAAAGTGTAAATCCGATCTGATTAGCTATTATGTAGAGGAAGCCTACATGTATGAATGGAATAGTAACTCTGCTACAGATGGTAACAGGAGTAGATTGCAAGAGTTATTGTTCGCAACTACAATAACATGGTTCAATAATAATGAGACATCAGTGATTCTATATTTTATGTACATATTGGTGTCGTTTTTCTAGTTTCGATGTAGAACCAATAATTCATTAAACTGTGTTAATTCCATTGGGTGACAGTCCAGTTGTTACATTTATAATAGTATAGCCAATTGTTCTCGTCATTTTTTAAATTTTATTTCCACTTCAAGGGACCAGGGGTCTCAGAAATGTAATTTCCATTACGTACATTTTACATGACGTAAATATAGCTTTACATTTACATTGTTTTCTTTTCAACGGCATAAAACATCAACTGAAGGGGCATCTGTTTAGAAAAGTGTCAAGAATATGATAAGCTAATTGTATTAGTGCGAAACAGAGAAATTTAGTAGCAAGTCGTGGAATTTCTCATTTATGGTAACCCAACAACATGTATTTAATATGAATCAGTAAAGTTAAGCAAAACAAAATAGCTTGGCAACTAATAGAATGCCGTGTTTTACCACATGTACCAAACATCGTTATAAAGCTACATTTAATTAATAGCACAGCCTCCAAAAATATGGGCGTAACGGCAATGATTATGTAACGGTAATGACAAAACGTAACGGTAATGACTTTCCATTTATTTAAAATACTAATACAGCATATATAACAAACATATTTATACTTTGAATATGCTGTACAATATAACTTCAAGTTAGTGTTTACTTTTAATGTGATTGCCAATAGAAACCCACACTCCTTGCAAGCTGTGTCTGTTTTTTGTTGTTTCAGAGCTTTTACTAATTAAATCCTGATATATAAATGTTGTAGGTCTGAATAAATGTGCCATTACTGACCGACAACTGATGGGACCTGGTTTATATCTAATTGACGCATCAACTGACTGGTTAGTATGGTAATTTATCATTGCCGTTACACGATCGTCATTACCGTTACACAATTTTGTAACGGAAATGACCGTAACGGTAATGATTTTTCTTCAAAAACTCCCATTTGTCACCCCTCTGTATACAACGCATCATGAAGGTAGAATATGCAAAGACAACGTTGTAAGTGTGTCTATCTACCAATTTTGGTTTCAGTCGACCTACATACATATGGACGTGTATAAACCGTGAACGGTAATGATGCATGTAATGTGTAACCTTAAAATTCCGAATACAGACCGGTCTAGTTCTCGGCAATGACTTAAGTTGTGTTACCACCGTGTTTATTTATAAATCGGGCGCCCATAAACAGTGTTCATTGCATTAGTAGCTGAGAGTAGGAAAGGGAGGTTACTCTGATTTTACTTTTTTTTTCAGCGTAACGGTAATGATTCGATTTCGCGGGACAGATACATTAACGTCAGTATTTTTGACAACAAAAGGCAAATTATTGCAGAATAAGCTTAATGTCAATGTTAAACTATTTTAATTCAGATGCAATGTATAGTAAAGTACAAATTGACAAGATTTGAGAATTACGGGCTTGTGAACTGTGCTGATTGATGATCGGGACATGCCCATTTGGTGCACCATACATATGCCAACAACAGAAAATAATAACTAAACACACATAACAAGAATTGTAAATACTGTTTTCTTAATGGATTGGTATTATACATAGTTTCTTTACTGAAAAAAAAAATGTCCTTATAAATTGTGTGATTTGTCAGTAAATTACACCGGGACACCAGATGTACATAAAATATAGAATCACTGACATACATATCTGTACATGTATCAAACCAATGAAAACTGACATTCTGATCTGCATATAAAAAATGTCATTTCGGCTAATTCTGCGCACCGGCTAATGCACAATTCACGTAATGTTTTGCCCAGCTTACGTCAGAATAAATTATGTTGATTTTGGAATAAATCAGCTGATTAACGGTATACTAAGTCACAATTTTATCCCATTCCGATAGTTTGGTAAAAAGTTATTCAGAACATGGTCAAAATGATTAGTGGTCCTGCTTACTAAATGAATAGATCAACAACAGATCTGTTAAAAAAAGCTTCATAAACCAATAATACACATGCAAATATACATTGGTTATCATTTTATTCCCGTATTATTCGCAAAACTCAAGGACAAAATGGACTGATATTTTGATCAAATTTGGCTGGGTCTCCGCTAGGCGGATACAGATAATAGACGACAGATGAAATAGTAAAAGCCATCTGTTTAGCCGTGATTATCTCGACTAAGAACTGCCTTGAATGTTCAGGGAATTTAGACGGAATATGGACATTTTCACGAAAATTATTATTAGGTGCGCAGAATTAACAGACACGATTGTAATCCCAACAAACATAGTCTCCACCCCCGCCCATATTTTGTGAGGTCACCCCCAATGAAGCAAAGAAGTCCCTCATCACCACCCCAGACCAAACATGGGTACCCTGTGTACAAATAAATTTTAGGAAGCCCACCCACTGCAATACAAATACTTAATACAAATACTGCACTTCAATTTTTGTACTTGTTTGGTCACTGTTGTTATAGTTTTCTAAATCGTGTAAACACGTGACTTTCTGAAAACACTTGTCTTAAGAAAAACAACATGAATAATCAGACATGTAAAATATTGGTGTGTGCAAAGCCACATACACGGTGCGAAGCCGGGTACACTTACTTAATAGAAATACTGCACCGGCCTATATTCATGATATTTCGGGGAAAAGTCACCGCTGTGCAAATGCATGCAGTGTACCTGGATTCGCACACCTCAATTTTTTACTTATTTCATCACTGTTGTTACAGTTTTTTTAAACACATTTGACTCTCGAAAGGGGGGGGGGGGGGGTGAATGAAAGTAGTGTCTTTTTTAAGTGGCTAAAAGCCTATATAGACAATAGTGAATAGATAACAGATAATAGCCTAAATATATAATGAATGGACTTGTTGGACTGAAAACATATATTCAAAGTGAATCTACAAGTATCGAGGTGCCACAAACACACAGAGTCCGAGATGCACCATAAATTAGAAATTAGCTATGTAAACAACAATTGTGGAAACAACATTGGTCGCGAAAACCAATGACTCGGCACAAGCACAGGCAATGTTGAATATCCCCACCCACTTGAATTCATGTTAGATTAAATACAATGGAATTATTTTAGTAGCCCTGTGGTTAAAAGTGCTGTCGAAGTCAGCACGATTCAAATATTGGTCAACAGTAATAAAGAAATAATTCTTACCTGAAATGAATGTTTCGTGTCTTGAAGCCAGTAGACTTATGTAAAATGTAGGTCAATTATTGATGCGTCTTGGGCCATGGCTGTCGCCGTATTGTCCTCTCAACTTTAGCAAATTTGCAGAAATGTACGTCTGTAGCATTCACAAATCGTCGAGTACACAATGAGTATCTGTATTACCGTATGTAGAGCTTATCAACAATGAAGACAGCAATAATTTCAAAATGTCTTGAACCAGTACGTGTAATGGCAGGACACGAAATATAGTATGACGTCACAATGAAAATAAAATCGCATTTAACAACAAATAGCTGACTTTTTAAACGTAAATTTGTTATTGGTTGGTATATTACATTAAAAAAAAGTGTCCTGTGTCCAATAAATTGGACACATGACACTATGGCGTTTAGTAAAATGGTTCAAATATTGACTCTTTATGTACCGGACGTTCTAAATGAGGCTCCATACGGGATAATCTATTTAAACTAAATTTCATTGGGAAGCTATTTTTTTGCAAATTACATGCGTATTATTATTTTAATATAACCTATCAATGTTTACAGGTGTTAGCATGTTTCAATATTGAACTAACATATAGCTTGTTGGTATTGGCACACTTTCATGTTACGAAGTTTCCCGCAGCGAACCCCATTCGGCCCATCGACCGATTGTAATTATAGAACGCCTGTAACTATTTACGAGAATATAGGCGTTCTATGAAAAAAATATATATATATATTAATTCCAAAATGTATTTGTTTAACAATTTAACTCAATTACTGTCGCACAATGCATGGGTGCTCGAAATAGCATGTGCGCTGTCCTTCACATACACAGAGATGTGTGCAGGGGAGATTAGCCTTGCCATATTCGCACCTGCCAGTATAGTTGCTGTTTCGACAAGCACACGTTATCAGATCCCTGCAGGCCATTTCTGCCTCAGGTTTCAGACTCCACACAGGACACCAGGTGCTTCCCGTCTGTGCCCTCCAGCCCCACTCCATCGCATCAGGTAGGTTTGGAGTTGCAACTAGTGTTGCCCCATAAATGGCCAGCTTGGTAGGCAGCGCGGCTGGCATGCTGTCGCAAGGCGTCACTAGTAGGAGGGATGTTGTCCAGCTGCCATGTTCCGGATGCAAATAGGCAGTTGACTGGTCAACGTCGACGTGCGCTTGTACAGGAGGACTACACATATTTCTAGCGTCTCCATATCTTGATCGATGCTCAGGCTTGGTGAGTTAGATAGTTATTTCAAGATTGTTTTGAATCAGTTGGAGCTTCGCACTTCCCACATGGTCTTCTTGCCCATTAAGAAAATTAAGAAACGGTATTGCAGCCCGAGAAAGCATGCATAAATAGTAGACCCTGGACCAATCAGTTCCAAGTGATGCTGCGATACGGTCCGTTGAGACATGGTGAACTGTTTTTCCACGACTGAATGCTACCCAAAGTTTACAGTCTTGGATTATTTGAGCAGCTGCGATGGCAAGTACCACCACATCTGTATCGCTGGATTGTACAATAATATTGCGATGACCTTGCTTATAGGCATGAGCAGCATGAAGCAACACTCACGGGTACATAACACTAACTGGGATATGTCACACTGCGGCATGGACAGCAGCGTTTCCTCACGCGTGGTGATCTAAAGCTTGTTTGATGGAGACTGATACGTCTGCATAGCACCAGCTAAGTAGTTACACAAACCTGATTCGTTTGAATCCACACTGATGAACGTTTTCCAGCTTGTGGGTACCGGGTGTCTGTTGCTACTCTCAATGGGTCCCCATTGCCCCTGCTTGCTCGTGTCTGGGATATCCAGTTGTCAGTTCTGTAGACATCCCACACGGCATCCTTAGTCTTCATTGGATCAGTGCTGAGACAATGATATAGTCGTCCCATGGAAAGATGAGTGTGCTGACGTTGATGTTGAATCGTGATAAATTTGTCCACATTACCAGTTGCGAACGGTAGCAAGGTTTCTCGATTTTGGCAATGACGAATGCCAGGCGCGGTTTTGATGCTTTCTCAACTGAATTGTAGATGAGTAGTTGTGCAATTGAAGACACAGCACCTCGGACATCCCTGTTGTTATCTTGATGACTCTGAATGTTGGTGCCTCCAAGTATACAGACTGATGTAAATTGAAACTTTAAGATGAATGATCTTAATTCAGTGTCCATTTCATATTTTAGTCACTCATTGCATGCCTAAAATAATAATATGTTGATTCCAAGATGATAGACATTCCATTTATATGTAAATAAACATTATAATAGTTATTTTATACACCCCTTCGATAATAAAATGTGATCAATTAACTTATTGTCACAAAATATTGTTTTTGATTGAACAAAAATGGCGGCCATCTTGAATTACAGTGGCCCAGCAACATCTTACTTACGTTTAGACACTATCAATGAACCAGACACATGCAATTATATGTATAGACATCAAAATAATCGGTATATCTCACTTCTTTCTCAAGTTATTGCCATTTCTTTATTTACCAAACGCGGATGGCGATCATAAAGAATAGGAGAAAGAACGGAGGTAGAGATTTGTGAGAGAAGCCGGTAATTCGTATTTACAGAGCAACTACGAATTATCGGTACCCATTTACAGCTGTGTGAACTGGAGCAGTGTGGATAAAGTGTCTTGCTCAAGGACACAACGCACGCCGCTAGTCAGGCTCGAACCCACGACCCTTGGATCAGTAGTCCGACACATTACGCCACGGCGCTCCACTCAAACAAATATTCATATATTGGCTAATATATAGTGGCAGTAGTCTGATCAACCTAGCTAGATATGCCGGCTGCTCAGGTATTACACCGGTGTACAGATTACTGATAGTCTGATCAACCCAACTGGATATGGCGGCTGCTCTAGGACTACACCGGTGTACAGATTACTGATAGTCTGATCAACCTAGCAAGATATGCCGGCTGCTCTGGGACGACATCGGTGTACAGATTACTGATAGTCTGATCAAGCCAACTGGATATGCCGGCTGCTCTGGGACTATAGCGGTGTACAGATTACTGATAGTCTGATCAACCCAACTGGATATGCCGGCTGCTCTGGGACTATAGCGGTATACAGATTACTGATAGTCTGATCAACCCAACTGGATATGCCGGCTGCTCTGGGACTATAGCGGTGTATAGATTACTGATAGTCTGATCAACCCAACTGGATATGCCGGCTGCTCTGTGACTACACCGGTGTATCACTTGGCTCAGGGGTAAACCCCGGAATAGATCACCGTTCCGTTTGAATCCCGTAAATAATGAATTCATAGCTTCAGCGTTGAGGGTTGAATCCCTTTAAAATGGGATCCCACACATCAGGATGTATTGTATGGGTTATATTATTTTGGTTCAACATTTAGAGATGTCATTAATTTATACAAAGAGCGTTTAATTGTTATTACCAGATACACATATTGGTACTATTGTGTATTACATGTACTTGTATGGCGGAAATCAATAATTTTGAGGTCAGGGAGATAACCGCGTTTTCTGAAAATATTAACAAAATTCGATATGTATTCAAAGGAAGTCGATACTTATTTGGCCAATGCGTACAATAACTATACTTTATAAGATATCGAGAGCAATCGTGTTTAAGTTGATACGCATACTTGATTTACATACTGATTAAAACTAATCACACTGGCTTCACATGCACATACACTGGTGAACACTACTAACACGGTATTGAAATATTAGTTAATACTGTGTAAAAACGAACACTTTTGATATTAAAAACTTGTGGATTAGTTATATAATTAGGTACACTTTTAGGTTTCGTAACAATATATTTTTTTTACTTAATTTGAGGGTCCCAATCTTCAAGGATGGCTTCACCATTCATATGCAGGTACCAGTACATCAGTCAAGGCTCGGATCAAATCCATGCACGATTACTGGTAACCTAAGGCGTTACCCAGCTAACAATTTTCCGTTGTAGGAATGTTGTTACAACGTTTTATGAAAGTTGCAGTTACGTTGCCATGAAGCCGTTGGTACAATGTACTCCAGGAAAGTTTTCTTGTCGTAGATTTCACGTAGTGATTTTACGCACACACGGACGGACGGACAACCTGACTCCAGTCACGGAAGTAGGGAGAATATATTTTAAACACACGTTTCCTTTAAACTACATGTATAATTATAAAAGTAAACATGTAGGTCAATGATATATTGCATACCAGAAGGTAAATTTCGTGTCAAATGTTTGTTAAAAACAATATCCACTTGTTGTGGCATGTTTATGTTATGAGGTTTAAATGAAAATAGGGTGGACATTTTTTCCAAATACAATATGGCCGCCAAAACAAAGATGGCCACCAACTCTGTATATGGACAAGAACAATAAAACATATATACTGCAATTTGATTGTGATGTCATGTGTTACACTTGTATAATGGCATATTCTTAGAATGGCAATATAATGTGCATCATACCTATCATGTATTTTTACCAATTTCAGTTTCAAAATGGCCGCTTAGAAACAAACGGTATAGCCGTATTCATACAAAACATGCTGGAATGTATACATTATCGACACCCCATTGCATATACACCATAATAAACGCATCATTGTTGACCTACAGATAGTGTATTGGATGATCCATGACAAAATATCCATAAATGTATGGGCAATATTTGCTGTATATGATGCAAATATCCGACAATCTTTTCGCACATAATATTGCTTTTATTTACTAAAATGTTAAAGCAAATTTGATTTTTTTTATTTCCACACTTTCCCTGGTGTTGTTGATAACTTTCTAAATCATCTCTGTATTACTTTACCCACTTTTGAAAGTCAAAATATATATTGTGATGATGCATAGGTTCCTTAGATATAACTATGCCAAGATGTATATCAATACACTAGAAATGCATGCAAATTCTCAACGTCAAGTAGTTGGAATCGCTGAAGCCCAGCCTCGACAAATCAAGTTAATGCGAACCATTGGCCAACATTAACCAATCTGGTATTGTATATTATACAATATAAATAGAAATTTATAGTTTGATTTAGCGCGTACATGTATAGTTATATTGTCCTAATTTGCAAAACAAAAGTAATGTATGTGTTATAGTAGGTGTCTCGTCCGGTCAGGGTGTGCAAAAATGTGGTCAATTACGAAATCATCAATGTTTGATACGAAATTATGAATGCAGATACTCCAAACAAGGAATATACAAATAGTGCTGTACTCTGCAAATAATACATTAATGAAATATATGTCTTGTACAAATTGAAATTTGCAGAACATGGACTGAACCCTGCATCGTTAATTACATATCGACATATTGTTTTAATAAGTAAACTTATTAATTTCACAAACTTAAAGAAGCTTATTGTGGCATGTGTAATGCCTATATATATAAATAAATGGAAATGCCAAATATGTTACAATCAAGCGAAAGGACTCGCAAATAAAATGAAGATTACAACAGATATCAGCAGGATTGACAATTCTCTCTTTACAGCAACGCTCGATCGTGATGCTGTTCTATATAGACTTCGTCCAAATGTTAGTCAGATAGTTTATGAAGGAAAACTTTCATATTACAGTCGAACCTCCCCGAACGGCCACCTCTACAACAACACCCTCTCTGTAACAGCCATTATTGTATATCCCAAATGGATGATTTCCTCTATATCTAACCTTTAGACGGCCGAGCACGAAAATTTGTCACCTGATGTTGCTTTAGCATTCTTTCTCAATAAAAACATGCTTTGACTTCACTTTAGAATCATTTCCATTGGAAATTATTATAAAATTCTGTCAAAGCATGTATTTTATGAGAATTATCAAAGAAAATAAATAAACATCAGACGACAACATTTAATTCAGCATTAACCTCACTACAACAGCCACCTCTCTACAGCAGCCAGTTTTGCGTCTTCCCATGGGTGGCTGTTGTAGAGAGGTTGCACTGTAGTGATTTATTAGTAAATAAGCTAGCAACAAAAGGATGACGCATGTTACATTTGGAATGAAACCAAAGGAATCAGAGGTTTATCAGAAACTGATTAATACATTGTACATTTGAAATGTCTGCTATCAGCCATCAAACATGTTGTTTTGTACTTTGAGTCTGCACAAGACAAAATAGGAATTAGTATATCGCAACTGTTGTGATACATGCAGTCAAGAGTTCAACCCATATTGATACAATAGAACAAAAGTATATTGAGTCTAGTCGCACAGTTCGATTCAACATGTTCAATGTATACAGAACTAGAACATGCGAAACGAATACATATAAATTACAATGCAGTGCGGCAGTTTATGACCTTCATCAAGTTGTCAAATAATGGTCTGGTACATGCATGGTAAGCAGGTAAAATTGGTAAATTATTAAGTACGTACGTTTCAGAAAACGACTGAGAAACAAACTAATTTCACATATAGCTATGGTGATGATGTGTATAAAATGTTAAAAGGAACACTGACACTACCGATTTACCTTACAAATACAGTTTCAAACGTCTGGTTTCAAATGCCATATGTGTTGTCATTATGTCACTCTCTGATAATTCATCACCCATTTTATTAGGGGTAAACATGTAAAAGGCAGTTTACCGGACCCATATCTGATAGAGAAGGACATAGATATGGATTAGTATTGTATGTAGACCAGTGGATGTAATGTCTACTAAAATGATTGTGTTTGACCCGGCAATCATACAATGTAAAATGATTGTTAATAACGTTACTACTTAGAGTAATGAATTGAGCAATCAGTGAATTGGCTATGAACAGCATACATACACTTATCCTGACCAGAATCTTAGTACCTCTCTTCATCTTAATTAGTGAAAGAACTGCAATAATATGTACCACTGATTAACATATATGTAATTAATTCATATAAATTATTTTGATATATTTTTTTCTGCATAAGCAGCAAATACGAGGTGTCTACATTATAATATAAGTATACAAGTATCCTTGCTATTGAGTATATATACGTACAATCAATTTACTGTATAAATATGTGACTTATACTAGCAGTCTACTGTTATTTGAAAGTAGTTGCATGATAGTTAGTGTTGTTATGATGCACATTTTCAAAGAAGCTGCATTCATTTATGATGCACGCTGAAAACTTAAAGGTACATGCCAACTCAGTAGGCACAAACTGTTCTTTATAGGAATTAAATAAGTATATGATTGTGTCACTATTACACCAGTTCTAAATATTACAAGTGCCCGCTATACAGATATAATCATTTTGTAATATTTATTTTACTGATAGTGATTCGCGGTGGTATTACACTATTTTCATATGCAAATGAGGCATGATATTTTTTAATTATTTATACTAATTAAATGCATCACCTAAAAAAATAAATAGTACTGTCCGTTAACATTTTAAGGAAACACGGTTATCGCCCCTGATATCAGTGTGGAAATTTACGTCTGATATAAAATGTATACTACTGCCGATATGTAGATGTATAGCGGGCACTCGTAATTTTAGAACTGGTGGAATAGGGACACAATTATACACTTATTTAATTCCTATAAAGAACATGTGCCTACTGAGTGGGCATGCATGTACCTTTAACATCCGATTTTATTCAAATAGTGAAAAATGCTAATGAGCCCATACGGTTGTTAGGGGGCGAAATATATATCGAGTGGCCATATTACCATGACATGTATGTCGTGCAATCTTATAGATGCTGTCAATTAAGTTCAAGCCAACACTATATCTGACAGACGCACACGTTCGTGAATGTCTGTACATACAGAACGGTCAATTCCATAATGTAATAAGCCCCCCTTTTGTCAAAACATGACTTGCATTGACACCAATGGTTATTATGGATGCTAAATGTGCCATATACACCAGTATACAGTATAAACCAACTTCAAAATTAAAATTATTTGTGGACATTTCTTTTAACATGTTAATTACTCTTAATATTGATATTATGGTGGCCCTTATTGAATTTGACGTATTTTGTTTTGCTTGAAAAAACATTCATCCTCATTTACTTTGTGCTAAGGTTATCTAAATACAAATTTGAAATCAAGACAGTTTGCTTTTAACAAAAACAAATTACACGGAATTGTTTTAAGGACAATCTAGCTTCCACTAATACGACTCATATACATGTGAACACGCTGTCCGAATTTGTATGTAGTTAGCTATAGCAAGAAACCGAACATATGCTTACAGTGACACCTCACCAAACAGCACACCCCACAAGTACAGTAACACCTCTCCAAACCGGAAACCATGGGCAGTCCCTCACAAGTATATACGACCTCTCCAAATCGGTCACCTTGGGAGTTCCCCCACATATACAGTGACACCTCTCCAAATCCTACACCATGAGAGGTCCCCAAGAAGTACAGTGACACCTCTCTAAATCAGTTCACCTGGAAGTCCTCCACAAGTAACGTGACACCTCTCCCAATATAGCACCGCGGGAGGGCCCCACAAGTACAGTGACACCTTTCCAAATCGGTCATTCTGGGAGGTCCCCCACAAGTACAGTGACACCTCTCCAAATCGGTCATCCTGTGAGGTTCCCCACAAGTACAGTCACACCTCTCCAAATCAGACACACTGGGAGGTCCCCATAAGTACAGTTGCACCTCCACAAAGCGGGCACACTGGAATGTCCCCACAAGTAGAGTGACGCCTCTCCAAACCGGACACATTGGGAGGTCCCACACAAGTACAGTTACGCCTATCCAAACCGGACGCATTGGGAGGTCTCACCTCAAGTACGGTGACACATCTCCAAACCGGACGCTCTGTGACGTCCACCACAAGTACATTGGCACCTCTCCAATGTCCCCCACAAGTACAGTGACATCTCCAAATCGGACACCCTGGGACGTAAACCACACGTACAGTGACACCTCTCCATACGGACACACTGAGAATTCCCACACAAGTACATTGACACCTCTCCAAAATGGAAACCTGGAAAATCCCAAAAAGTACAGTGACAGCTCTCAAAACCGGGCACCATGGGAAATCCCACGCAAGTACAGTAATACCTCTACAAATCGGTCAATATATGACGCAAGTACAGTGACACCTCTCCAAACCGGACAACCTGGTAAGTCCCACACAAATAAAGTAACACCACGCCAAATCAGACGGCATGGGTGGTCCCCAACACATACAGTGACACCTCTCCAAATCCTACACCATGGGAGGTCCACCGCTAGTACAGTGATACCTCTGCAAATCGGACACCAATGGACGTCCCACACAAGTACAGTGAAACCTCTCCAAATCGATCACCTGGGAGGTACCCCACAAGTACATTGCCACATCTCCAAATCGGACTCTCTGGGACGTCCCCCACAAGTACAGTGCCACCTCTCGAAATCGGTGACCCTGGGAGGTCCCCCACAAGTACAGTGCCACCTCTCCAAATCGGACTCTCTGGGACGTCCCCCACAAGGACAGTGACATATCTACAAATCGGACACCCTGGGACATCCCCACAAGTACAGTGACGCCTATCCAAATAGGACACCCTAGGGCATCCCCACAAGTACAGTGACGCCTCTCCAAATCGGACACTCTAGCAGGTCCCCACAAGTACAGTGACACCTCTCCACACCGCACACGCTGGGATGTCCTCCACACTTCAATACAGTGACACGTACTTCACCAAATCGGACACCCTAGGACATCCCCCACAAATACAGTGACGCCTCTCCAAATCGGACACTCTAGGAGGTCTCCACAAGTACAGTAACACCTCTCCACACCGCACACGCTGGGAGGTCCTCCACAAGTACAGTGACACCTCTCCAAATCGGACACCCGGGGACGTCCTCCACAAGTACTGTGACACCTCTCCAAGCCGGACACTCTAGGAGGTCCTCAAAAGTACAGTGACACATCTCAAAAACCAAAAACCGGACTCTCTGTGAAGTCCCCACTAGTACAGCGACACTTCTCCAAACCAGATATCCTGGGAGCCCCCCCCCCCCCCCCCCCCCCCCCCCCCCCCCCCCCCCCCACCCCCCCCCACCCCCCCCCCACCCCCATCAGTAGTGACACAGCTGGGAGCCCCCCCCCCCCCCCCCCCCACCCCACCCCCATAAGTATAGTGACACAGCTCCAAACCGGACACTCTGGTAAATTCACAACACGTACAGTGGCACCTCTCCAAATCGGACACTCTGGAAGCGTCCACACAAGTACAGTGATACCTCTCACAATCGGACACCCTGGGCGGTCCGCCACTAGTCACAAGAATAGGGGCCAACTAGCGGACGATATGACTTGCGGACGATTTAACTTGCGAACGATTTGACTGGTCTTCAAAATGTGAACGAATTAACTTGAGAACGAATTGGCCACCGGTGTGACTGGAAGCATGTTCAAGCACGAATTCACTGGATTCACACACCCCGGATGTAAACAACAAAACTAAAACTAAATTTTTGGCAATTCCGTAATTTTAGAGGGATTTAGTGGGTTTTATGCATCTGTAATGTACTTTTAGCACGATTCGCTCATATTTTTGAAAATGGCCGCCAGGGACTTGTCAAAAACATTTGACGAACTTGAATCCGAGGATCTGAGCGGTTTCGAAACGTCAGTCCCCACCGATCTAACGTTGTCTCCCGATAAAAGTGATGATCGTTTAGAGAGACGAGATAGAAAGTCTATCACTAAGCAGCTGATAGAGAGGAAACAACTTGGTCATGATTTGCAGCTTGTCCGAATTGAGCTGTCACAGAAGAACCTTGTCATTGAGCACATGAAGGCCGAGTATTTGCAAAAAGTTGACGATCTTGAGGAGAAACTGAATGATGTGACACATCAGAAGCAGATTCTGCAAGCACGACTGGAGTCGCAGTTAACTATACAGAAGGAGGAGTCGAGGCGACGTCAAGAGTTGATGAAGTCGGAGCTAGAGGAAGTACGACAGAAGCAGCGACACTTGGAGGCAACTAATGAAAGGTTAGTTGCGGGAAGTGACTACCGTATCGTCCACAGGCATTTGACGTGTTTCGGCTTTCGTCGGTACTGCTATAATTGAACTGCGCTGCGCTGGTAATACTAAACACATTAGTGATTACAATGATTACTTCCCTTGAGATTAACATAACGCCATTTGCTATGTTGTTTATAGTAAGGTATGTAGCTTCTGGTCGGACACAAGCTCGTATTGTAACAAAATAACATATTTAAAATTGTAAATTCCTATGCATTCTATGTATTTCTGCTGGATAACGATAATTCTCAAATGAACATAATTATATATGAAATTGCCACTACAATATTGCCGTAAGAGCCTTAAAGGTACATGCCCACTCAGTAGGCACAAAATGTTCTTTATATCAGCATTTCACGTAATGAATGGCATTATTATACATTTTATATCAGAGGTAAATATCCACCCTTGCCGTTCAACACCTCGTTTTAGTATTGCCTGAAAATAAAAAATAAAAGTGTCTCACCCGCCCCATTTTCCCCTAATATTTGGATGAGAATCTAAACATTAATTTTGTGTAGCCTTAATAACAGCTGCTATTATATACACCAAGTTAACTCTCCGATTAGTTTCGAGCGAACCTGTAGCTATACTAATGTACCAGCTCCCAGTTAAGTCACAGCCCGCTAAGAAGGCGACTTCCGGTATTCCTTTTAATACCTTTCGCTTGTCCCTATTATATATCTGTAGCAGTGTCTCTCTCGCTTGCTGATGACAGACTCCCGAATATGCGACGATTCTCTGTATTTATACCCAGATGATACAGCGCCCTCTGTGGCTTTCCGACGTCGCCTGGTGGTTTCCGAACATAGCCGACAAGGACGGAAATTGTCGACTATTTAGACCTACCAAGTACGATAACCCCATTGCGAGACTTCCAAGAGTTATCAGCCTCACCAGTAACCTGCCGGACTCAAGGTAGCGAGGCTTCCGAGTAGTCCAGATGGCAGGAATATCTCCTGCCGGACTCGAGGTAGCGAGGCTTTTGAGTAGTCCTAATGGCAGGAATTATATTGCACATGTCCGTCCCAAACTCAATGCTGTATTTGGTCTATATACGCGGAAAAACATTTAACTTCAGTGGTGTCCAAATCATGTCGGTGAATTGGTTCATAATAATTCTCTAACTAATAATACACCATCACTGACACATGTACAAATAGGTATGCATAACTTTTAGGCTATGGGCTACCAGGACCCCCCGTGCACCCCCCCCACAACATTTGTACGCCATGTATTTTTTGTTCCTTGGGGTATACTAAATACTTTAAAAAATGTTAACATCAAAAATCTTGGGTCCCACATCTATTTTTAGCCAAATATGCAAATTAGGTGCCGCCATTTTTTGGAAAATTAATTTTGCACATATCTTTCTTATTAAAAGTGCTAGAAGAACACTTAAGGTGTCTACATATATGTTTTAATGGTCAAGGAGTTCATTAAACACAATACCGATTTGATTGGATAATTTCCTAAGTCATGAATATGCAAATTAGGCATAAAAAGATAAAAAAAAATACATTTTCATTTATAAACTTCGTACTAAATATTTCTAAAAGCTAATATTAATCATTTTTTTAGAACTGAAGCAGTCTAAGTTATTACACTACATGTCTGCTTTATAATAGAAACATTATATCATGTATTGTGACCTCATGACCTCTATTGCTATGCAAATGAGATTACGGCCATTGCATAAATTTCTCATTTCCCGCCATTTTTTTAAAAAAATTATGTTTCCACATATCTTTCTTATTAATCAAGCTAGAAGAACATTTAAGGTGCCTAGATATATGTTTTTATGGTCAAGGAGTTCATTAAACATAATACCAATTTGATTGGATACCTTCCAAAGTCCTGAATATGCAAATTAGGCATACAATTTACATTGTATCTTAAAAAATAAAACATATTTCTGTATCATGTTTATTTACAAACAAATCTTTGTTTACTCTATATAGTTGGCTCTATTGCCATGAGTTTTTGTTCATTAAGTCACACTGCCTAATCACTGTCGTCTGCATCCTCGTCAGAATATACAGGCCCCATCTCACCAGATTCTTCTTCATCTGATGTGTCACAATCCTGTATATTCTCGATGATGTCTATGAGTCGTTGGGGTAGAATTGGATCGTTCGTCCACAATGGCTCGATATGTCCATCAGTTTGTATCCAGCCATGGCCATTAGTAGGGTTTGGAATCTCAGGAGTTGCAATGTGTGCCCTCTTCCATATTGCAACTTGATAATTGAGCCTCCGTACATGCTGTACCAAGTTGCCTTTACATGGGGGTAGTGACGCAATATCTACATTGTTTGATATGGTTAGCTTTTCAGATGAACCACATTTTGCTTTCAACATGAACACTCTGAGTTCATCAACCTTTGTACATCTGGAATTGCCATACACGGCACAGGTGAAAGCTTCTAATTCATCAATAGTCTCTTCAGCCATCTCCCAATCATCTCCGACATGAGACAGAACTGGGACGTACTTTGGCATTTTCTGCATTGTTTTTATGGCATTAACCTTCCCCAGCCCCTTGAATGCACTAGTACTGTCACATCCTGTATACGCATGCAGTGTCAATAACTCGGTGCAGTATTCCTATGTGTACCCACGAGCTATTTCGCTCATGTTGATTAATCTTTTTTTGTTTCCAGTTCCTGTGTCGAACAGAAGAGTGACATTCTCTAGATGCAGAGCATAATGCAATAGTATGAAAAAAATATCACTATCTGGACTCTTTACCCTTATGTAGTCATATCCATGTTCATTGCCATACATCGCATACAGTATTATCCTCGTATCTGTCTCTTCCTGTGTAGATTTCAGACTTTCTATCTCTGTTGAGTTAACATTTCAAGACGTATCCGTTTTACACACCATGATCAACAAACCCTGTATGTATTTACAAAAGCGGAAGGCGATTTCGCGATGCCAAAGCGCGAGATGATTCTCGTGTTTTTAGGAGACGATTCTCATGTTTTGTACTTGTTAAGAAATATGTTTGTTTTTTCTAATAAACATGTTTTGGCAGCACATCAGAATCGTCTCTTAAGACAATTCACGTGTTTCGTCAAACAATGTTTTTGTGAAAATATTGGTGTGTTTGTGAACATGAGAATCGTCTTGACCGATGATTCTCGTGTTTTTAGAAGACGATTATCATGATTTGTCAAAATACGTTTCAGTTTAACAATAAACAAATATGAACCAAAATCCAATGATTGCAGATATATAAGAAAGGAAAAATGTATATATTTATAATAAAAAAATGAATAAAAAAACACAAACGCAAGTCAGAATAAGTGTAAATGTTTGGGTACTACGCTATTAATGTACAGGTAAGCCAGCCTGGCGTCCCGGTAGAACGCGGGGTCGTATCACGGGGGAACACCGTGGCCGTTTCATGGCTATTGGAAGTTCGTCCAGCTTGGTCTTCGTCCGCGGTGGTAATCAGGTAAAACATATGGTCACCGTGTGGAGGCACATAACTCCCACCATGATTTTCCCACTCTGAGAAAATTCCTCCCACCGTGTGAGAGTGGAAAAGGCAAAAAGCACTCTGAGCGTACTGTATACCAAAACAAGGTTCGGTGCTTTGTAGCTCGGACTATAACATTGTGCATGATATGCGGCAGGCAATTTTCGTATGTGTGATAATTATATAACCATCTATGGGAGAATGGCATTGCTTGCATACTGCCTGGTAGAATGACAATTGTTTATGCAAAGTTGTATCAGATAAGTACATTAGGTTTTATACTTCACTATTTTTCCTGTCAAATAGTGACCTAAATTCATTATGTGAATGAAACTCCAGATAATGATAGAAGCCATAGCGGCAACAAACTATCTTTAAACATTTTTACTAGTAATACACACTACAGTTATTTCAACTAATCCCCACAACTGAATCACCATATTTTAATGAGAGTTACATACAAGTATGTCCAGACGAGATGTTGAATATTATGATGTGACATTCATCATAATCCTGTGCTATTCTCTCCAAGAAATCACACTATACCCAAACACATACCAGTCCCACATTTTAAAGCTGTCTGACATTCACTTCTATGAGATGAAGCAATCTGTATATATCTCCAAGTAACACATACACATTTCTATTTTTAGGGAATTTGTTAGTAATAGTGAATTTGCTGGTTGGTCAACTACAACTACCTGTACAGTACGTTTATTTACCTTCTTAATGTCAATAGAGAAAGCAAAGCAAAAGCACAACAAATGAGACATAGCGAACCATGACAACAGGTAAAGCAGCATACAGTCCCAAAATAAAATACACGCTATATTTTATAAAGCTGACAAATATAGATATAACAGCGTTTAGTAATGTTCATAATGCGATGTATTACAGTTGTCATAGTGGTATTGTTATCTGCAGATGTCTGGAGAATCCGAAACTTTCTTATTGAAGAAGATAAATTCTGCTGATTACTTGAGACACCGCTTCATTGCTGATTTTGTTACAGAAATATTTCATGCTTTGCCTTATTCCGTTCTACGCTTTCACAAATCTTATTTCCGACTTAAGCCAAAATAAATCGTCAGAAATGTCAGTGCTTGTTTGTCCCTCTTGGGACCTCCTTGTCCCTCTTTGTCAATACGCACTATAAGTATACCAGCCTGACATGACGTTGTGTACATGCTTTGTTTATATAAACATTGGTGTATAAACAAACATGGAATTCCTGTAGGTATTTTATTTCCCTGTTTATTATGGCGCGTCGCTATAGTCATGATCGATATATTGCGATTGACAAAACAGTTTCTCATACTGGAGCAGTGGGTAAACTGGCGGCCAACGGTGGCACTTGATTTTAATTTTGCACTGCATGCGTTCGATCCTCACTTTGGCCATTACATATATATATATTTTTTTTTTAAATATTGTTTTTATGTTTTCTTTTTCTTTTTAATGAATCTTTATTACATGTAACAACAATTGACATGGTAATTATGAGCCACATGCATCCACGTTTATTTATTTATTAGTTTATTATCTGAAGTGAGAGGTTTATTTTCGACATGGTGTTCTCCGTAACATATTTGCATTTGTAGTGAGTCGAGCTGGACTTTCACAATAACACACGAATGTGCAGAATGCATTTCACAATGATTAGGTTCAAAGTGAAGTGTTTTATTATGTTGTGTAAAAGTAAATGCACGACTGTTTCGGGATGTGTGCGTTACCTCTGTTACCAAAATAGTAAAAGCGAGAGAAAAATGTATTCCTTTGGCAGGATTCGAACTCACGACCGTCCGATCACCAAACAGCAGATCTACCCACTAGAGCACTAAACGATGTTACTATTATTCGCAATTCTATCGAATGTTAATGCGTTTGTGCTGGTATACAAATACCATGTCTACAACATATGACGTAAACTATTTAAAAATAGCACGTGTTTACAATAATAACGCGCCAGCGCAAAGCGGTACACCTCGCTATCTAATTATATTGTTTATTAGATACGTTGTGGTGGGTGGTTGGTTGCGAGCATGCGAAGGGTAATGTAACAATCAATGTTCCTCTTCACCAGAATACCTACAATGTTTAGACCTCATTTCCATTTTCGGCCTTCTGGTACTTGAGGGGAAAATCGTGTCGTACCCCATTAAAAGGAAATACGATTAGTGGCAATCTGATTACTCTTAGAGATGGAACTATGTCACTATGGTGTGGTATGGGCATGAAACCAGGTCTAATTTTATGGCTGAGTATACAGTGATGTAAATACATGTAGTTAATTCTAATTTTGGTATTTACCCCCAGTACATATAGCTTAAATACGGGATGGACCCCGTTGGTCCGGACTTCAACGACCGTGGCTGTTGAGAGGCCGTTA
This sequence comes from Conchocele bisecta, assembly GCA_029237695.1. NCBI lineage: Eukaryota > Metazoa > Mollusca > Bivalvia > Lucinida > Thyasiridae > Conchocele > Conchocele bisecta. Next base: position 95,392,638 of record CM055265.1, on the reverse strand, counting down.
TATACAACACTCAATCATTAGATACTTTGCAAGATGTATCAAAGGTGTATGATTCTGTGAGGGTGGAGAGAGCATATATTAAACTATGGTGCTAAATGTTATCATTTATAAGGATTGCCATGCTGAAATTAGTGGTAACACGTGGTGTGTCAGCTATTTCCGCATATATATATTCTCTATTATATGTCTATCAAGAGTGTAGATATGTCCGCCATCTTTGGTTTTAAAATTATGATTAACTCAGCTCTAAATTGCCACATACCATGTAACAATTAGCGAGGAAACCGCATGCAATTTATATTTTTACCTTATCTGACTACAGAAGCCCCCGCTAAGCACAGCGTCAAGGTCACAGACTTGGTGCGTTCGAAACCTTAACGCTCATGTAAATGGCTTATAATCAAATATGCCTCGTTTTCTTTGGCTGCCAGCGGGGGCATTTGTGTGCCGACAGGCCACATTTCTAGTTTATTATATTATGCAAAATTATATTCAAAATGGCCACCAAATTTTGATAAATATCGCAAAATAACATCTACATGTATATACGAACAATCAACGCAGGGAAATGACACACTTTATTGTTATTTATGCTTGAAACATGTCTCAAATTGGCAGACTTAGTTCATTGCAGCATTATCAAGCACAATTATGTTTGTAACTGCATAACTAATTTGAATAAATTTTAAGCAAATCACCAGTGGCATTATCAACATGAAGCATCACATTAAAATTATCGATCATAAGTAACTTTGACGTATTTCGGTAGTTTAACCCCCCAAAAATGATGGTACCTAGAAATATAATAATATAAATAATTCATTTTTGTCGAGCCCGCTTGCGGAAAGCGAGACATAGCGATCACAATGACGTCCGGGTGTCCGTGCGTGCGTCCATCCGTCTGTCTGTCCGAAATCGGCGTTAAAAGTTTTTAAATACCTTATATCTCTACAGTCCTAAGTCACATTGACTTGAAACTTCATATGCTTATTAGTCATGATCCATATATTCATGCTGTATCCCACTCATGCGGCCCCTGTGCCCAATGTCAAGGTCAAATGACTTAGAAGTTTGCGTTCCGAAATCTGCGTTAAAGTTTTTAAATACCTTATATCTCTGCAGTCCTAAGTCACATTGACTTAAAACTTCATATACTTATTAGTCATCATCCATATATTCATGCTGTATCCCACTCATGCGGCCCCTGTGCCCAAGGTCAAGGTCAAATGACTTAGAAGTTTGCGTTCCGAAATCTGTGTTAAAGTTTTTAAATACCTTATATCTCTGCAGTCCTAAGTCACATTGACTTGAAACTTCATATACTTATTAGTCATCATCCATATATTCATGCTTTATCCCAATCATGCGGCCCCTGTGCCCAAGGTCAAGGTCAAATGACTCCAAAGTACATATGCATGCAATATTCACATTCTAATTTGTGTGACATTTCACTGTTTGACACCTGTAGGAACTTGTATAACTTATGCATACCACAACCATATTATTATAATATTCATGTAACCATATAAAATGGTCGATATGTGTATCCCTTGTCTCGAGCAATGTTTGAATCGATATGATTCATTCTGTGTTTTTTTTCCAGTATGCTATGCCGTATTACATTTATCAGATGAGACATGTTTCACTCATTCTGGTATGCATAAATATGACATATGAAATTACGGTACACAGATACAAATGAATATAGGTATAAATAGTAAGTAACATTAAACTCGTATTTTTTGGACCGCTACAATGCTAGATAGATATATTGATTAATTATGTTTAACAGGCTGTCAATATCTATGGTCATTTTAGGTACCGATCAACTGGGATAAATCCCGTATTTCATCTGTAAAGAGGAATCCCAAAATTAGAACTGATTCAGCCCTCAATTTAGAATATCCGGACTTGTGCCAGGTCCTCAATGCACATGAGTCACTTAGTCCTAGCTCCTAAACTTAATCGGAGTACAATAATCTTACTACACATACAATTGGGATAACCGGCTTCAACACTCAGGCCAAATTGTAACTGAGAGCCAAATCAGGGACATCACGATTCTGGTAAGTATGACCCACACCGCTAACACGCCTCATGCTCCCAGCCAACCGCCCACAGCTTGTCAGTTACTGTTAGTCTATACATGTTCCCAAGGACAGGAGACTCCTTAAACGTCAGTTGTCAACATCAAACTTCAAGGGAATGAGACCTGGACAGTGTGTCACATACTTCCATATAAATGAAAATTCAGTCTTGTATGATTCTACAAAGTGTGTACTTATAGACTGTATGCATTGCCCTGCAATCCATATGCATTAGTTACACATAATATATAACTTGCACCATTGTCAACAATATATATCCCTAGTAACCACCTGAGAAGGTCATACAATCTAACCTTTAGATTAGTAACATATGTTATGTATTATCATTTATCAAATATATATATCTTAAAATATAAGATGGAACAATATCATAATATAAGCTGATATATTAAAGGTATGGCATACAAGCATACAGTCTGGCAGGCAAACCGACACATTTTTTCTCAAAAAATAATTATTTATTTCACATGAAATGTATACGTTATGTACTCGTATATAAATGTAATTATGGCAAAAGGAAGATACTTCTGAAACCTGTTTGTCGAGCCCATCGTGGATTACCGGTATACTGTGTTTATTCCATTGGATGACAGTCCAGGTGTTACATTTATAATAGTATAGCCAATTGTTCTCGTCATTTTTAGCCAGGTTTTTTGAAAAAAAATCCAGGCTATTGGATTGGCGAAAGCCGGGCGGGCGGCGGGCGGGCGGGCGGCGGGCGGCGTCCACAATCAATGTTAAGTTTTCGTGTTTGAGTCCATTTCTTTGGTACTGTACCACCTAGGACCACCAAACTTTCACAGCTTCATAATCAAGGGGTGCCCACCACATATCACTATCCAACATGTTACCTTTTTTTTAACGTGACCCATTTTTTCCGCGCAGTCGACTTAGCCATTTTCAATGTTAAGTTTTCGCGTTTTCAATGTTAAGTTTTCGTGTTTAAGTCCATTTCTTTGGTACTGTACCACCTAGGACCACCAAACTTTCACAGCTTCATAATCGAGAGGTGTATATATTTTATTTCCACAGGTTTCAGCCAACCTACATACATATTGACGTTTATAATTAAACCCGAACGGTAATGATGCATGTAATGTGTTTAAACCTTAAAGTTACGAATACAGAATACAGACCGGCCTCGTTCTCGGCAATGATTGAAGTTGTGTTGCCACTGTTTTTCTTTATAAATCGCACGCCCATAAACAGTGTTCATTGGATTAGTAGCTGATAGTAAGAAAGGGAGGTTACTCTGATTTTACATTTTTTTGTTCAGCGTAACGGTAATGATTCGATTTTGCGGGACAGATACATCAACGTCAGTATTTTTGATAACAAAAGGCAAATTTATTGCAGAATAAGTTTATTGTAAATGTTAATTTTTTTTTAATTCAGATGCAATGTATAAGTAAAAATTGGCAAGATTTGAGAATTACGGGCTTGTAAAGTGTGCTGGTTGAAGACCGGGACATGCCCATTTGGTGCACCACACATATGCCAACAGCAGAAAATAATAACTAAACACACATAACAAGAAGTGTAAAGTGGAGTGCCGTGGCGTAATGGTTAGTGTGTCGGACTACTGATCCAAGGGTCGTGGGGTCGAGCCTGACTAGCGGCGTGCGTTGTGTCCTTGAGCAAAACACTTTATCCACACTGCTCCAGTTCACCCAGCTGTAATTCGTTGTTGCTCTGTAACGAATTACCGGCTTCTCTCAAAATTCTCTACCTCCGTTGTTTCTCCCATTCTTGGGAGACGGCATGCAAGGTCCTAGAGCCAGTGCCGCCATTAAATATAAGCTAAAGAAAAGAAAGAAAGAAGTGTAAATACTGTTTTTTAGCTCAGGTGAGCTATTGTTACCGCAATGTGTCCATCGTCGTCCGTGAACATTTTCAAACGTCTTCTCCTTAGTAACCATTGGGCCTATAGTCACCAAACTTCATGGTCATGGTCCTTAGGTAGGGGGATTACAAAATTGTTAAAATGACGGCATTACGTAATCCAAGATGGCCGCCGTCTAAAAATAGCACAAATTCTTCAAAAATCTTCTTCTCAAGAACCGCCAACCGGATTTCGACGAAACTTGGTAGGAATGATCGATGTACAATGCTCTTTCAAAGTTGTTAAAATGGTGACCCCGGGGTCAAAAATGGAAGTGGCCCGTGGGGTCAAATTGGGGTCAAATTTTATTTTTGACCGAATATGGTCATGTTATATATCAAATCGAAGGTATCAATGAGGCGATCACTCTGGTGCATTTTTTTGTCGAAATTGGATTGTTATGTCATCCAAGATGGCCACCGAAAGGTAAAAAGGTCGTTCTTTTATTAGAGATTTCAAAATTCTTCTTCACATGAACCGCTTGGCCCATTAGTTGAGTGAAAATTGACATTGACCCAGACATTTAGTATAACAAGCAAATTTTGTCTGAAATCAGTTTGTATCAACGACATAAATTGCCAAAAAAAATTCGCCTAAATTCGCACTTGTGGAAAGTGCCAAATTTGCATAAATCCAATATGGCCGCCAAAACCCCCCAATATACAATTACTCTGATTGAATATTACATGATATTTACTATAGAAAACTTGGTTTAAACATGTAACATAATGTTTATATTAATGTACAACGAACGTCAACAGTAAAAGATATTATTGTGGATAGTCACGTGATGTGAGGAAATCCAATTTGGCCGCCAAATTATTATATTTTGTCATCTTTCACATATTTTCACATATTTTGGTAGCTGTAAAATAATTAACATAAACAAAAATTAATTAACACGATTGTATGATACACATACCCATATAGAAGTCTCACTATTATGTCGAATCCTTTGCCAATATTCAAAATGAGCAACAATATCAATGTTTGGGGTACACATATGAACACTAATTACACATACATGTACTTTCCCACAATGGGAGGTATTCTCAATAAAATATGGGGAAATATATTCAGTTGGTAATTTACTCCAAGTAAACGGCATTATGATCATGGTTGAACTGCATAATAATAAGTATGGTATGCAATGTAAATACAAATTATACTAACTCTTCAATTATGGAATAATAAAGATATGTAATCAAACTGTTGTTAATCCCGACATGTTGGACTCGGGACGTCATTTGGAGATAGGAAATAAGTCTAGATGTACGGACTTATTTTGTATCTCCTGACAATGTGATATGCCAAAACGTTTGGATTAAGCACATTTGTACTGATCCGGATGAGTGGGTGGCAGGTGGGAGCACGCGATGGGTAATTTAACGATCGGGGTTCATCCTTACCGGAATCCCGACTGGAGACCTGGTTTGGCCCTCACATACGTCTTTAGCATTTTGTATGTGACAGTTGAATCTGGTTATACCCCTTATGTGAGTATTACGATATTCGTAATCCTATTTTAGGTGAAGGGGCCAAGTGACTTGGTTTGGTATGGACTTGGCACCAGGTCAGGTTATTCTAATTTCAGGGCTGAATATATTTGTTCTCGATGTAAATATTCCGTTCTGATTTTGGGATTTTCCCCCCAATGCAGCAGGTTAAAATGGGATCGAACCCGTTTGCCCGGCCTTACATGACCTTAGCTGTTGATAGGCCGTTAAACACTAATAAACAAACAAACAAATAAACAAACTGATCCAGATGTAATGTGGATGTCTTAGTGCATGTACCAGAAATACAAAGTTAATGTTGACTAGATTAAATGTGACTAGAATGGGAGACGGTCTAATCTGAAATATCCTCGTCGGACAGAGGAAGGTCACGCGGTCCGTTTTGACACTGTGCCTGACATTTGCAATGAACATTGCAATGAACATTGCATGAGATCCCTTTCTTTGAACAACTGCATGATGCACAAAGCTGCCTACTAGACGCACACAAACATCTTATGTGCAACAATAGTTCCTGCGGCGCCGGTGCCATGTCTGTAATGATAGGCACAAGTGAATTATCGGATCCGTGGAAGCCACACTCTTCCTTGTCTAATAGTGTTTCCAAATGTCGCCACGTACTGACTTGGTGGTGTACCTGAAGGCTGTGATAATGGCATGCCCTCTTCGTTGGGGGCATGCGTTCGACGGGAACATACTTGGGAGAAATAGCATAGAGATAGCGTAGTTCATCTATTCCATTTTTGGCATTGGCACCACCACTATACAGTGACTGGATGAACCGTTCTCCTGTATCACATACTTCCTGTCAAAGATAACACAGTGGATGACCACCTGACCTTCTGGATGACACAGCTGCTACAAAAGAGTCACATACCGACGCTAGTGTACCAACCTTTGGCCAAGGGATACGATGAAGTAATGCGCATCCATCAAACAGTTACAGCAGGCACATCGATCTCCTTCACTACAATTTCTGCGTCCATTTGCAGGATATGCTTTGCCAAGAGTGATTTCTGAGATTTCCTCATACTGCCAGCATCATGGAAAAGAGCTGGGGAAACTGTTGCCAATTCATATGTGAATACGTTTGAATCGGGTGGGCCATTCAGCAGAGATGTCGAGAGCAAACGCTGATACAATTCTGCAGATGACATGCGTACGTCTTCACCATCAACTTTGATAGGTTTTCTCATCACAACAAATGTTTTTGCCTGGTCCGACTTTTTCAGAACGATATCTGCAAACTTCTGATTATTCAATTTTGTGTGAATCCGTTCACCAATATTCACAGCATCGTCAACCGTGACTTGCGCATCTGCAATTACACCTGTTGCAATGTTCTGTAGCCGTGTTTCGTTATCAATTGCGAATGGGTTGTGGCTTTGTAGAAAAGTCGTGAACGTTTTCAGATCTTTCAAGTCCTGTTGTATGCTACCTAGGCAGACCTCTCGATGCTGGTCTGACCATGTGCCAGTGAATTTTCCAGTTAATAATCAAATTGCCTCGTATTGTGCCACAACGTGCGCTGAGAGAAGCCACTTTGTCCGGGCCGATTCATTATGTGTGATATTTATCTCTCATAAGACACTGTTCAATCGTCATATCTGACCAGGTTCCACTCCAATATACATTCTCTTTTCTCCTTACCGTGAAAATTCCATTTTCCATTGGCTCCTGTAGACAGGTACACATAGCTTGACAGTCTTGCAAGTACAATCTACAATACTTTGTGTAATTGTTATGACCAGCTGCTGCGAAATATGGAAGCATATTCTGCTTGGCCCTAATGTGAAGAAGCCAGTTACCAGTCCTCTCTGATCTAATGAACATCATGACAATTGCTACAAAGTTCATGAACATCACCCACAGTTTCCCAGTTCTAGTCTTGTTTTGCTCGTGTTTCAATTCACAAACTTTCTCATGAAGTTTAGTCAAAGCGGTGTTTACTGCTGCGATGTCTGGTGTTATTTCCTTTTGCACATAGATGGACTCATACAAACCTTGAAGTTATGACCACATATCATCTGATTCTATGTTCTCATTAACATCTGGCATTGGACATTCACCTACAGAATCAGTCATGTCGATCGTTTCCTCACTGCTTTCTGTGCCTGTAGAAACACATGAGTCTTCTGATTGCATCAACACTAAATGCAACGCCGCATCGCCCAATAGGCATGATCTCAGTGTTTTGGAATATGCCTTACCTTCAATCATTTTTGGAAGCGACTTTTTTGCATAGACGGTTTTCCAGAGATCTTCCAGGCCACTGCCTTCCATCAGCTTACATCCAGCACCAAGGAATGACATAAGCTGGTGGAAACCACCGAGTCTCAAATGAAGATGCTCGAAGTCAGGTCTGTTCTCCTGCTTTATGTTGTAACCTTTTGCGTACAATGGCTGATCAAATGTTAATGTTGCGCAACACATACCAGCTACATTGGCTTGCGACAGTACATACAACATTGTACTGTATACAGCTTCATTGGTCTGTGGATTTAATGGAATCATTGGATTGTACACAACAGCTGAACACTCGCAGACACGTGTACCATTCATCACATCCGACATGAATCCTTGCCAGCTTGGTGGCTGGTTGTACAGTCTACTAGAGAACAGCCACAACGTACGTGTCCATGTGTTCAGCATTAAAGACTGCCACTGATACTGGGTCCACGGGTTTGATTTGTATGTCCGCCATGGACGTCTTTGATTTAGGTTTATATGGCCTTATAATTTCACCAAAATTACCAGCACTAACTATTTCCTGAGCATTCTTTCTCTGAATTGCTTGAACACGTTCGTCCACACTGCCGGGTGTCTGACAAGCAATTATACCCATAACGTGTGTTGTATCGTGTCCGGTGAGCGTATCCTCATTGTAATCAAAATTATCTGCTATCCACTGACGGAATCCACCTCCTTCATTGATTCCCACTTGTCCAGGTGGTAGATCATGGACCGAATGGCTAACGACAGCAGATCTCTCAAATGCCATAACCTGTGTATATGATGCACTTAGACCAAGAGAAGAGAGAACATCAAGAAGCACCCGCGATCGTGTTGATTGATGAATAAAAAGGCCAACAGAGAGCATAAATGGCGATATGTATGTTTTGTCACTAACAGCATTCATTATTACGTGACACATAGCTGTTTGCAAAAGTCTCTTCTCTTTAGCAGAAGAACTACGCGAATCAATGAATATAGCTTTTACGAGTTCTTTCAAAGTATTGGGAACAGTCGACTCCAACCTGTCTACATTCACTTCTGATGGTGCTGGATACACATCCGGTGGTTGGTCCAGATAGTGAAGGTCGTGCTTTATGATGGATCCAAGCATTTGTGCGAGTTTAATGTTTTCGCCATCTCCAACTCCGTTAGCAGCTGCTTCATCAAATGATTCATGCAATATCGTGGCCGCCTGTTTCTTTAATGTCACTGTATTCATTTTCCCATCCAGTTCTGTCACAGTCACAACGCTACCGAAATGTACAAGAAGACGACGTTTTATATGCGATGTACTGTATGCTGGAACGTCTGTTGGTAAGTAAGAGGACATCTGCGTTCGTAAATCAGCAAGTGTAAATTGGCAGTTCCGCTGTTCACATTCCTCGAGCCAGTCGCACAATAAACAAAATGCTTCATCATTTAGAGCGTCAAGGTTCCTGACATCCTGGCATTATTTACCACGCCACTGTGTGTAATGTTCCTGTCTGACATGAATGCACTTTCTATGTTACTGTGCTTCTACAGCACGGAGATCGCCGGCAAACGTTATTCTGCCTTTCACGTTCATCGCGAGGACATCTGTCCGTTTGTTACAAACTTCCATCAGACTGTCCTGAATTACACTTCTTTTATCTTTGTTCATAATTGTTGCTTATTTTGGAAAAGCGTCCAGGATTTTGTCGAGCACCAGTAATGTCAAGTTCCTCCGCACATATTAGATGTGTTGGATAGTCATACGGTATCTTACATGTATCTGACGCACGTGTGAATACTTGTGCAGACATATTTCCATGCTTTTCATAACTGGATAATGGAGACAGTACATTCCGTTGATGCGTATAATGTCTGTAACAATGTGTATGTACATGAATCTGTCCTTGTGAAGACAATATTTTGTTACGTCCATCCTGCCTTGTTGTTGAACATTCAATTAATGTCGCCCGCCCCTTTGCACCCACACACCTGTCAGCTTTACTACTGGAATCGCCGCACAATACGCACGTGTTGTCCATGTCCATGACGAGTTGTTCATTTGTGGCCACGTTGTAGTACTATATCTGTAAATATATGAAAGCGTAAAATGATTAATGAATCTGACAATATCATTGTTTAGAGCATGGGGTTCTTGTACACTTGAATAACTAGTAAGGTATAGTCTCTCTGATCGATTATATGTATATAGGCATATATGCTATATTGGTTCCAACTTAGGTATGACACCACCTGTGGTATGGGTGAATTTGACTGTGTATGGCAATTGCACCGAAGAATGGCGTTTGATGTTTATAAATGAAGGGGTCTCTGTCTCCCTCTGTTACTGCTTTTGTTTTCTTATGTTGGCCATACGCATAAGACGTGTGTACCTGTGGGCTGCGTGTATCTTGATATGTGGAAGGCAGACGTCTTCTGACAAGCCCCGGTCGAATAGTTCGTTGGTGGTCCATTACAAACGATTTCCATCGGCATCTACGCAGAAATCTGCAAATAAAAATGTAAAATTCGGTCGAAAATCTTATTACAAATATAAGGTGGAATGTCGTAAATTGCCTTCCATACATTTTAAAAATGGACGGAAATTCGCTACAACTTTTATTGTTTACATTTTTTTAATCATTTACAATATCTACATACATGTATATTGCATTATAGAATTTAAAACATTTATTTCAATTTAGGCACATTTTAAATGAAAAGTATGTATTTTTCAGCGTTATTATAAATAACCACGGAAACACATGACATGCAAATAAAGCGGCTGCAAAAGTTGATATTTTGATATATCTACAAAGAATAAAGCAACCTGATCAGAACATTGTGATTAATAATAACAATTCTCACCACGAGTTCTTATCTCGCTGCAATAAATACGCCACTTATCCCACAGAAACCGGGGTAGATACTTTTTATTTTGTTGTTGTTGTCGTCTTCGTGAATCGTCCATCGTGAATACTCGTGTATGGTGGCTTATACGGACAATCATTAACGTATATCAGTGATTCTATATTTTATGTACATATTGGTGCCGTTTTTCTAGTTTCGATGTAGAACCAATAATTCATTAAACTGTGTTTATTCCATTGGGTGACAGTCCAGTTGTTACATTTATAAAGTACATATAGCCAATTGTTGTCGTCATTTTATATATTTTATTTCCACTTAAAGGGACCAGGGGTCTCAGAAATGTCATTTCCGTTACGTACATTTACATGACGTAAATATAGCTTTACATTTACATTTTTTTCTTTTCAACGGCATAACACATAAAACTGAAGGGGCATCTATTTAGAAAAGTGTCAAGAATATGGTAGGCTAATTGTATTAGTTTGAAACAGAGAAATTTAGTAGCAAGTCGTGGAATTTCTCATTTATGGTAACCCAACAACATGTATTTAATATGAATCAGTAAAGTTAAGCAAAACAAAATAGCTTGGCATGTAACAGAATGCCGTGTTTTACCACATGTACCAAACATCGTTATAAAGCTACATTTAATTAATAGCACAGCCTCCAAAAATATGGGCGTAACGGAAATTATTATGTAACGGTAATGACAAAAAGTAACGGTAATGACTTTCCATTTATTTAAAATACTAATACAGCATATATAACAAACATATTTATACTTTGAATATGCTGTACAATATAACTTCAAGTTAGTGTTTACTTTTAATGTGATTGCCAATAGAAACCCACACTCCTTGAAGCTGTGTCTGTTTTTTGTTGTTTCAGAGCTTTTACTAATTAAATCCTGATATATAAATGTTGTAGGTCTGAATAAATGTGCCATTACTGACCGACAACTGATGGGACCTGGTTTATATCTAATTGACGCATGAACTGACTGGTTAGTATGGTCATTTATCATTGCCGTTACACGATCGTCATTACCGTTACACAATTTTGTGTAATGATTTTTCTTTAAAAACTCCCATTTTTCACTCCTGTATACAACGAATCATGAAGGTAGAATATGCAAAGGCAACGTTGTAAGTGTGTCTATCTACCCATTTTGGTTTCAGTCGACCTACATACATATGGACGTGTATAAACCCCGAACGGTAATGATGCATGTAATGTGTAACCTTAAAATTCCGAATACAGACCGGCCTCGTTCTCGGCAATGACTTAAGTTGTGTTACCACCGTGTTTATTTATAAATCGGGCGCCCATAAGCAGTGTTCATTATACCCCCACAAACAAAGTTTGAGGGGGTATATAGGAGTCAGCTTGTCGGTCGGTCGGTCGGTCGGTCTGTTGGAAATTCCCTTCCGCTCTATAGCTTCTACACCCATGCATGGATTATCAAATGGCTTGGCACAAATGTTTCTCATGATGAGAAGGTGTGTCGCGATCAATAACCACGCACCTACGTCCAAGGTCACAGTTGAAGGTCAAAGGTCAAACCTATCGAAATTCCCTTCCACTCTATATCTTCTACACCGATGCATGGATTATCAAATGGCTTGGCACAAATGTTTCTCATGATGAGAAGGTGTGTCGCGATCAATAACCACGCACCTACGTCCAAGGTCAAGGTCACAGTTGAAGGTCAAAGGTCAAACCTATTGAAATTCCCTTCCGCTCTATATCTTCTACACCGATGCATGGATTATCAAATGGCTTGGCACAAATGTTTCTCATGATGAGAAGGTGTGTCGCGATCAATAACCACGCACCTACGTCCAAGGTCAGGTCACAGTTGAAGGTCAAAGGTCAAACCTATTGAAATTCCCTTCCGCTCTATATCTTCTACACCGATGCATGGATTATCAAATGCCTTGGCACAAATGTTTCTCAGGATGAGGTGTGTCGCGATCAATAACCACGCACCTACGTCCAAGGTCAAGGTCACAGTTGAAGGTCAAAGGTCAAACCTATTGAAATTCCCTTCCGCTCTATATCTTCTACACCGATGCATGGATTATCACACTATGCCCAGGGTCAAGGTCACAGACTTGATGCGTTTGAAACCTTAACGCTCGGCTAAATGGCTTATAATCAAAAATGCCTCGTTTTCTTTGGCTGCCAGTGGGGGTATTCGTGTGCCGACAGGCCACATTTCTAGTTGCATTAGTAGCTGAGAGTAGGAAAGGGAGGTTACTCTGATTTTACATTTTTTGTTCAGCGTAACGGTAATGATTCGATTTCGCGGGACAGATACATTAACGTCAGTTTTTTTGACAACAAAAGGCAAATTTATTGCAGAATAAGTTTAATGTCAATGTTAAACTATTTTAATTCATATGCAATGTATAGTAAAGTACAAATGGAAAAGATTTGAGAATTACGGGCTTGTGAACTGTGCTGATTGATGATCGGGACATGCCCATTTGGTGCACCATACGTATGCCTACAACAGAAAATAATAACTAAACACACATAACAAGAATTGTAAATACTGTATTCTTAATGGTTTGGTATTATACATAGTTTCTTTACTGAAAAAAAAAAAAATTTCCTTATAAATTGTGTGATTTGTCAGTAAATTACACCGGGACACCAGATGTACATAAAATATAGAATCACTGATATACACACATATAATTCATGATTATAAATCATGTATAGTATCAGCATGCCTATCGAACGTGGAAATGAAGACATACGTGAACGAAACCATAATGACTGTAAACTGTGCGGGTGGAGTAAATGTATATATGAATACTTTTATATTAATTGGAATCGTCGTTTATTGTGATATTGATATAAAAAACCCGTCAACTAGTGTTAGTATGCGTTTCATAAGTACACATATGTGCATCATCTACGGCTAAGTGAGCTCCAACATATGTATGAAGACACATATTGTAACATAATTATGTATTTAAATTGAAATAAAGTGGGTGGGGTAATACATATGCAAATATATATACTTAGCTTTACCTGGTTATATTTATTTTCCAAATACTATATTTATGTGTCATCAGCAGGTCTCACAATAATCAAAACACTACAATTATCACTTTCAAGTGAATCATTTACACAAATGTATGCCAATTATGATATTTTTAGCTCACCTGAGCAAAGCTCATGTGAGCTATTGTTATGGCAAAGTGTCCGTCGTCCGGCGTCCGTCGTCCGTCCGTGAACATTTTCAATCATCTTCTTCTCCTGAACTGCTGAGCCGATATTGGTCAAACTTCACAGGGATGATATATGGGTGATGCCATTTCAGATTTGTTAAAATGGAGGTCATTGACAATCCAAGATGGCCGCCATGGAAAAGTAGGTCAAATTCTTAAAAAATCTTCTTCTCACGAACCGCCAGGCCGATTTCGACGATACTGGGTATGAATGAACGATAGTTAGCGCGGTTTCAGATTTGTTCATATGGTGGCCCCTGGGTCAAAAATGGGCGTGGCCCGAGGGGTCAACTAGGGGTCAAATTATATTTTTGCCCGAATATGGTCATATAATATATCAAATCGAAGGTATCGACTAGTTGATCACTCTGGACCATTTTTTTGTCTAAATCAGATGATTTTGTCATCCAAGATGGCCACCGAAAGGTAAAAAAGTTGTTCTTTTACTAAAGATTTCAAACGTATTCTTCTTGTGAACTGCTTGGCCGATATTGGCCAAACTTAACTGTAATGGTCTGTGGGTGAAGCCTGTCCATTTTTGTTAAAATGGAGGTCATCACCAAATCCAAGATGTCCGCCGTTGAAAAGTAGGTCAAATTGTCAAAAAATCTTCTCACAAACCTCCAGGCCATTTCGACGAAACTTGGTGTGAATGATTGATAGTTAACGCTGTTTCAGATTTGTTCATATGGTGGCCCCTGGGTCAAAATGGGCATGGCCCGAGGGTCAACTAGGGGTCAAATTATATTTTTTATTTTTGCCCGAATATGGTTATATAATATACAAATCGAAGGTATCGACTAGTCTATCACTCTGGAGCATTTTTTTGTCTAAATCAGATGATTTTGTCCATCCAATGATGGCCACGCCAAAAGAAAAAAAAGGTAAAAAAATTGTTCTTTTACTAAAGATTTTCAAACGTATCTTCTTGTGAACTGCTTGGCCGATATTGGCCAAACTTAACCTGTAATGGTCTGTGGGTGAAGCCTGTCCATTTTTGTTAAAATGGAGGTCATCACCAAATCCAAGATGTCCGCCGTTGAAAAGTAGGTCAAATTGTCAAAAAAATCTTCTCACAAACCGCCAGGCCGATTTCGACGAAACTTTGTATGAATGATGGATAGTTAACGCTGATTCAGATTTGTTCATATGGTGGCCTCTGGGTCAAAAATGGTCATGGCCCGAGGGGTCAAATAGGGGTCAAATTTTATATATCAAATCGAATTTATAGCAGTAAATCACATGCACATTCGCAATATATGTTAGATCGGAAGGTACCAACAAATTCTGTGGAACATTTGAAGTTGTAAGTGAAGAGTCTTTGTGAAATCAAGATGACCACTATGGAGGCTTTTAGGTGAGCGATACAGGCCCATTTGGGCCTCTTGTTACTTACATTATTTGATTTTACACCACCTATAAAATATTTACAAAAAAATGAGGTTCCACATGTGCGAATTTGTGCGAATTGGTGCGAATTTGTGCGAATTTGTTTTACACATGTAGGATACCCATATGAGGGTTTTGAAACACAAACTTGCTTGTTATACTAAATGTCTGGGTTCGGCCATATTTACGTCGATTCTTACCCACCTACATGGTAGCCAAACTTAAAAGTTATGGTCCATGGGTGAAGCCTTTTCAGATTTGTTATAATGGAGGTCGTCGCTAATCGCAAGATGGCTGCCGTCTAAAAATAGCATAAATTCTTAAAAAATCTTCTTCTCATGAGCCGCTAGCCGGATTTCAACGAAAATGGTGACCCCGGGGTCAAAAATGGGCTTGGCCCGTGGGGTCAAATTGGGGTCAAATTTTATTTTTGACCGAATCTGCTCATGTGATATATCAAATTGAAGGTATCAATGAGGCGATTGCCCTGGTGCAATAGTTGTCGGAAACGGATGATTATGTCATCCATGATGGCCGCCAAAAGGTCCATTTATTCGAGATTTTGAACGTCTTTTTCTCAGGAACCACATGGCCGATGCTGGCCAAACTTCATAGTAAGTTAAGATCCTTGGGTGAAGCATTTTCAGATTTGGTAAAATGAGAGTCGTCGCTTAATCCAAGATGACCGCCATCTAAAAATAGCACAATTTTTTTAAAACACATATAAACTCAATGTCACATTCTCCTCTGGTGTTCATGGAGTCAGGTGAGCGAATTAGGGCCATCATGGCCCTCTTGTCTTTTAATGGATTGATATTATACATAGTTTCTTTGCTGAAATTTTTTTAATTTTCCTTATAAATTGTGCAATTTGTCCGTAAATTACACCGGGACACCAGATATAAAATATAGAATCACTGATACGTGGTTCTGCAACGCTAAGCCGCGTAAACTTGAAATGTCAAACGTTGTTTTTTTTACCACCCATACTTTCATTTCGTAGACCATCCATTTGTCAAATTATATTGCTTTAACGGTTTTGCGCATTTTGAATTAAACGTTTTAAGTGCCATATACATGTACATATACACTCCCGCCTGCGATTCTCTTACCAAGAATTGCAATCCAGCGGTCCTTGAATTGCAATTCGTCCCCTCTGAAATTGCAGTCTAATTGCGGTCCAATCGCGGTCATACAGTTTGTGCGGTCATTCTTTCGCGATACTATTTGTGCGGTCATTCTTTCGCTATTTGCGGTACAAACTTAGCGTTACGCGTATATATACACCTACAGTAGCGCTTTTCTGCTCCTTACCTATTTGTATATACTAATATCGTATACATATCGTAATCGTATAGTATTGGTATATTTAATGAGCATATCGTATGATCATATAATATTGGTATGTTTGTACCGTATCATCGTATAGTACAGTTTGTTTACATTACACAAACGTACTATACAAATATTATACAAACATACGATATATGTTCGTATATACGATATATCCGTACAGATATGGTATGAATATACAGTGGGGTCATCGTGTGGTTAAAATATACCGATGCACCGGTTCATTTCGCATGTAAACATCCGGTTTTCATTTCGATCATCTGCCACAATTTTAAGTTTTTCAAAATGAATAAATTTTCAGTTTTACGATACAGAAACAATTTAAAACTGAGGATTGTGAAGTACGGTATCACAGTGCATATACATGTGTGTTCAATACAGTAATTCATCAGTAATTCATCATTGTACTCCGCACCACCGCCGGGGACACAAAACAATGATCCCCCACACACACACCAGCCATCTACATTTGGCGTCCTAAAAGTTCCGGTCTATATCCCACAGTGGGAACAATGTGTATCACCACCACCACCAGTTTTTGTCTATGACTACACTAAAAGTCTAAAGGGCTAGACTATTACTGGTGCGATGGTCGACTGATCAAGTTCTAAACTAGTCCTGGTGCGATGGCCGACTGATCAAGTTCTAAACTAGTCCTGGTGCGATGGCTGACTGATCGAGTGCTATACTAGTCCTGGTGCGATGGCCGACTGATCAAGGGCTAAACTAGTCCCGGTGCGATGGCCGACTGATCAAGGGCTAAACTATTCCTGGTGCGATGGTCGACTGATCAAGTTCTAAACTATTCCTGGTGCGATGGCCGACTGATCAAGTTCTAAACTAGTCCTGGTGCGATGGCCGACTGATCGAGTGCTATACTAGTACTGGTGCGATGGCCGACTGATCAAGGGCTAAACTAGTCCCGGTGCGATGGCCGACTGATCAAGTGCTAAAGTAGTCCTGGTGTGATGGCCGACTGATAAAGTTCTAAACTAGTCCTGGTGTGATGGCCGACTGATTGAGTGCTATACTAGTCCTGGCGCGATGGCCGACTGATCAAGTGCTAAAGTATTCCTGGTGTGATGGCCGACTGATCAAGTGCTATACTCGGCATGGCCGACTGATCACGTGCTATACTGGGCATGGTGAGATGGCCAACTGATCAAGTGCTATACTGGGCATGGTGCAATGGGCGACTGATCAAGTGCTCTACTAGTCCTGGTGCGATGGCTGACTGATCAAGTGCTATACTCGGCATGGCCGACTGATCATGTGCTATACTGGGCATAGTGAGATGGCCAACTGATCAAGTACTATACTGGGCATGGTGCAATGGGCGACTAATCAAGCGCTATACTAGTTCTATACTGGTGTGATGGCCGACTGATCAAATCGCATGCCATAATAACTAGATGGCCATGGCCTGCATGTTGTGCCCGCCGAGGCATTTGATAGTACAAATAATGTTTTTATTGCAACAAAGCTTTAGCCCGTTGACGTAAAAACATGCCGCATCCGCTGAGGCTTTGATAGTATACCCAAAAACTTTTACTAAAAAAAACACTTTAATCAAAAACTTTATCCTGAATGCACACCAATGTGCCGACTATATCGCTCTGTCTGCAAGCGGGCCCAACAAAAACTTTAAGGGAAATTTCAAAGTAATTTTACCGTGACATTGGGCACATATAAATAATAATGAAAATGTCGGTGACAAATACACAGTATGTGAAGTTTCGAGTGAATTGGTGAAGCGGTTTCATAGATATAGTGTTCTTAAAGGTACATGCCCACTCAGTAGGCACAAAATGTTCTTTATATCAGAGACATCATCTGAGACATTTT
This sequence comes from Conchocele bisecta, assembly GCA_029237695.1. Classification (NCBI taxonomy): domain Eukaryota; kingdom Metazoa; phylum Mollusca; class Bivalvia; order Lucinida; family Thyasiridae; genus Conchocele; species Conchocele bisecta. The sequence goes on along the minus strand of CM055265.1, from coordinate 95,374,226 downwards.
CGGGCAAAATAAACATTAATTCACCATTAATACACATATTTATTGGCATTATTATACATTTTATATCAGACGTAAATTTCCACACTGCTATCAGGGGCGATAACCGTGTTTCCTTAAAATGTTACCAAGACATTACTATTTATTTTTGATGTGCAATGATCATACTTTATAATCTGTCGAAAACATTATTTTTTCAGGGGATCACATTTAATTAGTATAAGTAATTAAAAAATATCATGCCCCATTTGCCTATGAAAATAGCCTGATATCACCGCGTGTCTGCACTATCTGCAGTGAAATAAATAACCATTTAAACTAAAACTGTGGGGTGATTATATCCATATAACGGGCACTCGTAATGTTTAGAACTGGTGGAATAGTGACAAAATTATACACTTCTTTAATACAAATAACTGAGAATACACATAACTTTAATTGTTGTGCCTACTGAGTGGGTATGTACGTTTAATTAGCATAAATAATTAAAAAATATCATGCCTCATTTGAATATGAAAGTAGCTGGATACCACCGCTAGTCATTATCAGTAAAATAAATATTACTAAATGATTATATATGGATAGCGGGCACACGTAATTTTTAGAACTGGTGGAATAGTGACACAATTATACACTACCTTTAAAAATTTAACCGTAAATAAAATTTTTTTTAACTGGACGCACGAAGTGACGTACATATGGATGTACGTACGTATGTAGGCCAATGTGACAACTATATCGCACTGTCCACATGCAGGCATGTCAAAAACTTTGAGGTAAATTTCAAAGTAATTTGACCTTGATATTGGGCTCAGGGATTGCAGGGGTTGAGCATAGAATTAAAATATGGATGATGATAAACACACATGTGAAGCTTCGAGTGAGCTTCGAGCTGTTTCTGAGATATAGTGTTCTTAAAAACTTTAACCTACGGTAAATAACAAGAGCTGTAGAAGAACAGCATAGCTCGACTACAAGGGTTGTCGATGTACACATTGCTTGACAAACAAGGTGGCCGCGGCCTGCATAAAAACCTTAATCAAGGTTGATGAAAAACCTTAGCCAAGGGTAATTAAGTAAGTAATTCACAGTTAAATGTAGGTCAATGTCAGATATAGGTCAGGGGTTATTGATGTACATCACTAGGAGATGAAGTTTTCCAAGTATGGTTGGTATAGGGCCAGGAGTATTCCATCTACAAGCTTGACTAAAAACCTTAACCAAGGGGAATTAACTAAGTAATTCAAGAGGAAATGTAGGTCAAGGTCAAATATAGATCAGGGGTTATTGATGTACATCCCTATGAGAAAAGGTTGTACAAGCTTCACTAAAAACCTTAACCAAGGTTGACTAAAAACCTTAACCAAGGGGAATTAACTAAGTAATTCAAGAGGAAATGTAGGTCAAGGTCAAATATAGATCAGGGGTTATTGATGTACATCACTAGGAGATGAAGTTGTCCAAGTATGGTGGGTGTAGGGCCAGTAGTATTGCATATACAAGCTTGACTAAAAACCTTAACCAAGGCTTGACGGTGACGCCGACGCCGGGGTGACAACATAAGCTCTAACTATTCTTTGAATAGTCGAGCTAAAAACCAGATGGCCATGGCCCGCATTTCGAGCCCAACGAGGCATTTGATGGTCTCTGAGTATATTTATTTGAAGTTTGAATTAAGGTTTGTAAAAGCTTTAACGCAAATTTGAAAGTGATTTGACCTTGATCTTGGGCATGTGGGTCGCATGCGTGGGCTATAATATGAAAATATGGATGATAATAAAGAATTATCTGAAGTTTGAAGCAAATCTGAGTAAGTGTTGTGGAGATATAAGGTATGCAAAAACTTTTAACACAAATTTCAAAGTTATTTGACCTTGCCTTTGGGCACAGGGGCCGCATGAGTGGGACACAGAATGAATATATGGATGATGATTAATAAGCATTTGATGTTTCAAGTCAATGTGACTTAGGATATGGTATTTAAAAACATACACCGATTTCGGACGAACTGACGCACGGACTGACGTACGGACGTCATTGTGATCACTAAGTCTCGCTTTCCGCAAGCAGGCTCGGCAAAAAAAATACGGATGGACGTCAATGCGCAGACTATATCGCACTGTCCGCAGGGGGTCGCGATAAAAATTGTCCAACCCCTATTTAAAGGTGCATGCCCACTCAGTAGGCTAAAAATGCTCTTTATGGGAATTAAATAAGTGTATAATTGTCACTATTCCACTAGTTATAAACATTGCGAGTGCCCGCTATACAGATATAATCATTTGGTAATATTTATTTTACTGATAGTGACGCGCGGTGGGATCGGTATTTTCATGTGCAAATGGGGCATGATATTTTATAATTATTTATACTATTAAATGCATCAACTGAAAAAAAAATTGACAGATTATGAAGTATGATCATTGCACATCAAAAGATAAATAGAGAGAATAAATTGTAATGTCCGTTAACATTTTAAGGAAACACAGTTATCGTCCCTGATATCAATGTGGAAATTTTCTTCTGATATAAAATGTATAATAATGCCAAACAATACGTGGGTAATGGTAAATGATTGTTTATCTGGCCAGAAAATGTCTCCGATGATGTCTCTGACATAAAGAACATTTTGTGCCTACTGAGTGGGCATGTACCTTTAATGCTAGCTCCGCACTGTCCCGTGAGACCTATGCATGTGTTAAGTTTCATAAAAAATATTGCAAAGGGTGTTCATGTTATGCTCCGGACAAATCAGTGCGCGAAAAAACAAAGGGAGATAACTAAACTAGAAAATGTGTTCAAAGAACACGGATACCCCACATATCTCTTTGATAGTAAACAAGGCAAAATTCCAGTGTCCAAAAGGGAGAGATAATCCATGACACGGGGTTCGAATAAAAAATCGAAATAAACTTTCCGCGTCTACTCATAAGGAAGCTACATATCAAATTTCAGTGCTGTAGCTATTACAAAAGTTTTACGAGTTACAAGGCAAAATTTTCAAATTCTAATTCAAAAAGGGGGAGATAATCCATGACTCGGGGGGTCGAATCAAAATAAACTGTGCAAATCTACTCCTCATAAGGAAGCTACATACCAAGTTTCAGGTGTGTAGCTATTAGGGTTTAAAAGTTTTACGAGCTACAAGCCAAAATTGGAAAATTCTAACTTGAAAAGGGGGAAATAATTCATGACCATGGGGTCGAATCAAACATGCATGTACCAAGTTTCAGGTATGTAGCTATTATGGTTTAAAAGTTTTACGAGTTACTAGGTTGGTGATGGACGGAAGAACGGACAAGGGTGACACTAAATGCCCCCTCCACTATCGTGGTGGTGCATAAAAATTAGTGAGGCAAAAGTTGTCATATACAAGTAACTTACCTTAATTCATCAGTTACACATCAGACGATAATGAACTTTAATTCTGGTGTAGAATATTAAAGTTATTCATTATGTTCAATAGTGCTGCTTTGACATGACGTGAAATTAAAACATGCATGACATGATCTGGAAGAATAACCACAGACCAAGCACGCATATTCAGAATCACGTCTGTCGGTTCTTATCCAGCTCCGATTTCTGTCACCTGTCCAAAAAATCCAGAATCCAACATTGTCGCAAATTTAATCCTCTATGTTGGTGTACGTTAGAACAAAATGTCACTTAGTACATGTATATTATCCAATGCGGGTTGTAATCTCTCGTTTCTCTAAATAAATGCGTGCAACAATCCCTGTAGCTGCTATCGTGATAAAAAATGTTAAAGGTTCTGTCAGCGCCTCACATATTGATCTTAATATCCACCATTTTGATTCCAAGTACCAGAATAATGATGTTTCCATGCGCCGTCGTAGTGTTATCTGTCAGATTCCGTTGTTCATTTGATCAAATTGATGGACAAATTTGTGTCCGCTAATGTCGCCAAGAGCATAATCTGTGATGTTGACTGTTGACGCCCGCTTGTGGAAAGCGTGATATCGTCGGCATTTTGGCATACGTCCGTCCGTCCGTACGTCCGTGTGTCCGGTTAAAGTTTTTTGGTTAAAGTTTTTCCATCTACTATATCTATTTTTTTAGTGTCCATGCCTCGCCCCAAGGCGCGACATGCAGGCCACGGCCATCTAGTCTACAAAAAATGGGTATAATTATGTTATCCAAGTGTCTATGCTTGGAAAAAACCTGGCCTTCGTGGCTTTGCCTCGTTTCTTGTTTTTTTATGATCGGGTTTCGAAAATTAAAATATGCTTTTCTTTTAAAATTATTATCAATATGTTCACCATGTTATTATGGTTAATATGCAATTCACAGTCTCCTTGTAGCTTGAAATTGAAAGACATTATGAAAAGTTGTGTTGATCTCAGAAATTGTCATGTCGCGTCGAAATAATGTTAACAGAATAGGAAAACGTAATTTGATAATTGATACCGACGAAAAAGTAAACAAAACGCAAAATTGATGCTTAGTTTTGCAATATTATACCGTAGACCACACATTATAATTTGATTTTATATGAAAATAAATATATTGTGAGTATGGTGGTGTCTATTAATGTGTTCTTGATATTCGGAATGGCAGTGACGACATTTTTTTTGTCCAAGAAATTGTCACGGTCAAGGTTTCACTGTTTGTCTCGCAATAACCCGCCGATTTATATTTGCGCACCAAAAAAACAGATCACCAATACCGCTGACTTTCTAGTCACTTTGAATGAAATAGATGGGATAAAATTTTTGATTGGAACACGGATACGTTTGTCAATTATTTTGATTTTATTGCCGCATTGGTCAAGCAGAGCGGTCCGCTGGTTTGACTGCAGAGCACAGCGTAAAGCGGTCATTCTTTCGCAGTTTAAAGAAAAAAGGAGCATAAACTGCAATTAAAAGCGGAGCGCAGCGCTAACTGCACTATAAGTATTGCAATTCCACAACCAACTCTTTGGACCGCAGTCATATGATTGCAGTCCAATTGCGGTCCAATTGCAATTAATGGGAACGCGAATTGCAATCCTGCGCTCCAGGAATTGCAATTCGCCTGGTAAGAGAACCGCAGGCCACTCTGTATATCTAACCACATATATACACTCCAATACAATCACTAAACATTGGGACTATCAATAAACCCTCTGACTATCAACAGCTAGGCAGGCTCAACATGCGGACTGCGGCCTTCTGTTATGCATATTGGACAACGTTTTCAAGTTTTGACGGCCATCTATACACTTATTGAATATTATTAAATTATTACTATTAACTAGAAAAAGTCGATGGCGCGCCATCGCAATATACCCACTTTCCCCAAATGCTAAGTCCGAAAGGGGGAGGTAATCCATGATGGAGGGTCGGATAAAAAATCCGAATTCACTTTGCGCATCAGCACATCAAAACGAAGCTACGAACCAAATATCAGACGCGTAGGTATGAAGGTGAAAAAGTTTTTCGAGTTACAAGGAAAAAATGGGAAATTCTGAGTCCGAAAGGGGGAGATAATCCATGATGGAGGGTCGGATCAAAAATCCGAATTCACTTTGCGCATCTGCACATGATAACGAAGCTACATACCAAATATCAGGCGCGTAGGTATGAAGGTGTAAAAGTTTTTCGAGTTACAAGGAAAAAATGGGAAATTCCGAGTCCGAAAGGGGGAGATAATCCATGGGGAAATCCGAATTCACTTTGCGCATCTGCACATGATAACGAAGCTACATACGAAATATCAGGCGCGTAGGTATGAAGGTGAAAAGTTTTTCGAGTTACAAGGAAAAATGGGAAATTCTGAGTCCGAAAGGGGGAGATAATCCATGGGGAAATCCGAATTCACTTTGCGCATCTGCACATGATAACGAAGCTACATACGAAATATCAGGCGCGTAGGTATGAAGGTGAAAAAGTTTTTCGAGTTACAAGGAAAAAATGGGAAATTCTGAGTCCGAAAGGGGGAGATAATCCGTGATGGAGGGTCGGATCAAAAATCCGAATTCACTTTGCGCATCTGCACATGATAACGAAGCTACATACGAAATATCAGGCGTGTAGGTATGAAGGTGAAAAAGTTGTTCGAGTTACAAGGAAAAAATGGGAAATTCTGAGTCCGAAAGGGGGAGATAATCCATGATGGAGGGTCGGATCAAAAATCCGAATTGACTTTGCGCATCTGCACATGATAACAAAGCTACATACCAAATATCAGGCGCGTAGCTATGAAGGTGAAAAAGTTTTTCGAGTTACCATGAAAAAATGGGAAATTCGGAGTCCGAAAGGTGGAGATAATCCATGATGGAGGGTCGGATCAAAAATCCGAATTCGCTTTGCGCATCTGCACATGATAACGAAGCTACATACGAAATATCAGGCGCGTAGGTATGAAGGTGAAAAAGTTTTTCGAGTTACAAGGAAAAAATGAGAAATTCTGAGTCCGAAAGGGGGAGATAATCCATGATGGAGGGTCGGATCAAAAATCCGAATTCACTTTGCGCATCTGCACATGATAACGAAGCTACATACCAAATATCAGGCGCGTAGGTATGAAGGTGAAATTTTTTTTCGAGTTACAAGAAACGTGACGGACGTACGGACGGACGTCCTTACGTGACATCCCTTAGGTGGTTTTTACTATATAAAAGATCAAAGGAATGACCACCTAAGGAACAATAGGCTTAAGTGGTCAACGGAATAAATCTATTGTATTCTTTTGTCTTAGGCCACGCCTCTAACCACCTAAGACCCTGTATGTGTGCCCGGACGGACGGACGGACGGACACCCGTGACGAAAACAATATACCCATTTTTTTTTCCTAAAAAAGTGGGTATAATAATACACACTGCAGCTCCATTATAACGCGATCGCGTATAGCGCGATCTCCATTATAACGCGGGTCTCTCGTGGATCCAATAAAAATATAAAAAAAATAGAGAAAAAAGAAGAAACGCGATGTTTGTGACAGTCATCAAAGTACAACTACCGCGCATGTCATACCGGGTTTAGAAGGTTCTTGAACCAGTTTCCACATTTAAATATAAGATAACTACCGCTTTTTGTCACCAAGTAATGTCAATGTTATGAGACATATATCCGTGTTAACACATAATTGTCGCTAATAAATGGTTGCGTGTTCGGTCGCCTTTCTCTATTTTCATTATTCAGGTGTAATATTTAGCGTTCTATAAATAGACTGGTGTTTGTGTGCAATCTGAAACAATACATTCAGCATTATCTGGGATCACATGGTCTATTGTTTCTGCAGCCCACGGCAATCATGTCTCGCGTAAATCGTAAATTTCATTCATCAATATGACTGTTGCAGTGTAAACAATAGATCACGTGACCCCACATCCTGAGATTATGCACGTATCAACAGCTAGTTGTCGCATGAATAGGCATGACACGTGACCATTGTTTATTATCAATTAATCCTTTTAAGCGCCTGTTGATCGCGAACAGTATACATTGTAATAAGCGTCTGTCTATCGCGATGACTATACAACGTACATAATAAGCATGATTTTATAAATAACTCATATGTTTAATACATTAATACAAGTTAATACAAGTTTGTTTGTCATAGTCATTATTAATAATTACTTTAACTTCTGTTCAAATGACATGATTTTATATGGGTCCGTTGCTAATGGAATTCCCGCAATAGTCGGTAACCGAAATGCGGATAATACCAGTACCCGTGCATGTCCCGAAATTTTATAACGCGATCGGATTCGATCGCGATTTGAAATCTTGGACCCCGACCATCGCGTTATAATGGAGCTGCAGTGTAGTAAATGTAACTCCAAGACAATTAAAAATCAAATGATATATGTTGTGAAGAAAATGTAACTTTTGCATAGTTTGTTGACAATCTTGGCAGCCATGTTGGATATTTGAAAGATTAAACGACTCATACTTATTGGAAAGGTTAATATATGCATTGTTCAGTGATATGCAGCCACCCGATGTGTGAATAGGTTCATTATAGTCACCTTAATGTGTTTAATACATTTATGGCAGCCATCTTGGACGCCATCTTGAATGCTGGATTAAGCTCCACTGGGATTCATTGGGAGTTTTGATATGTTTCTCCTAATGCTATTCCGGACCTATACTGAAAAATTCAGCTTTGGCTTATTTTTTCCAACCTTTGGCGATTTTATATCTAATACTATCCGCCTAAGCATAATACATGCATTGTTGACTGCAATGCATTTTTCCTGGATAGGTGAATGCAATATTTTGCAGAACGCAAACAAATTTTGCCAATAAAATGCTAATTATTTTACTTCTACATACTTGTATAAAAATCACTGCTCATCATTAATTTACTAAAGGCACTTTCCTCAGTTACATGTACAACTACATGTGTTTATTTGTTACTGTGAAGTTGTCAGTAGTACCGTTTTTAGCCAGATTTTTGGAGAAAAAAATCCAGGCTATTGGATTGGCGAAAGCCGGGCGGGCGGGCGGGCGGGCGGGCGGGCGGGCGGCGTCCACAATCAATGTTAAGTTTTTGTGTTTGAGTCCATTTCTTTGTTACTGTACCACCTAGGACTACCAAACTTTCACAGCTTCATAATTGAGGGGTGCCCACCACATATCACTATCCAACATGTTACTTTTTTTTTTTAGCTTGACCCATTTTTTCCGCGCAATCGACTTAGCCATTTTCAATGTTAAGTTTTCGCGTTTTCAATGTTAAGTTTTCGTGTTTAAGTCCATTTCTTTGGTACTGTACCACCTAGGACCACCAAACTTTCACAGCTTCATAATCAAGGGGTGCCCACCACATATCACTATCCAACATGTTAGTTTTTAGCCAGGTTTTTTGAAGAAAAAAATCCAGGCTATTGGATTGGCGAAAGCCGGGCGGGCGGGTGGCGGGCGGGCGGCGTCCACAATCAATGTTAAGTTTTTGTGTTCGAGTCCATTTCTTTGTTACTGTACCACCTAGGACTACCAAACTTTCACAGCTTCATCATCGAGGGGTGCCCACCACATATCACTATCCAACATGTTACTTTTTTTTTTAGCTTGACCCATTTTTTCCACGCAGTCGACTTAGCCATTTTCAATGTTAAGTTTTCGCGTTTAAGTCCATTTCTTTGGTACTGTACCACCTAGGACCACCAAACTTTCACAGCTTCATAATCAAGGGGTGCCCACCACATATCACTATCCAACATGTTAGTTTTTAGCCAGGTTTTTTGAAGAAAAAAATCCAGGCTATTGCATTGGCGAAAGCCGGGCGGGCGGCGGGCGGGCGGCGTCCACAATCAATGTTAAGTTTTCGTGTTCGAGTCCATTTCTTTGTTACTGTACCACCTAGGACCACCAAACTTTCACAGCTTCATAATCAAGGGCTGCCCACCACATATTACTATCCAACATGTTACTTTTTTAGCCAGGTTTTTTGAAAAAAAATCCAGGCTATTGGATTGGCGAAAGCCGGGCGGGGTGGGGCGGCGGCGGGCTGGCGGGCCGGCGGGCGGCGGGCGGGCGGCGTCCACAATCAATGTTAAATTTTCGTGTTTGAGTCCATTTCTTTGTTACTGTACCACCTAGGACCACCAAACTTTCACAGCTTCTTTAATAAGTTGCCCACTATCACTACCAACATGTTTTTAGCCAGGTTTTTTTGAAGAAAAAAACCAGGCTATTGGATTGGCGACCGGGCGGGGGGGCGGGCGGCGGGCAGCGGGCGGGCGTCTCAAGTTATTTTCGTGTTTTGAGTCATTATCTTTGTTATGTACCACCTAGGACACCAAACTTTACAGGGGTTCATAATCAAGGGGTGCCCACCACATATCACTATCCAACATGTTAGTTTTTAGCCAGGTTTTTTGAAGAAAAAAATTCAGGCTATTGGATTGGCGAAAGCCGGGCGGGCGGGCGGCGGGCAGCGGGCGGGCGGCGTCCACAATCAATGTTAAGTTTTCGTGTTTGAGTCCATTTCTTTGTTACTGTACCACCTAGGACCACCAAACTTTCACAGCTTCATAATCAAGGGGTGCTCACCACATATTACTATCCAACATGTTACTTTTTTAGCCAGGTTTTTTGAAAAAAAATCCAGGCTATTGGATTGGCGAAAGCCGGGCGAAAGCGGGGCGGCGGGCGGCGGGCGCGGGCGGCGGGCGGGCGGCGTCCACAATCAATGTTAAGTTTTCGTGTTTGAGTCCATTTCTTTGTTACTGTACCACCTAGGACCACCAAACTTTCACAGCTTCATAATCAAGGGGTGCCCACCACATATTACTATCCAACATGTTACTTTTTTTTTAACTTCACCCATTTTTTCCGCGCAGTCGACTTAGCCATTTTCAATGTTAAGTTTTCGCGTTTACAATGTTAAGTTTTCGTGTTTAAGTCCATTTCTTTGGTACTGTACCACCTAGGCCACCAAACTTTCACAGCTTCATAATCAAGGGGTACCCACCACATATCACTATCCAACATGTTACTTTTTTTTTTAACTTCACCCATTTTTTCCGCGCAGTCGACTTAGCCATTTTCAATGTTAAGTTTTCGCGTTTACAATGTTAAGTTTTCGTGTTTAAGTCCATTTCTTTGGTACTGTACCACCTAGGATAACCAAACTTTCACAGCTTCATAACCAAGGGGTGCCTACCACATACAACTATCCAACATGTGACCATTTTTAGCCAGGTTTTTTAAAAAAAAATCCAGGCTATTGGATTGGCGAAAGCCGGGCGGGCGGCGGGTGGGGTTTTGGGTGGGCGGGCGGGCGGCGGACGGTGTCCACAATCAATGTTAAGTTTTCGTGTTGGAGTCCATTTCTTTGTTACTGTACCACCTAGGACCACCAAACTTTCACAGCTTCATTTCAATGTTAAGTTTTCGCGTTTACAATGTTAAGTTTTCGTGTTTGAGTCCATTTCTTTGTTACTGTACCACCTAGGACCACCAAACTTTCACAGCTTCATAATCAAGGGGTGCCCACCACATATTACTATCCAACATGTTACTTTTTTAGCCAGGTTTTTGGAAAAAAAATCCAGGCTATTGGATTGGCGAAAGCCGGGCAGGGGGGCGGCGGGCGGGCGGCGGGCGGCGTCCACAATCAATGTTAAGTTTTTGTGTTTGACTCCATTTCTTTGTTACTGTACCACCTAGGACCACCAAACTTTCACAGCTTCATAATCAAGGGGTGCCCACCACATATCACTATCTAACTTGACCCATTTTTTCCGCGCAGTCAACTTAGCCATTTTCAATGTTAAGTTTTCGCGTTTGCAATGTTAAGTTTTCGTGTTTAAGTCCATTTCTTTGGTACTGTACCACCTAGGACCACCAAACTTTCACAGCTTCATAATCAAGGGGTGCCCACTACATATCACTATCCAACATGTTACTTTTTTTTTAACTTGACCCATTTTTTCCGCGCAGTCGACTTAGCCATTTTCAATGTTAAGTTTTCGCGTTTACAATGTTAAGTTTTCGTGTTTAAGTCCATTTCTTCGGTACTGTACCACCTAGGACCACCAAACTTTCACAGCTTCATAATCAAGGGGTGCCCACCACATATCACTATCCAACATGTTACTTTTTAGCCAGGTTTTTTTTATTTTGAAAAAAATCCAGGTTATTGGATTGGCGAAAGCCAGGAGGCGGGCGGGGGCGTGCGGACCGGGCGGGGCGGAGCGGGCCGGGCGGGCGGGCATCGGGACGGGCGGCGTCCACAATCAATGTTAAGTTTTCGTGTTTGAGTCCATTTCTTTGTTACTGTACCACCTAGGACCACCAAACTTTCACAGCTTCATATCAAGGGGTGCCTACCACATACAACTATCCAACATGTGACCATTTTTTTACCTTCACCTATTATTCTACGTAATTGACTTAGCCATTTTCAACGTTAACTTTTTAACGTACGTCTGCTTAAAGTTTTTTGGTTAAAACTTTTTCGTTATACTATATCTCTGCAACTGCTTCGCCCATTACCTTGAAACTCACATGGTGTTTATCATCATCCATATTTTCATTCTAATAACGCGTGCGGCCCCGTGCCCATGTCAAGGTCAAATTACTTTGAAATTTGTTAAAGTTTTTTTCGTGTACTATACTCTGCAACTCTTCACATACCTTGATCTTCACATGTTTGTCATCATTGTCGCACCTGCTTGCGGAAAGCGCGATCCTGTGCCCAATGTCAAGGTCAAATTACTTTGAATTTTTTTGTTAAAGTTTTTTCGTGTACTATATCTGCAACTGCTTGCACTGTTTTTCTCACGTTAAATAACAATAAACCTTGAATTAAACTCACATGTGTTTATCATCATGTCGCACCTGCTTGCGGAAAGCGCGATCCTGTGCCCAATGTCAAGGTCAAATTACTTTGAATTTGTTAAGTTTTTTCGTTGTAAAGTTTTTTATCTCTGCTGTACTATATCTCTGCAACTGCTTCACCCATTCATTACCTTGATACTTCACATGGGTGTTTATCATCATTGTCGCACCGCTGCGGAAAGCGCGATTGCGGAAACGCGATCGATCTGTGCCCAAATGTCCAGGTCACCTTAAACATGAATTTTTTTGTTAAGTTTTTTCGTGTAGTATATCTCTGCAACTGCTTCACCCAATACCTTGATTACTTCACATGGGTGTTTATCATCATTGTCGCACCTGCTTGCGGAAAGCCGCGATCCTGTGCCAATGTCAAGGTCAAATTATTTTGTATTTTTTTGTTAAAGTTTTTTCGTGTACTATATCTCTGCAACTGCTTCACCCAATACCTTGATACTCACTGGTGTTTATCACATTGTCGCACCCTGCTTGCGGAAAGCATCCTGCCCAATCAAGGTCAAATTACTTGAATTTTTTTGTTAAATTTTTTTCGTGTACTATATCCTGCAACTGCTTCACCCAACCTTGTTACCACATGTTTTCACATTGCGCAAACTCTTGCGGAAAGCGCGATCCTGTGCCCAATGTCAAGGTCAAATTACTTTGAATTTTTTTGTTAAAGTTTTTTCGTGTACTATATCTCTGCAACTGCTTCACCCATTCATTACCTTGATACTTCACATGGGTGTTTATCATCATTGTCGCACCTGCTTGCGGAAAGCGCGATCCTGTGCCCAATGTCAAGGTCAAATTACTTTGAATTTTTTTGTTAAAGTTTTTTCGTGTACTATATCTCTGCAACTGCTTCACCCATACCTTGATACTCACATGGGTGTTTATCATCATTGTCGCACCTGCTTGCGGAAAAGCGCGATCCTGTGCCCAATGTCAAGGTCAAATTACTTCAATGAAATGTTAAAGTTTTTCGGGTGTACTATAAATCCTCTGCAACTGCACTATATCTCTGCAACTGCTTCACCCAATACCTTCATACTTCACATGGGTGTTTATCATCATTGTCGCACCTGCTTGCGGAAAGCGCGATCCTGTGCCCAATGTCAAGGTCAAATTATTTTGTATTTTTTTGTTAAAGTTAAACGTGTACTATATCTCTGCAACTGCTTCACCCATACCTTGATACTTCACATGGGTGTTTATCATCATTGTCACACCTGCTTGCGGAAAGCGCGATATCGTCGGCATTTTGGCATATGTCCGTCCGTCCTGTCCGTGTGTCTGGTTAAAGTTTTTTGGTTAAATTTTTTTTTTTGTTTTCCACTACTATATCTATTTTTTTAGTGTCCATGCCTCGCCCCAAGGCGCGACATGCAGGCCACGGCCATCTAGTCTACAAAAAGTGGGTATAATTATGTTATCCAAGTGTCTATGCTTGGAAAAAACCTGGCCTTCGTGGCTTTGCCTCGTTTCTTGTTTCTTAACTTGACCCATTTTTTCCGCGCAGTCGACTTAGCCATTTTCAATGTTAAGTTTTTGTGTTTACAATGTTAAGTTTTCGTATTTAAGTCCATTTCTTTGGTACTGTACCACCTAGGACCACCAAACTTTCACAGCTTCATAACCAAGGGGTGCCTACCACATACAACTATCCAACATGTGACCATTTTGTTACCTTCACCTATTATTTCTACGTAATTGACTTAGCCATTTTCAATGTTAAGTTTTTGTGTTTACAATGTTAAGTTTCGTGTTTAAAGTCCATTTCTTTGGTACTGTACCACCTAGGACCACCAAACTTTCACAGCTTCATAACCAAGGGGTGCCTACCACATACAACTATCCAACATGTGACCATTTTTTTACCGTCACCTATTATTTCTACGTAATTGACTTAGCCATTTTGAACGTTAACTTTTTAACGTACGTCTGGTTAAAGTTTTTTCTTAAAACTTTTTCGTTATACTATATCTCTGCAACTGCTTCACCCATTACCTTGAAACTTCACATGGTTGTTTATCATCATCCATATTTTAATTCTACCCCCCAACCGTGCTGCCCCTGTGTCCAATGTCAAGGTCAAATTACTTTGAATTCTTTTGTTAAAGTTTTTTCGTGTACTATATCTCTGCAACTGCTTCACCCAATACCTTGATACTTCACATGGGTTTTTATCATCATTGTCGCACCCGCTTGCGGAAAGCGCGATATCGTCGGCATTTTGGCATACGTCCATCCGTCCGTATGTCCGTTTAAATTTTTTTCGTTAAAGTTTTTCCATCTACTATATCTATTTTTTTTGTGTCCATGCCTCGCCCCAAGGCGCGACATGCAGGCCACGGCCATCTAGTCTACAAAAAGTGTGTATAATTATGTTATCCAAGTGTCTATGCTTGGAAAAAACCTGGCCTTCGTGGCTTTGCCTCGTTTCTTGTTTTACCTTCACCTATTATTTCTACGTAATTGACTTAGCCATTTTCAACGTTAACTTTTTAACATACGTCTGGTTAAAGTTTTTTGGTTTTAAAACTTTTTCGTTATACTATATCTCTGCAACTGCTTCGCCCATTACTTTACCTTGAAACTTCACATGGGTGTTTATCATCATCCATATTTTCATTCTAACCCCAACCGTGCGGCCCCTGTGCCCAATGTCAAGGTCAAATTACTTTGAATTTTTTTGTTAAAGTTTTTTCGTGTACTATATCTCTGCAACTGCTTCACCCAATACCTTGATACTTCACATGGGTGTTTATCATCATTGTTGCACCTGCTTGCGGAAAGCGCGATCCTGTGCCCAATGTCAAGGTCAAATTACTTTGAATTTTTTTGTTAAAGTTTTTTCGTGTACTATATCTCTGCAACTGCTTCACCCATTACCTTGTTACACTTCACATGGGTGTTTATCATCATTGTCGCACCCGCTTGCGGAAAGCGAGATATCGTCGGCATTTTGGCATACGTCCGTCCTTCCGTCCTTCCGTCCGTGCGTCCGTGTCCGGTTAAAGTTTTTTCGTTAAAGTTTTTCCATCTACTATATCTATTTCTAACCCCCAACCGTGCGGCCCCTGTGCGCAATGTCAAGGTCAAATTACTTTGAATTTATTTGTTAAAGTTTTTTCGTGTACTATATCTCTGCAACTGCTTCACCCATTACCTTGATACTTCACATGGGTGTTTATCATCATTGTCGCACCCGCTTGCGGAAAGCGCGATATCGTCGGCATTTTGGCGTCCGTCCGTACGTCCGTGTGTCCGGTTAAAGTTTTTTCGTTAAAGTTTTTCCATCTACTATATCTATTTTTTTAGTGTCCATGCCTCGCCCCAAGGCGCGACATGCAGGCCACGGCCATCTAGTCTACAAAAAGTGGGTATAATTATGTTATCCAAGTGTCCATGCTTGGAAAAAACCTGGCCTTCGTGGCTTTGCCTCGTTTCTTGTTAAACAGTAAAAACATGAATTATGCAGTGAATTTTCAGATTATCTCTCTAGGACTTAATGACAAATCGCAGTTGGCACAACAATTTAATTTTATCATTATATTGGCAAAATTCTTCATTATTAAATGCAAATATGTACATCGTGACATAGAATTTGAGCATTTTTTAAACTATTTGAAGTACACAATAGCCTTAGAAGAAGAAATAGCCATTAACAAAGATAAAATAGAACAACATAATATTAAGTGGGGCAGGTTTGACAATTAATATGTGTATAGCACCATACAACAATCAAGTACATTGTTTTACACACTCGTGGGTTTTAAAATATAAGTCAATCATGCCTCAGTGCAATTCTGAATTGTGTACCAGGTATCAACATAGGGGAGGGATATCTTTATTTCCTTTCATTCTACTATATTTGTATGACTATTTCTCTTAAAAAAACATCACTCGAAAATACACTATGTACTTCATGTAATGTTAAATGTTTTGTTTTATGTATGCATGTGAAAAGATATGATTGTACATGTTGTATTTAAACGTGAATAAAAATTAATGAAAAAAAAGAAAGAGTTGTCAGTAGTTGTACAGAAACATGTACATGCATGTCTATTATTCTATTATGCTACTCATTATTTTCAGACTTCAAGAAAGGGCTGGGAATGTGAGACGATCATTACGCGACACTGAAATTACAGAAGAAAGGTTTTATGAGCTGCGTGGAGCCAGTGAGGACGATATATCATTGAGAGATTATGTTGCTGTAGGTTTTCAATTTGTCTCGTACATAACCCTAAATAATTGAATACCATGTGTGTAAAACTAATTGTTTCCAAATACATTGCTACATGTATATGGAGTGGAATTGTAGCTGAAGGGTTACAACCTCCAACTGTCATTCCAATGGTTCGGTTTAGATCTTCGATCCTGGCACCAGAAATTTTGAATTTATTATACCCCCACAATCAAAGTTTGTTGGGGGTATATAGGAGTCGGCTTGTCGGTCTGTCGGTCTGTTGGAAATTCCCTTCCGCTCTATATCTTCTACACCGATGCATGGATTATCAAATGGCTTGGCACAAATGTTTGTCATGATGAGAAGGTGTGTCGCGATCAATAACCACGCACCTACGTCCAAGGTCACAGTTGAAGGTTAAAGGTCAAACCTATAGAAATTCCCTTCCGCTCTATATCTTCTAACACCGATGTAAAAACATGGATTATCAAATGGCTTGGCACAAATGTTTTCTCGTGATGAGTTAATAAGTGTGTCGCGCTCATAACCACGCACCTACGTCCAAGGTCAAGGTCACAGTTGAAGGTTTAAAGGTCAAACCTATTGAAATTCCCATTCCGCTCTATATCTTCAACTCCGAAGCATGGATTATCAAATGGCATTGGCACAAATTGTTTCTTCATGATGATGTAAAGGAAGGTGTTGTCCCGCGATCAATAACCATGCACCTACGTCCAAGGTCAAGGTCACAGTTGAATTGGTCAAAGGTCAAAAAATATTAGAAATTCCCCAAACAAATGGCTTGGCACAAATGTTTTCTCATGATGAGGTGTGTGTTCAAAGCGATCAATAACCACGTCACCAATACGTCCAAGGTTCAAAGTGCACTGTTGAAGGTCAAAGGTCAAACCTCCATTGAAATTCCCGGTTCCTTGCTTCTATATCTCTACACCGATGCATGGATTATCAAAATGGCTTGGCACAAATGTTTCTCATTAGAGAAGGTGTGTCGCAAATCAAATGGCCACAAACCTACG
Organism: Conchocele bisecta; assembly: GCA_029237695.1. NCBI lineage: Eukaryota > Metazoa > Mollusca > Bivalvia > Lucinida > Thyasiridae > Conchocele > Conchocele bisecta. The sequence goes on along the minus strand of CM055265.1, from coordinate 95,356,706 downwards.
TCAGGTCAAGGTTCACCGGTTGAAAGTTAGGTCTACCTTAAAAGGTGAAAATCATTTCGGCTCTTATAACATCTTACAACCGATGCCTGATATCATGGTAACCAAGCACCTACGTCAAGGTCAACCAGTTGAAGGTCAAAGGTCAACCTATTGAAATTCCCTTCCGCCTATATCCTCTACACCGAATGCCAATGGATTACAATGGCCTGGCACAAATTGTTTCTCAAGAATGGAGAAATTGGTGTGTCGCAAATCAATAACCACGCACTACTCCAAGGTCAAAGGTCATCCAGGTTGAAAGGTTCAACAAAGTTTTCACTAATTGAAATCCTTCCGCTCTATATCTTCTACACCGATGCATGGATTATCAAATATTTGCTAACCAGGCACCTACGTCCAAGGTCACAGTTGTTAAGGTCAAAGGTCAAACCTATTGAAAATTCCCTTCCACCGCTCTATATCGTCTACACCGATGCATGTGGATTATCGAATGGCTTGGCACAAATATGTTTCTCATGATGAGAAGGTGTGTCGCAATCAATAACCACGCCCTACGTCCAGTCAAGGTCAACAGTTGAAGGGTCAAAGGTCAACCTATTGAAATTCCCTTCGCATATCTCTACACCGATGCAATGGATTATCAATGGCCTTGGCACATGTTCAAGGAATGGAGTGTGCGCGATCATAACCACGAACCTAGTCCAAAGTCAAGGTCACTTGTTGGGGTAAAGGTAAAAAAAGAAATTCCCTGGCTTGGCCAAATGTTTCTCATGATGAGAGGTGTGTCGCGATCATACCACCACCTACGATCGAAGGTCAAGGTCACGGTCTCAGTTGAAAGTCAAAGGCAAACCTATTGAAATTTTCCGCTCTATTTCTACACAATGCATGGATTATCAATGCTTTAACCACGCACTAGTCCAAGGTCACGTTGAAGGGTCAAAGTCACCTATTGGAATTCCCTTGCTCTATTTTTACTGATGCATGGTTATGGCTTGGCACAATTGTTTCTCATGATGGAAGGTGTGTCAATCATAACCACGCACCTACGTCAAGGTCAAGGTCACAGTTGAAGGTCAAAGGGTCAAACCTATTGAAATCCCTTCCGCTCTATCAAACACCGATGCATTGGATTATCATTTGCTAAACCAGGCTGTCCAAGGTCACGTGAAGGTCAAAGGTCAAACCTATTGAAAGTCTAATCTTACACCGAGCATGGATTATCGAATGGCTTGGCACAAATGTTTCATGAATGAAGGTGTGTCCACAATCAATAACCACGCACCTACGCCAAGGTCAGGTCACAGTGAAGGTCAAGGTCAACCTATTGAAATTCCCTCCGCTCTATTCTTCGACACCGATTGCTGGATTATCAAATGCCTTGGGCAAATGTCAGGGTTGGAAGGTGGTCCGCGATCAATTAACCCGCACCTACCCGTCCAAGGTCAAGGTCACAGTGAAGGTCAAAGGTCAAAAATTATTGAAATTCCAAAGGCTTGGCACAAATGTTTCTCATGATGAGGTGTGTCGAGATCAATAACCACGCACCTTACGTCAAGGTAAAGTAATGTTGAAGGTCAAAGGTCAAACCTATTTGAAATTCCCTTCCGCATATCTTCTACAACCGATCCAATGGATTATTTTTTTCAAATGGCTTGGACAAATGTTCTCATGATGAGAAGGTGTGCAATCAATAACCAGCACCTACGTCAGGTCAAGGTCATGAGGTTAAAGGTCAAACCTATTGAAATTCATTTCCGCTATATCTTCTTACCCGGCATGGATTATCAAATGCTAACCAGGCACTACGTCCAAGGTCTCAGTTTGAAGGTCAGGTCAAAAACCTATTGATTCCTTCGCTATATCTTACACCGATGCATGGATTATCGAATGGCTTGGCACTAAATGTTTCTCATGATGAGAAGGGTGTGTCGCAATCAATAACCACGCACCTACGTCAAGGTCAAGGTCACAGTTGAGGTCAAAGGTCAAACCTATTGAAATTCCCTTCGCTCTATATCTTTACACCGATGCATGGATTATCAAATGCCTTGGCAGTTTCTCGGATGGGGTTGTGTCGCGATCAATAACCGAACCTCGTCCAAAGTCAAGGTCACCAGTTGAGGGTTGGAAAGGTAAAAAAAAATATTGAAATTCCCAAATGGCTTGGCACAATGTTTCTCTGTGAGAAGGTGGTGTCGCGATCAATAACCACGCACCTACGTCGAAGGTCAAGGTCACGGTTCGTGAAAGTAAAGGTCAAACTATTGAAATTCCTTCCGCTCTATCTTTTACACCAATGTGGATTATCAAATTGCTAACCACGCACTCGTCCAAGGTACAGTTGAAGGTCAAAGGCAAACTATTGGGAATTCCCTTCCGCTATATCTTCTACTGATATGGATTATCAAAGGCGGCAACAATGTTTCTCATGATGAGAAGGTGTGTCGCAATCAATAACCACGCACCTACGTCCAAGGTCAAGGTCACAGGTTGAAGGTCAAAGGCGGTCAAACCTATTGAAATTCCCTTCGTCTATATCTTCTTACACCGATGCATGGATTATCAAATGCTAACCAGGCACTACGTCCAAGGTCACAGTTGAAGGCTCAAAGGAATCAAACCTATTGAAATTCCCTTCACCTTCCGCTCTATATCTTCTACACCGATGCATGGATTATCGAATGGCTTGGCACAAATGTTTCTCATGATGAGTCGGTGTGTCACAATCAATAATATAAACCACCGCACCTACGTCCAAGGTCAAAGGTAACCACAGTTGAAGGTGGTCAAAGGTCAAACCTATTGAAATTCCCTTCCGCTCTATATCTTCACACCTGATGCATGGATTATCAAATGCCTTGGCACAAATGTTTCTCCGGATGAGAAGGTGTGTCGCGATCAATAACCGCCACGCACCTACGGTCCAAGGTCAAGGTCCACAGTTGAAGGGTTCAAGTCAAAAAAAATATTGAAAGAATTGGCCCTGGAAATGCTTGGCACAAATGTTTCTCAGATGAGAAGGTGTGTGCGATCAATAACCACGCACCTACAACGTTCAAGGTAAAGTTCCCACAGTGGAGTCCAGATGGATTCCCAAATGCCCTTGCTCTTTTTCTCATGATGAGAGGTGGACTGTTTCCGCGACAATAACCACGCACCTACGTCCAAGGTCAAGGTCACTGTTGAAGGTCAAGGTCAAACCTATTGAAATCTTCCGCTCTATACACTGGCACGTGCATGATATCATATGGGGCCAAATTTATATCGCTAAATTTAGAATGTTGTCCGTTCCGCTGCGATCAAATACACGCACCTCGTCCAGGTCAGGGGTCTGTTGAAGGTCAAAGGTTCAAACTATTGACCATTTCCCTTCCGCTCTATATATGCATGGATTTATCATGCCTTGGCACAAATGTCTCAGGATGAGAAGGTGTGTCGCGATCAATAACCACGCACCTACGTCCAAGGTCAAGGTCATAGTTGAAGGTCAAAGGTCAAACCTATTGAAATTCCCTTCCGCTCTATATCTTCTACACCGATGCATGGATTATCACACTATGCCCAGGGTCAAGGTCACAGACTTGATGCGTTTGAAACCTTAACGCTCGGCTAAATAGCTTATAATCAAAAATGCCTCGTTTTCTTTGGCTGCCAGTGGGGGTATTCGTGTGCCGACAGGCCACATTTCTAGTTGAAATTGTATATCCCGCTCTACCAGCTGGTTCTACCCAGGTGTGCCATATAGCAGTTTGTTCAGCGGATATTCCAAAGCCTGAGAAGCAATTGGGACCCTTAAAGGTCACATTACAAACTATCACTTATTTTCTTCAAAATGCTCTAAAACAACAAAGGCAACCCTAATAACCCGATTTCTGGTTCGTTTGTATTTTTCGTGATACTGAGATTTTTCACATCGCACCGTATCTGACTCCTATACTAAGCCAGGCTATGAATTGGTCATCGCTTATCTCTCCTGTTTGTGCGACCTACTGGCACGAGGTGGCACTGTAAAAAATAACCGCTATGACGTAGCAGTAGTACAGTTTACCTGATTGATGGATACAGGTTTCTTATATAATATTGTTTGGATTTACGGACATCATTTATTAGCCAGGTTTTTTTAAAAAAAATCCAGGCTATTGGATTGGCGAAAGCCGGGGCGGGCGGCGGGCGGCGGGTGGCGGGCGGCGGGCGGCGTCCACAATCAATGTTAAGTTTTCGTGTTTGAGTCCATTTCTTTGTTACTGTACCACCTAGGACCACCAAACTTTCACAGCTTCATAATCAAGGGGTGCCCACCACATATTACTATCCAACATGTTACTTTTTTTAGCTCACCTGAGCAAAGCTCATGTGAGCTATTGTTATGGCAAAGTGTCTGTCCGTCCGTCCGTCCGTCCGTCCGTCCGTCCGTCCGTCCGTCCGTCCGTCCGCCCCGTCCGTCCGTCCGTCCGTCCGTCCGTCCGGGCACACATTATGGTACTTATGTGGCTAGCCCCACAGGGTTATGGACTTAGTAAAGGATAGGGTTGGTTACAATTAGCCACCTAAAAAATCCTTTTATGTGGCTAAAAATCGTTTTATGTGGCTAATATTTAACATGTGATAAGCCACATAAGTATAGTACTGTAAGAACGTCCGTCCGTCCGTCCGTGAACATTTTCAATCATCTACTTCTCCCGAACTGCTGAGCCGATATTGGTTAAACTTCACAGGGATGATATATGGGTGATGCCATTTCAGATTTGTTAAAATGGAGGTCATCGACAATCCAAGATGGCCGCCATGGAAAAGTATGTCAAATTCTTAAAAAATCTTCTCACGAACCGCCAGGCCGATTTCGACGATACTTGGTATGAATGATCGATAGTTAGCGCTGTTTCAGATTTGTTCATATGGTGGCCCGTGGGTCAAAAATGGGCGTCGCCCGAGGGGTCAAATTTTATTTTAACCAAACCCGAATATAGTCATGTAATATATNCAAATCGAAGGTATTGACGAGACACTCTGGAACATTTTTTGTCTAAATCATATGATTACGTCATCCAAGATGGCCACCGATAGTTCTTTTACTAAAGATTTCAAACGTCTTTTTCTTGTAAACTGCTTGGCCGATATTGGCCAAACTTAACTGTAATGGTCTGTGGGTGAAGCCTGTTCATTTTTGTTAAAATGGAGGTCATCACCAAATCCAAGATGGCCGCCGTTGAGAAGTAGGTCAAATTGTCAAAAAATCTTCTTCTCACAAACCTCCAGGCCGATATCGACGAAACTTGGTAAGAATGATTGATAGTTACCGCTGTTTCAGATTTGTTCATATGGTGGCCCCTGGGTCAAAAATGGGTGTGGCCCGAGGGGTCAAATGGGGGTCAAATTTTATTTTTGACAGAATATGGCCATATAGTATATCGGATCGAATATATATAGTATATCGGATCGAATGTATCGACGAGACGATCACTCTACAGCATGTTTTGTCTAAATCAGATGATTTTGTCATCCAAGATGGCCACCGAAAGGTAAAAAAGTTGTTCTTTTACTAAAGATTTCAAACGTATTCTTCTTGTGAACTGCTTGGCCGATATTGGCCAAACTTAACTGTAATGGTCTGTGGGTGAAGCCTGTCCATTTTTGTTAAGATGGAGGTCATCACCAAATCCAAGATGTCCGCCGTTGAAAAGTAGGTCAAATTGTCCAAAAAATCTTCTTCTCACAAACCTCCAGGCTCATTTCGACGAAACTTTGTGTGAATGATTGATATTTAACGCTGTTTCAGATTTGTTCATATGGTGGCACCTGGGTCAAAAATGGGCAAAAATGCGTGGCCCGAGGGGTCAACTAGGGGTCAAATTATATTTTTGACCAAATATGGTCATATAATATATCCAATCCAATGTATCGACGAGACGATCACTCTGGAGCATGTTCTGCCAAAATCAGATGATTATGTCATCCAAGATGGCCACCGACAGGTCAAAAGGTTGTTCTTTTACTAAAGATTTCAAAGGACTTCTTCTTGTGAACTGCTTGGCCGATATTGACCAAACCTAACTGAAATGGTTTGTTGGTGAAGCCTGTTCATTTTTGTCAAAATGGAGGTCATCACCAAATCCAAGATGTCCGCTGTTGAAAAGTAGGTCAAATTGTCAAAAAATCTTCTTCTCACAAACCGCCAAGCCGATTTCGACGAAACTTTGTATGAATGATCGATAGTTAACGCTGATTCAGATTTTGTGTTCATGGATGGCCTCTGGGTCAAAAATGGTCATGGCCCGAGGGGTCAAATAGGGGTCAAATTTTATTTTTGACCGAATATGGTCATTTTATATATCAAATCGAATTTATAGCAGTAAATCACATGCACATTCGCAATATATGTTAGATCAGAAGGTATCAACAAATTCTGTGGAACATTTGAAGTTGTAAGTGAAGAGTCTTTGTGAAATCAAGATGACCACTATGGAGGCTTTTAGGTGAGCGATACAGGCCCATTTGGGCCTCTTGTTTTTAACTTGACCCATTTTTTCCGCGCAGTCGACTTAGCCATTTTCAATGTTAAGTTTTCGCGTTTACAATGTTAAGTTATCGTGTTTAAGTCCATTTCTTTGGTACTGTACCACCTAGGACCACCAAACTTTCACAGCTTCATAATCAAGGGGTGCCCACCACATATTACTATCCAACATGTTTCTTTTTTAGCCAGGTTTTTTGAAAAAAAAAAAATCGAGGCTATTGGATTGGCAAAAGCCGGGAGGGGGCGTGCGGCGTGGGCGGCTGGGCGGGGTTATTGGCGCGGTGCGGACGGCGTCCACAATCAATGTTAAGTTTTCATGTTTGAGTCCATTTCTTTGTTACTGTACCACCTAGGACCACCAAACTTTCACAGCTTCATAATCAAGGGGTGCCCACCACATATCACTATCCAACATGTTACTTTTTTTTTAACTTGACCCATTTTTTCCGCGCAGTCGGCTTAGCCATTTTCAATGTTAAGTTTTCGCATTTACAATGTTAAGTTTTCGTGTTTAAGTCCATTTCTTTGGTACTGTGCCACCTAGGACCACCAAACTTTCACAGCTTCATAACCAAGGGGTGCCTACCACATAAAACTATCCAACATGTGACCATTTCTTTTACCTTCACCTATTATTTCTACGTAATTGACTTAGCCATTTTCAACGTTAACTTTTTAACGTACGTCTGGTTAAAGTTTTTTGGTTAAATGTTTTTTGTTATACTATATCTCTGCAACCGCTTTGCCCATTACCTTGAAACTTCACATGGGTGTTTATCATCATCCATATTTTCATTCTACCCCACAACCGTGCGGCCCCTGTGCCCAATGTCAAGGTCAAATTACTTTGAATTTTTTTGTTAAAGTTTTTTTGTGTGCTATATCTCTGCAACTGCTTCACCCATTACCTTGATACAGTACAGCCACCGCGAAACCCGCACATTGTTTGCTTTGCGGAGTTTTTCGCCAGCGCGGAATGCCGCAAAGCGTCGCAAAGTTCTCGCGGTATTGCCGCAATTGTTAAAATAAATTGCCGCAATCGTGACCCAAGTCAATTGCGGCAAAACGCGGCGAAATCATAAAACGTATCACCGGCACATTTGTCACAATTTGCGGCGTTTTGATGGACAGAAAATGCGGCTTTTTGCGATGTTTTGCTTTATTATTTTATGCTTTATCAATTGCAAATCCAGGTTCCAATGATGTTTGTTAAATGCCCTAACAGGACACTGTAGTATCATAATCGCCTTAGGAAACGATAATCATGTGCTGTAAAACATTATTTTAATTAAGAAATAGAAGAAATGTGGATATTGGGGAATATGTCAGATACATGTACATATGAAAGGGTTTTCGCGATCTCGTGTAGAGGTCGAAATCAAGTAAATGCGAGTTACACGACACTAACAGAACACCATTATAATTCTCGTGTTTTAGGAGGCAATTCTCATGTTTTGTCAAAAAAATAATATTATTTTTTCTATATTTTGGCAGCATATGAGAATCGTCTCCTAAAACGATGTACGTGTCCTGTTACAATCTACTGATGGTGAGCACGTGTTGTTCTTCGCTAGTCACATATGCAATAAGCCCGGTTTTGTCCGATCACGTCATACATCATCATATGCACGTGCGGTGACCTACTGGGACGTGTGTCGGCATTGGAAAGTGGGACATGAAAGGTTACAAAATGACATCTAAAGGTTAGTTGTGTCGATCGGATCTTTGAAACACGCTGACACAAGAGCACATGTTGAAATAACGGACCGAGGTCTATAAATACATTAAATATGCCTAAAAGCATCAATAAATGAAGAAAACAATATTTCATTATAATGATTAGATGGAGGGGGTAATTTTTTTTTTTAAATCTTCATTTATTGATGCTTTTAGGCATATTTAATGTATTTATAGACCTCGGTCCGTTACTTCAACCTGTGCACAAGAGCAGCACATTTACGATCAATTACATGTTTATTAATGGAATGGAACTTATCTCTCTTATAGCATAGCGGTTTTCACCGCGTTTGATAAAAATATTTCTTCCATTTTATTGGTCGGAGAGAAGGTGTGGAATCTCAAAAAAAAGGTAACGGAATCCTTATTTACTCAATAAATATGTACTGGCAGCACATCAGAATCGTCTCATGTTTTGTCAAACCATGTTTTTATTGTCAGAAATATTGATGTTTGTCCACATTTGTTCCATTTCGTAATAAAAACATGTTTTGGCAGCACATGAGAATCGTCTCTTAAGACGATTTGTACATATGTTACAATTTCGCAAAATGAAACATATTCTCAACAAAACACGTTTCGCGTTTTCGCGATCTTGTGCATAGGCCGAGATCGGGAAAACGCGAAGCGTGATGGATCGCGAAACGAAAATTTAACATATTCACAACAAAACATGTTTTGACAGTACTGTGCATATGAGAATCGTCTCCTTTCGCGATCTTGCGCGTATATCGAGATTGCGAAAACGCGAAGCGTGATCGCGAGAGCTGAAACGAAAATGTACCGTATTCTCAACAAAACTGATTGCCTGGGTTAATCATGCCCCTATGCGATAGCCAGGGGGGGGGGGGGCATATTGCCTTGCTCTTGAGGTTCCGTAAGTCCGTCCGTCTGTGTACATTTACATAACAAATTTGTAAGAGTTTCTCCAGTTAGAGTCCAGTATTCCAGAGGGGCACATCCATGTTTTACAAACATAATGTCTAGTATTAATGTTGGTACAAAAGCTAATTTATTAGAGGTATTAATACATATACATGTACTTACATTTAAAATAAATATACCGCCGTACCCACCCATCCACAACTACAGTGCATAATGTCTAGTATTAATGTTGGTACAAAAGCTAATTTATTAAAGGTATTAATACATATACATGTACTTACATTAAAAAAAAAAAAAATATACCGCCGTACCCACCCATCCATCACATACAGTGCATAATGTCTCGTATTAATGTTGTACTAAAAGCTAATTTGATTAAAGGTATTAATACATATACATGTACTTACATTAAACAAAATATACCGCCGTACCCACCCATCCACAACTACAGTGCAACCTCTCTAAACCGGACACCCTGGGGCACATCCTAGGGCGTCCGGTTTAGAGAGGCTCCACTGTGAACCATACTGTGTATATAACTACTTCAAGACACGCGTGGGTGCTTTGTGTTCATGAACAGAAATTATAATCGGAGATAAATGGACACGAACTATGTAAAAATTAAGCACAACTAACTTGTCTCTGTGTTCGGTTTAGAGAGGTTCGACTGTAGCACATTTGCGACATATCATTTTCGGTCTAGCTGCAGATCTGATGGTGTTTTCAATCATCAGTCGGTAATCCATTTTCACGAGCAAAGTGTAACTGACCTTTAGAACTCGGCGGAAACGAACATACCAAAACCACGCTATGTAGTCGCTCACGTCATCGAATTGACGCATGCAGCTTGTGCAGTTTCACATTTGTTTGATTTCTTGATAAAAGCAAGATTTGGCAGCACATGAGAATCGTCTCCTAAGTAAGACGATTCTCATATTTTGTAAAGAAATACCAATATATTCAGGTTTTCTTTTCACATTTGTCCGATAAAACATGTTTAGGCAACACATAAGAATCGTCTCCTTAGACGAGTCTAATATTTTGTAAAAACAAAATTGTTTTCACATTTGTTTGATTTCTTAGACCGTGCAAACGATTGACCGATTCAGAAATAACAACTTAATTTGTGTTTACACACCGTGAAAATCTGAATATGTCTGTTTGATATCTACATCCTACATGATCAATATTCTGAATATGCCTGTTTGATATCTACATCTTACATGATCAATATCGGTATGACCATGGATGTTCGAACATGATTTATTGACAGATATACCAAATCGATTCATACGAAATGCATGTCTACAAGGGTAAAACTGACTTCATTCAATCAAACAATGTACATATTTTCAGAGTGAATTGCCGAGTTTTGCCGCATTTTACCGTGTCCATTTTGCCGCAAAACGCGGCGGTAAAGGTGCGATAACATGTACATGTACTTTGTACACACTGGAAATTTTGCCGAGTTTTGCCGAGGATCGCCGCGAAACGACCGCGTAAAATTTGCCGAGTTTCGCGTTATGCCGCAAACGGCCACGGGACGTTTTGCGAGAGGAAAATTGCGACAAAAAATGTGCGGGTTTCGCGGTGGCTGTACTGTACTTCACATGGGTGTTTATCATCATTGTCGCACCCGCTTGCAGAAAGCGCGATATCGTCGGCATTTTGGCATACGTCCGTCCGTACGTCCGTGTGTCCGGTTAAAGTTTTTTCGTTAAAGTTTTTCCATCTACTATTTCTATTTTTTTAGTGTCCATGCCTCGCCCCAAGGCGCGACGTGCAGGCCACGGCCATCTAGTCTACAAAAAGTGGGTATAATTATGTTATCCAAGTGTCTATGCTTGGAAAAAACCTGGCCTTCGTGGCTTTGCCTCGTTTCTTGTTTGTTGAATAATTTCTTTGTGTTTGTTGTTTAATAGATACGTTAATCGTTATTTTTCTTCGCTTAGTTATACTTGGATTATTTATACGTTGGTTGAAATTGTCGGTGATGACGATCGGTGCGGAAGTCGATTTTAATTCACTGTCAAACAGACAGCTGAGCCAGAATCAGAAAAGATGAAGAATTGTGCAGATATGCGTCACTTCAGCATACTTCGAGTTGAAATTAATTCTTTATTTTGAGCTGCCATAATCAGTGACACGCGTATCTATGTTCAAACGGATGCCGCCGGATGTCATTAATAGTTTGGCATAGCAAACAACTTATCCGATGATTTGACCACAGGCAAATAGGGATGTGGTTTTGGGACAGGTGTATTCTGAAATCAACGAAGCAACACCTATTCTATGCTGATTGTTTGAATCCATTTTTTTTATAAGCCCATTTGAAAAAACGGAACGTATGTATTCACCTTGGCGGGCGGGCGGGCTGGGCGGGTGGGCGGCGACGGCACAGCTTGTCCACGCAATAACTAGAGTTCTACTTGACAGATTGTAACCAAATTCGGTATACATGTTTATCACGGCAAACGAAGGAGCCTATTGATTTTCAAAAATTTATGATTACTTATCTCCCCTTGGCAGCCATTTTTAGCTCGACTATTCGAAGAATAAGTAGAGCTTATGTTGTCACCCTGGCGTCGGCGTCGGCGTCACCGTCACCGTCACGCCTTGGTTAAGGTTTTTAGTCAACCTTGTATATGGAATACTACTGGCCCTACACCCACCATACTTGGACAACTTCATCTCCTAGTGATGTACATCAATAACCCCTGATCTATATTTGACCTTGACCTACATTTACTCTTGAATTACTTAGTTAATTCCCCTTGGTTAAGGTTTTTAGTCAACCTTGGTTACGGTTTTTAGTCAAGCTTGTACATGGAATACTATTGTGCATACAGACACCATACTTGGACAACCTTTTCTCATAGGGATGTACATCAATAACCCCTGGTCTATATTTGACCTTCACCTACATTTCCTCTTCAATTACTTAGTTAATTCCCCTTGGTTAAGGTTTTTAGTCAAGCTTGTATATGAATACTCCTGGCCCTACACTACACCATACTTGGACAACTTCATCTTCTAGGGATGTACATCAGTAACCCCTGATCTATATTTGACCTTGACCTACATTTCCTCTTGAATTACTTACTTAATTCTCTTTGGTTAAGGTTTTTAGTCAACCTTGTAGATGGAATACTCCTGGCCCTACACCAACCACCATACTTGGACAACTGTATCTCCTAGTGATGTATCACAACAACTGACCTATATTTGACCTTGACCTACATTTAACCTTGAATTACCTAGTTAATTCCCCTTGGTTAAGGTTTTTAGTCAACCTTGGTTAAGGTTTTTAGTCAAGCTTGTACATGGAATACTATTGTGCATACAGACACCATACTTGGACAACCTTTTCTCATAGCGATATACATCAATAACCCCTGATCTATATTTGACCTTGACCTACATTTCCTCTTCAATTACTTAGTTAATTCTCCTTGGTTAAGGTTTTTAGTCAAGCTTGTATATGGAATACTCCTGGCCCTACACCCACCATACTTGGAAAACTTCATCTCCTAGGGATGTACATCAATAACCCTTGATCTATATTTGACCTTCACCTACATTTGACCTTGACCTACATTTCCTCTTGAATTACTTAGTTAATTCTCTTTGGTTAAGGTTTTTAGTCAAGCTTGTAGATGGAATACTCCTGGCCCTACACCAACCATACTTTGACAACTTTATATCCTAGTGATGTACATCAACAACCCCTGACCTATATTTGACTTTGACCTACATTTAACCTTGAATTACTTAGTTAATTCCCCTTGGTTAAGGTTTTTAGTCAACCCTGGTTAAGGTTTTTAGTCAAGCTTTCTACATGGAATACTATTGTGCATACAGACACCATACTTGGACAACCTTTTCTCATAGCGATATACATCAATAACCCCTGATCTATATTTGACCTTGACCAACATTTCCTCTTGAATTACTTAGTTAATTCCCCTTGGTTAAGGTTTTTAGTCAAGCTTGTATATGGAATACTACTGGCCCTACACCCACCATACTTGGACAACTTGATCTCCTAGTGATGTACATCAACAACCCCTGATATATATTTCACCTTGACCTATATTTCCTCTTCAATTACTTACTTAAGTCACCTTAGTTCAGGTTTTTAGTCAACCTTGGTTAAGGTTTTTACTCAAGCTTGTACATGGAATACTATTGTGCATACAGACACCATACTTTTGACAACCTTTTCTCATAGGGATGTACATCAATAATGATCTATATTTGACCTTCACCTACATTTCCTCTTCAATTACTTAGTTAATTCTCTTTGGTTAAGGCTTTTAGCTCGACTATTCGAAGAATAAGTAGAGCTTATGTTGTCACCCCGGCGTCGGCGTCGGCGTCACCGTCACGCCTTGGTTAATGTTTTTAGTCAACCTTGTACAGTCGAACCTGCTCGGGCGGTCACCTTTAATCAGCGGTCACCGCCGTTAAGCGGCCACTTCAAATTCCCCCGCGCATTTTTGCTATATAAAACGCTTTCATTCAACGGTCACTCGTCTAACGCGGCCAGCGGTCATTAATTATCGTCCCAAATTAGTGATCCAATTTCATTAAACGGTCACCGCTAATCCCGATTTCAATGTACCCTGTGGCGGTCGTTACCGAAGCGCGAATTAACAATGATGTCAGCAGTCAATGCGGGTAATTAAAACACCAAACACGTCGCCGCGTCGGCGATGTTGAGAGGGTATGTTTCACAGGTGCAAATTGTGTTGCCCGAACTGTCGGCGCATTATTGAAAGAACAGCATATCGCATCCGGGTTCTTGCACCCTTGTCCGTCGATTCGTAATTTATATAGGTTACCGACACAAATGTTGTAAAAAGGAACAGCCCATTGCCAGTTACCAAATTGACAAAACACGAATAGCTGATATAATTGGTGTGTATTGCCCAGGACGAGTGTAACCGACTCAAATATAATTTAAGCAAATGGCCTCATATGTCGAATATGAGCCGAATGTCGCACTTACTGACTGCTTTTGCTGACATCGCCTATGCATTATTTACGTACACAATTGGAAATGAATCCAAATTCGACTGGACCAATACCCGACAAAAAAAGAGAAAAAAAGTTTGCATATCTTATCCCACACCATTTCCGATTATGCCCTATTATCTAGTACACTAAGTTGTCTACAATATAAGTCTTGCAGATTAGCAGTTGCAGTAGGCTGTAAAATAACAAAAACGTGAACATTGGCGTTTTTATTTGTTGATAGAATTTTTATTTCATTAAATGATATAATTCAACTAAATATTTGTTACTTGTTAAGAAATCCACTCATTACATGTTCAGGTTCAATTTTGAAAGTATTAAATAAATATAAAGATACACATTTATATTGATATTTAATCAATATAGATGGTACTATTATTTCTAAATTAATCATTAATATTATTTATTACATTTGTATTATCAAGTCAACATACATGTCTATGTTATCTTTATCTTCATTTCAATTTTCAAAACTTACCTGAAATGTACCTGAAAACACAACCCTCTATTAAGAGGTCACCTCTGTTAAGCAGCCAGTTTTGTCACTTCCCTTGGGTGGCTGCTTAAGACAGGTTTGACTGTATATGGAATATACTACCCTGGCCCTACACCCACATACTTGGGACAACTTCATCTACTTGGTTGGATGGTTTAAGTGATGGTACATCAATAACCCCTGATCTATATTTGACCTTGACCTACATTTACTCTTGAATTACTTAGTTAATTCCCCTTGGTTAAGGTTTTTAGTCAACCTTGGTTACGGTTTTTAGTCAAGCTTGTACATGGAATACTATTGTGCATACAGACACCATACTTGGACAACCTTTTCTCATAGGGATGTACATCAATAACCCCTGGTCTATATTTGACCTTCACCTACATTTCCTCTTCAATTACTTAGTTAATTCCCCTTGGTTAAGGTTTTTAGTCAAGCTTGTATATGGAATACTCCTGGCCCTACACTCACCATACTTGGACAACTTCATCTTCTAGGGATGTACATCAGTAACCCCTGATCTATATTTGACCTTGACCTACATTTCCTCTTGAATTACTTACTTAATTCTCTTTGGTTAAGGTTTTTAGTCAACCTTGTAGATGGAATACTCCTGGCCCTACACCAACCATACTTGGACAACTGTATCTCCTAGTGATGTACATCAACAACCCCTGACCTATATTTGACCTTGACCTACATTTAACCTTGAATTACCTAGTTAATTCCCCTTGGTTAAGGTTTTTAGTCAACCTTGGTTAAGGTTTTTAGTCAAGCTTGTACATGGTCTACTATTGTGCATACAGGACACCATACTTGGACAACCTTTTTCTCATAGCGATATACATCAATAATCCCCTGATCTATATTTGACCTTGACCTACATTTCCTCTTTCAATTACTTAGTTAATTCTCCTTGGTTAAGGTTTTTAGTCAAGCTTGTATATGGAATACTCCTGGCCCTACACCCACCATATCTTGGAAAACTTCATCTCCTAGGGATGTACATCAATAACCCTTGATCTATATTTGACCTTCACCTACATTTGACCTTTGACCTACATTTCCTCTTGAATTACTTAGTTAATTCTCTTTGGTTAAGGTTTTTAGTCAACGCTTGTAGATGGAATACTTCCTGGCCCTACACCAACCATACTTTGACAACTTTTTATATTTCCTAGTGATGTACATCAACAACCCATGACATATATTTGACTTTGACCTACATTTAACCTGTGAATTTACTTAGTTATTTCCCCACCCTTGGGTTTAAGGTTTTTAGTCAAACCCTGGTTAAGGTTTTTAGTCAAGCTTTCTACATGGAATACTATTGTGCATACAGACACCATACTTGGACAACCTTTTCTCATAGCGATATACATCAATAACCCCTGATCTATATTTGACCTTGACCAACATTTCCTCTTGAATTACTTAGTTAATTCCCCTTGGTTAAGGTTTTTAGTCAAGCTTGTATATGGAATACTACTGGCCCTACACCCACCATACTTGGACAACTTGATCTCCTAGTGATGTACATCAACAACCCCTGATATATATTTCACCTTGACCTATATTTCCTCTTCAATTACTTACTTAAGTCACCTTAGTTCAGGTTTTTAGTCAACCTTGGTTAAGGTTTTTACTCAAGCTTGTACATGGAATACTATTGTGCATACAGACACCATACTTTGACAACCTTTTCTCATAGGGATGTACATCAATAACCCCTGATCTATATTTGACCTTCACCTACATTTCCTCTTCAATTACTTAGTTAATTCTCTTTGGTTAAGGCTTTTAGCTCGACTATTCGAAGAATAAGTAGAGCTTATGTTGTCACCCCGGCGTCGGCGTCGGCGTCACCGTCACGCCTTGGTTAATGTTTTTAGTCAACCTTGTACAGTCGAACCTGCTCGGGCGGTCACCTTTAATCAGCGGTCACCGCCGTTAAGCGGCCACTTCAAATTCCCCCGCGCATTTTTGCTATATAAAACGCTTTCATTCAACGGTCACTCGTCTAACGCGGCCAGCGGTCATTAATTATCGTCCCAAATTAGTGATCCAATTTCATTAAACGGTCACCGCTAATCCCGATTTCAATGTACCCTGTGGCGGTCGTTACCGAAGTGCGAATTAACAATGATGTCAGCAGTCAATGCGGGTAATTAAAACACCAAACACGTCGCCGCGTCGGCGATGTTGAGAGGGTATGTTTCACAGGTGCAAATTGTGTTGCCCGAACTGTCGGCGCATTATTGAAAGAACAGCATATCGCATCCGGGTTCTTGCACCCTTGTCCGTCGATTCGTAATTTATATAGGTTACCGACACAAATGTTGTAAAAAGGAACAGCCCATTGCCAGTTACCAAATTGACAAAACACGAATAGCTGATATAATTGGTGTGTATTGCCCAGGACGAGTGTAACCGACTCAAATATAATTTAAGCAAATGGCCTCATATGTCGAATATGAGCCGAATGTCGCACTTACTGACTGCTTTTGCTGACATCGCCTATGCATTATTTACGTACACAATTGGAAATGAATCCAAATTCGACTGGACCAATACCCGACAAAAAAAGAGAAAAAAAGTTTGCATATCTTATCCCACACCATTTCCGATTATGCCCTATTATCTAGTACACTAAGTTGTCTACAATATAAGTCTTGCAGATTAGCAGTTGCAGTAGGCTGTAAAATAACAAAAACGTGAACATTGGCGTTTTTATTTGTTGATAGAATTTTTATTTCATTAAATGATATAATTCAACTAAATATTTGTTACTTGTTAAGAAATCCACTCATTACATGTTCAGGTTCAATTTTGAAAGTATTAAATAAATATAAAGATACACATTTATATTGATATTTAATCAATATAGATGGTACTATTATTTCTAAATTAATCATTAATATTATTTATTACATTTGTATTATCAAGTCAACATACATGTCTATGTTATCTTTATCTTCATTTCAATTTTCAAAACTTACCTGAAATGTACCTGAAAACACAACCCTCTATTAAGAGGTCACCTCTGTTAAGCAGCCAGTTTTGTCACTTCCCTTGGGTGGCTGCTTAAGACAGGTTTGACTGTATATGGAATACTACTGGCCCTACACCCACCATACTTGGACAACTTCATCTCCTAGTGATGTACATCAATAACCCCTGATCTATATTTGACCTTGACCTACATTTCCTCTTGAATTACTTAGTTAATTCCCCTTGGTTAAGGTTTTTAGTCAACCTTGGTTAAGGTTTTTAGCTCGACTATTCGAAGAATAAGTAGAGCTTATGTTGTCACCCCGGCGTCGGCGTCGGCGTCGGCGTCGCCGTCACGCCTTTGTTAAGGTTTTTAGTCAAGCTTGTATATGGAATACTACTGGCCCTACACCCACCATACTTGGACAACTTCATCTCCTAGTGATGTACATCAATAACCCCTGATCTATATTTGACCTTGACCTACATTTCCTCTTGAATTACTTGGTTAATTCCCCTTGGTTAAGGTTTTTAGTCAACCTTGGTTAAGGTTTTTAGTCAAGCTTGTATATGCAATACTACTGGCCTACACCCACCATACTTGGACAACTTCATCTCCTAGTGATGCACATCAATAACCCCTCATCTATATTTGACCTTGACCTACATTTCCTCTTGAATTACTTACTTAATTCCCCTTGGTTAAGGTTTTTACTCAACCTTGGTTAAGTTTTTTTTTTCAAGCTTATACATTGAATACTATTGTGCATCCAGACACCATACTTCGACAACCTTTTCTCATAGGTATGTACATCAATAACCCCTGATCTATATTTGACCTTGACCTACATTTCCTCTTCAATTACTTACTTAATTCCTTTTGGTTAAGGTTTTTAGTCAACCTTCTATATGGAATACTACTGGCCCTACACCCACCATACTTGGACAACTTCATCTCCTAGTGATGTACATCAACAACCCCTGATCTATATTTTACCTTGACCTACATTTCCTCTTGAATTACTTTCTTAATTCCCCTTGGTTAACGTTTTTAGTCAAGCTTGTAGATGGAATACTCCTGGCCCTACACCAACCATATTTGGACAACTTCATCTCCTAGTGATGTACATCAACAACCCCTGACCATATTTGACCTTGACCTACATTTAACCTTGACTTACTTACCAAGGAGTTTTTACTCAAGCTTGTATATGGAATACTCCTGGGCCTACAGCAACCATACTTGGAAAACTTTATCTCCTAGTGATGTACATCAATAACCCCTGACCTATATCTGACATTGACCTACATTTAACCTTGAATTACTTACTTAATTTCCCTTGGTTAATGTTTTTAATCAACCTTGGTTAAGGTTTTTATGCAGGCCGCAGCCACCTTTGTCAAGCTATGTGTACATCGACAACCCTCGTAGTCGAGCTATGCTGTTCTCCTACAGCTCTTGTTAGTCAAGCTTGTACATGGAATACTATTGTGCATACAGACACCATACTTGGACAACCTTTTCTCATAGGGATGTACATCAATAACCACTGGTCTATATTTGACCTTGACCTACATTTCCTCTTCAATTACTTAGTTAATTCCCCTTGGTTAAGGTTTTTAGTCAAGCTTGTATCTGGAATACTACTGGCCCTACACCCACCATACTTGGACAACTTCATCTCCTAACTTTTTCTCATAGGGATGTACATCAACAACCCCTGACCTATATTTCACCTTGACCTACATTTAACCTTGAATTAATTAGTTAATCCCCCTTGGTTAAGGTTTTTAGTCAACGTTGGTTAATGTTT
The DNA here is from genome assembly GCA_029237695.1 of Conchocele bisecta. Classification (NCBI taxonomy): domain Eukaryota; kingdom Metazoa; phylum Mollusca; class Bivalvia; order Lucinida; family Thyasiridae; genus Conchocele; species Conchocele bisecta. The sequence goes on along the minus strand of CM055265.1, from coordinate 95,337,226 downwards.
TTAGTCAAGCTTGTATATGGAATAGTATTGTGCATACAGACACCATACTTGGATAACTTTTTCTCATAGGGATGTACATCAATAACCTCTGACCTATATTTTACCTTCACCTACATTTAACCTTGAATTACTTGTTTATAGTCAAGCTTGTATATGGAATACTCCTGGGCCTACATCAACCATACATGGACAACTTCATCTCCTAGTGATATACATCAATAATCCCTGACATATTTGACATTGGGCCTACAGCAACCATACTTGGAAAACTTTATCTCCTAGTGATGTACATCAATAACCCCTGACCTATATCTGACATTGACCTACATTTAACCTTGAATTACTTACTTAATTTCCCTTGGTTAATGTTTTTTAGTCAACCTTGGTTAAGGTTTTTATGCAGGCCGCAGCCACCTTGTTTGTCAAGCTATGTGTACATCGCGACAACCCTCGTAGTCGAGCTATGCTGTTCTACTACAGCTTTTGTTATTTTTCGCACTCTGTATCCTTGTCCACAAAATAACTCAAGTTCTACTTCACCGATCGTAACCAAATTGGTATACATGTTTATCACGGTAAGCCGAAGAAGCCTATTGATTTTGAAACATTTCCGATGACTAATCTCCTCTTGGCGGCCATTTTTAATTTTCCCACTCTGTATCCTTGTCCACGCACTAACTCAAGTTCTACTTCACCGATCGTAACCAAATTTGGTATATAAGTACAGCGGATGTTGACACAATCTTCAAACAACATACGGTATGCCGCCACTGGCCCTGTAGTAGGGAGGGCGAATAGACCCCCCGCCCCCCCCCCGCCCACGCCGCGGCTACCAGCCCACTTTGCCAGAGCACCCATGTCGCTTGCTAATTATTATAGCATCGCAACTGTCGGAACAACAACCAAGGGATGGCCTACACCCTGTCCCTCTTCCGGGCCTCATATCAAGGTGGATGTGTGTGGCTGGTAAAAAAACTGATGATGAATGGGAGCCACCCTGGACACTGCTACCAGAAGCCTCAAAGGGGTGCCGTGAACTAATCAAATGTAGCTGCAAGAAAGGGTGCAGCATAGGTCGTTGTGGATGTTCACGAGCAAATATGTCATGCACAACACTATGTTCATGCATGTGCATTGAAACCTAACAGGCTAATAACTGATGTGAACATAGATAGCATACCACGCGTCGTATTAACTTCACTTGATGTTCTTTTTTGTCATTGTATGTCACATATCGGCCACCGACTGTAACATCGAGCTCCTGTGGTGCTACGCCCCGAAAGACGGACAGCAGTTTAGTGTGCCTGACCTGGCTGGAATGCAACCAAAAATGTGGAGGCTCTGCATGTGAGCACACAATCTGGTGGCAGCTGGGTGTCGACAGGCTTGGAAAGCGAGCGTCCAAGTCGATACACCTGGATACTGCTTTGGAGTTAGGCTGAACATTTTGAAACATGTCTATTCTTATAGCAAATTCATCGTAGAATTCGAATCTGTGTCTTAAAATTGCGAAAACTGCGGCAGAATATCGATTTTTTGCTGATTTCCATGGAAACTGTTAAATTAACAATAAATTATATTGTCGACCAGAATGTAACTGTCTTGTCAACTATTTGTGTTAACCGCAAACTTTCTGATTTTTCTGCACCTTTAGGTATGGAAAGAAAAATGTAGGCTGGTGTAGGTTTTCCAAAACCAAGATGGCCGCCAATTCCAATATGATCACCATGCCTGAAAATGACATAACCAACATTAGATCACTTGCCATCACTTAATTATAGCTCATTACTGATGCAGTTTCAACAAATATAGACATTTACTAAAACCATTAATTATGAGCAGAGAAAATGGAAGATCAGTTCCTTCATTTTTTTTGTTTCAACATGGCCGCCATGAAACTGCTGGTCGACAGATAATATCTTGAAACATCCTGATTTTCCATATTTCAACACATTATGATACCAATAGCTATCACAAATGTAAACATAAAACCCAATAAGCAATAACCTATGTAATTTAGTCATTTTCCATTTCAAAATGGCCGCCGTGAAGACTCTTGCCATTTTCTATTTGATATACAGTCGAACCTGTCTTAAGCAGCCACCCAAGGGAAGTGACAAAACTGGCTGCTTAACAGAGGTGACCTCTTAATAGAGGGTTGTGTTTTCAGGTACATTTCAGGTAAATTTTGAAAATTGAAATGATGATAAAGTTAAAGATAACATAGACATGTATGTTGACTTGATAATACAAATGTAATAAATAATATTAATGATTAATTTAGAGTACCATATTGATTAAATATGTATGTTTTAATGCAATATAAATGTGTATCTTTATATTTATTTAATATTTTCAAAATTGAACCTGAACATGTAATGAGTGGATTTCTTAACAAGTAACAAATATTTAGTTGAATTATAACATTTAATGAAATAAAAAATCTATCAACAAATAAAAACACCAATGTTCACATTTTTGTTGTTATTTTACAGCCTACTGCAACTGCTAATCTGCAAGACTCATAGTATAGACAACTTATTGTACTAGATAATAGGGTATAATGTGGTATAATCGGAAATGGTGTGGGATAAGTTATGCAAATTCTTTTTTTTTTTTTCTTTTTTTGTCTGGTATTGGTCAAGTCGAATTTGGATTCATTTCCAATTGTGTATGTAAATAATGCATAGGCGATGTCAGCAAAAGCAGTCAGTAAGTGCAACATTCGGCTCATATTCGACATATGAGGCCATTTGCTTAAATTATATTTGAGCCGGTTACACTCGGTCCTGGGCAATACACACCAATTATATCAGCTATTCGTGTTTTGTCAATTTGGTAATTGGCAATGGGCTGTTCCTTTTTACAACATTTGTGTCGGTAACCTATTGAAATTACAAATCGACGGACAAGGGTGCAGAGCCCGGATGCGATAGGCTGTTCTTTCAATAATGCGCCGACAGTTCGGGCAACACAATTTGCACCTGTGAAACATACCCTCTCAATATCGCCGACGCGGCGACGTGTTTGGTGTTTTAATTACCCGCATTGACTGCTGACATCATTGTTAATTCGCGCTTTGGTAACGACCGCCGCAGGGTACATTGAAATCGGGATTAGCGGTGACCGTTTAATGAAATTGGATCACTAGTTTGGGATGATAATTAATGACCGCTGGCTGCGTTAGACGAGTGACCGTTGAATGAAAGCGTTTTATATAGCAAAAATGCTCGGGAGGAATTTGAAGTGGCCGCTTAACGGCGGTGACCGCTGATTAAAGGTGACCGCACGAGCAGGTTCGACTGTATATGTTAACATCCAGTTACAAAGTATCTTCATTTCTAACCGAATAAGTGCAGAAGCTATCAATATGTGAATCTGTTAATTACATACATATACGAGCAACACAACTCGTCCGTCAAGTAATTTATTTTCAAAATGGCTGCTATGAAGAAAACTGTAGCAGCTCTTCGATAAATCATACGTCGAAACTCCCGTCTTATTTGAATGAAGCTACATCATGTTATACAGTTTTATATGTAAGTGTGATGCCGATAACGATGTTTTTAAAAGTGTTATATTGGTCATGGCCTGGGGTATTCCACAGGTGGAAGACTCGGACCTATGACACCAAAACAATGCATATTAAAAAAATCCCATTACCCCACCCACTTGGTCTCGTACATTACCATCTTCTATTTATAGAAAGGTGGGTAAGAATATGGCTATTATAGAAAGAGCCCTCTCTTTTCCGATTCACACAACCACAATAAACATCGATTAAATATTATGAAATATGTGTCTGGCAATCGATAAAGGTATTAGGTGTGTGAATATACTCACTTCAAATCGCTGTTTCAAGCATTTATTCAGTTATTCGCGTTTTGATTACCCCATCCAAAGCGAAAGTTGCGTGTACGAAAGAATCTCGCACAGAATCGGAGGCCGTCCGGCGTGGATTATCGGTCATATTTGGCCGATAGCTGCACCATCTTCCATAATACAACTGGAAGCGTCTATGTAAAGAACATCTCTGATTGGCTAAATCTAAACTGTAATGACGTCATTCAACCTATTTCGGGATTCCGGAAAACATAATCTGATAGTACGCGAATCATGAATGAAAGTAGAAAAAATGTGTTTTTTAGATCAGTGAACGATCACAATTGGACGAAAGTTGTATGGTTTGAGTTGCTAATGTATATGGTCATGGTGCACGACTTTAGTTTGAGCTGGCGATCAGTTATTGGTCAAATATGACCCATAATCCACGCCGGACGGCCTCCGATTCTGTGTGAGATTCTTTCGTACACGCAAATTTCGCTTTATGCAAATAACTGAATAAATGCTGGAAACAGCGATTTCAAGTGAATATATTCACACACCTAATACCTTTATCGATTGCCAGAGACAGAAGTCATACATTTAATCGATGTTTATTGTGTTTGTGCGAGCCGGAAAAGAGAGGGCTCTTTCTATAATAGCCATATTGATACTCACCTTTATAAATAGAATATGGTACTGTACGAGACCAAGTGGGTGGGGTAATGGGATTTTTTTAATAGGCATTTTGTTTGTGTCGTAGGTCCGAGTCTTCCACCTGTGGGGTATTCGACCAGAAGACTGATCAGAGCATACACCGTTCTAAATTCAACCAAAATGATGCCGTTTATTTCCCTGAACAACAAGTTGTTACCAGTTTAACCATTGCACGATTCCAACTGATGATCAGGATCTACACAAAATGCTTCGTTACCAACCGGCGAAATATGTGACTTAGCTTTTTGTTTCATTTTCGATATACCCACAGTGGAATAATCATGTAGCTTTTAATTGTCAGCGGATACTATTTTAAAGCATCTAAATCATGAGTGCAATGTGAGAACCTGTTCGATATAACAGTATTCTATCAGCTGATATGTAGCATATCGACAAAATGTCTTAATTTGTAGGATTCGTTGTAGCTAATAATTATGCTAATGCCTGATAGAATGAGATATACATTAATAGCTTGATCAACATAATCATACATAAAGTACAATTTCATCATCATATAGTTTCCCTGTAGGTATTGGATGTGCCTATAGCATAACAGTAATACAATGATCATCACTTTTAGTTGATTTAATATAATTAAATCATTTGTTTTGAGAACACATTTTATATTAACACAAAACATGTTATAATGTCCTCATGAATGAGGATATACCGGGTGATGACGAAATAATGAACCCACTAGCAGTCCTGGTTCGTGTTATTTCGAACAGAAATGTGTTTTCGTATTTCCGTCTGTCCATCCTTTAGTCCGTCAGGGCGTCCGTCTGTAAGAGTTGCGTTGAAGTTTTCGGGTACCCTTTGTCTCTGCAGTCTAAGTAGGATTGACTTGAAACTGCCTTTACTTCTTTATCATCATCCATATGATCATTCTATGCCCCATCCATGCGGCTTTCATGCCCAATGTCAAGGCCAATGGACTGAGGAAATATATGAATGTCGGACCAGGCTGCAGCCGTGGATATCGGTGAGCCCCTGCCCACTTGCTCCAGTATAGTCATGTATATGCATATGTGAAATAGAGGTCAGAGAAAACGGAGAGCACAGTTAAAACATACTCTATCAAACAGCATACAGTCAGAGTCGTAAACATGTTGAACATATGATAACATATGATAGATTCGCAAGACAATGAACCTGATGGCAATAGCACTGATATGGAAATACATGTGGGTAGTACTCAACTAACTCTAATGGTGCCATAAAACATTTATTGATATTAGACAGAAAATATGAACATATGGGTAGGTCTGCTGGCAAAAAATGCGAGTGTTTCTTGATTACATATACATTTCAATATTATTATGTGTGTGTGTCATATCAAACTGACTGTGCGTGGCAGAAACAGTCTGCAGGCCAATCAAATATATTTCCAGAGAACTATTTTCGAATACATTGTGATAGAAATATGTATAGTCAAATTGTATATAATTTTGTATTCAACTATCAAAGTTACATAATTGGACAATAATTATATTGTCATGTTTGAATAATTAACCCATTAGACGCAGAAACATGCATCACAGTCATACAAAGTCATAGCAAATATACATAATATATGTGTATATTTGTAGAAAGAAAGGGCATATTTTAAAATTGCATATGGCAGTCACATGCACCTGGACTTAAAGATATTGATGTAACTTTGCGTAGAAGACACAGGTCGGTGTTCTGGCAGACTAGTGAGGTACAAGAAACCGTCTTGTGTTATGGTAGAAGAGGTTCTGGTATAATTATATATTTTTGTTGATCAATGAATGTGTGTGGAATTTATAGTATAACAACAAACCATACATGTTATTGGTAGTGGTTAAATATATGTTTATGACATTGCTAATATTTTAATTTTATTTTATACCAACAAAATCTATTGGATATGTAGATGAGTTGTTAAATAAGTGTACACATAGAGCTGAATTGCTGTAATAGAACTAATATTTTATGAATCTGATTGGTCTAGGCAATATTTATTTCATGAAAGATAAGTGATATACATATATACATGTAGTACACACAATTGTCTGGTTGTCCTACAAAATGGCGTCATGGGTCAGGGCTTCTAAAATTTTCAGTTTGTCTGTTATGGACCGAATTTTGAAATCTCAGACTGATTGAGATTTGCAAACTATCCATTTTAAAACTTGATTAACTGTTTTATCTTGTGTGTCCAATTGATGTACATTTGTAACAGCCGATTTATGACATTGCATCAAAGAGCCTGTGTGTATTAAATGTTTCAAACACGACTTTTACATTACAAAAAATATATCGATAAATATAGTACATGAACCATAAAAGATATATTTTCTATGTTTAAACGAAGTGTCTTCGCTTCAGATAAACTGCAGAAAGCACAAAACTTGGCCAAGCTATGGAGGCGAGGTATCCGGTAGCATTAATCGTACCGGCTCCTTCAAGCCAACAATTAAGTCTGGACCGATTGGCATTCTGAAATTTTAGAAGCCCTGGTCTTGGCAGCACGTACACACACATTTATTGAAGTTCTAGATATTTTATCGAACACATGATAATATATTTGAGTATATATTTCTACTATTACTACTTATAATGGGCTCAATAGTTTTGTTTACGAACTGAATGTTTGCATAATAATATGTACAGCGTTTGTATGGAATAAAGTAGTGTTTTACATATGAAATTATGGTCATTAATTAACACTTATTCTGTAAGACACACATTAATAGCCATTAATGATCGAGTACGGGTAATAATGGCATGTTGAGACAAATATCTGTAGTTTATGTAGATACGTAATTTTAATGAATAAGAATATGTTATAAGACTAACCTGAAAACGCTATTAATTAGTGAATTGTTGCTGATTGGTTAGAATATTGGTTGTCATGGTTACGCCAAATTTTGTGTAATTTGTGACAGATAAATATAAGCCCGAGTCAAATATATGTGCATCCTATTAATAAAACCATATTTCACAAGTTTTTTAACAGTAATCAATGCAACAACTGTTCACATTTTGTCTGTATTTGTTACACAGATAATTCACGGTTACCATGGAAATGTCCAAAATTACAGCATTCGGCCGCGGTTTACGCAATTTTAACACACGGATTCGGTTTCTACGATGAATTTCACATAAGGATTGATGCATTTCATAAAGTTCTTCTCTGGGTAGGGGTAACTAAAAAAATAAGCGTCGTACAGAAGCCTGTCCAATAGGGTAGGAGGGACCACACGGGGTCAGTCGCACGATGGCGACCACTCTCCAACTCGCCAGGCTGGTAGAGATACCGAACACCCAACAGCCGAGGGAAGTTTCTGCTCCTTGAGATCGACGGGCCAACCCGCAACAACAGAGGAGGGTTTGCGGGGCAACGTTTTGACCTTGATGACCTCCTTCCGCTTCTTGCCAATCAATCTGGTCACTTCCCCGTTCAATGCCGTAACGACGGCGGGTAGCCGAGCCACCCACTCAGTTGATCGCGTATGAGGGTCTACAAGCTCTTGGGTGTATTGGTGCCCAAATAACCGCTCTGCCAGGGTCCTGTTGAACCGCTCCACAATCCCCTGGTCTCGGTGGACATCCACACGGCTGCGTCTGAGCCCGCATAGTGCAGGGAATCCTGATAGCGTTTTATGGACGATGGGTCGACTGGAGAGGTGATGGCGTCTTCGACGTTTCCCAGGAGCTGCTTCTGGGCATCGAAAGCTATGCCACGGAGTCGTCAAGGATAAAACTTGTCCACACATTCAAAATGTCCTTATTGTGGTTCAATGAATCGTTCTCATTAAAGAACGGATTTTTCAGCCCCCCATGGTCGATACGGTATTTTACGCTCGTCTTCCAAAAGGTGGAAAATGTTCCCAGGCCTCTGTTCCCGTGGTTGATCTGTTGCAGGAAATCAGAGTCGTTCAAAGGCCCGACGGTCATAGTGGTTGTCCTGCCAGTTAAATGCCCGAACCTGAGGTAGTGGCGCGTGTATCTCGGCTAAGATTGTCCGCGTTTGGTAATAGACATGGAACATGTACAAACATTTTACCAGAGGATCCCCTGCGGCAAGGTGCTGGTTGTACGACACACTACACCGTGACTATGAGCACCAGACGGCGAAGTTGAACTGATTCTGTAACCACTTCATCGGCGCAGTCCACCAGGAAGCGAGCGAGACGGGATTGCCCATCAGCGGCGGGTTGGCATATTCCTGTGTAATTTCTGGAAACGACGTCGAGAATGCACCAGGCCTTCTGCCATAACAACGACAGTGAGGTCGGACAGATTCAGGACCTTCTGTGCATAGGACGCTCCAGGAGCGTAGTCTGCAGCGACATTTAAAGCGAAGTCCTTGTTTGCCATTATTATTACAAAGTAATAAAGATATGTTTGCCACACTCACCAATGTTCAAAGCGGAGCTTGTACACTGCTTTAGCCGATCGACAACTGTTGCGGGGAGCAACACGTCGGCCTCAGAACGATCACCTTCATGGTCGGCTGGCGCAACGTTGAAGATAACGAAGGGTTCGGCTATGAGAAGGACGGCCGCCCAGTTGGCGTAAAGCTGTCCCCCGGTCTTTGGAATTTGAGAGCCCTCAAAGCTTTTGTCGCTTTCGAGCTTGATGGCCGAGCCAGCCTCAGCCTCACGAGCCAGCCTCACAGACTTGCGACCTTGACCATTGAACCATCCAACAGTGTCACGATATCTCTGGCGTTGGCTGTGCGGCTTGGTTTGACAACAAAGATACTCCGGCAATAGGGGATGGTTTGGGCCAGGCGAGCACGTCGGCGACGGCCCTGTTGGCTTCGCCTTCACGAAAACCCTCTGTCTGCACATGGAGCAGCTGAACACCACCTATAACTCGGTCAATGGGGCCCCCATCCACCCTCCTTAAGATTGTGCACACCAGCGATTGCTTCTAGGGGGAGACTGACCCTGACCCGAGATGAAACAATTAACAACGGGATCCGTCCATGAATTGGTGGTCTCTATTCAAGACGATAGAGAGCAAAAATTGGAGAACGATTTCCCGATTTCAGTCGGAACAGGATATTCCTGTCGAATTGCCTACATGTACACCAGTGAGTCTAACGACTGTGCCAACGGTGCGCCCAAACATACTATCGGGGAGGGAAATTATAAAAACGAAGCCAGTTATTAATATTTGTGCTGAAGAAAAAGGCGGCCTCCGTCAGGGGGATTACAAATACAGCTTTGGCAGTAATGCAAATAATCGCCACACAGGCTTTTCCCTGTTCGCTGCAGGTCGAATTTTGCGAATCGGCCTATGTTCGGTAGACTATAATGGGAAGGCACAGCCGAGGTCCAAGTGAACATCGTCCTGAGCGGCAGGACCATGGCGTGACCAAGCACGTGGGCCACAGATCTGAAGTCGCAACTGCAGTGTTGTAAATTTCAGAACGGAGAGTGCCCCTTCAAACACTTCATCATCGAATTTTGTGAATTAATCGAGCTCGATTTATAAACAAAATATATAGAGAAAATGGCTACCAAAAAACTATATCCTGAGCTGCCGTCCGGGGCGGCTGACCCGGCATCTTTTAGGATGACCAGGATTGTCGAGATACAACAGATTCTCCGGCATGAGGGAGACACACGGACAGGTCATGCAAAAAAATGTAGGCGGGCAGTCAATGTCGCTGAGGGGGTGAACACCACGCTAGCCTCGGCTTCCGTTTTGAGCGGGATGGGGAGTGTGTCTTTATTGTCAACAGTCGTTGCTACGCCGATTGCGGTGGCCTTAAGTGAGGTCGCAGCAGGGGCAGGCCTGCTGTGCATGACGAGCAGACTGGTGGCCCGCAAACTCGAGGCCAAGAGTCGCAAGCACGATCGAATAGCAGTTCTTGCGAGGTCAAAGAAAAACAGTATCGACGTTATCGACGTGTCGAAAGCAATAGCCGACAACGATATATCAGATAGCGAGTTCAAACTGGTCGTCGAAGAGATGGCCAGGTACTAGGGGTAAAAGGGTGCGATCCGGTCCAAGGCCCACCCGCAGGTTTTGGGAGATGACGATGTAAAAAAACTTGTCATGGAGGGGTGGGCCGACGAAAGGCGAACTCTTCTCACCAGCCTTGGGACGTGATATGCTCGTTCGCGTTTCTTGGCTGGGAGGAGATCCCGCCGCCATACTGTCCGAGCGCCATAGTTCCGTCGGCGCCGCCATTCTGCAATTGAGCGCTGCCCAGGATTTATTTTCCCGACTGCACCACCATGTTTCAGTGTCTAGATCCTGCCTGTGTCCCCCACTGTCCACGTTTGCGTGGTTAACTGTTGGTGGCGTAGTATATCGCTTTACACTCACTTCCTGGTTAACAAAGTGTAGATCAGCGAAAAAAAAAAAAAAAAACCTGGGTCTCGAACTTGCGCCGGCAAAACCCTTCTGGGTCCACCTCACTAAGCCTTGGCACCTTAAATCTGTTTTTTTTTTTCGACTTAGCGAGATGTTGCAGGCTCATGCCCACTACACTCCATTTAGCGACTGTCTAATGCGGACCCCTCCTTGCTTCTCATCCGCTCAATACATTTGAGCAGTCTGTGAAGTGAACCACACGTGGCAACGTGGCAACGTGGCAACGTGTCTCCGCGCCCCGAGACCATAGCTGGCAATCCAGCTAAGAAGAGGTGTTGATTTTTTGTATATACACCTATAGTTGTGCAATAAGGGTTGTAGTCTGTTTTTATTTGTTTTCTTATAATAACTTATGTTTTTATGTAATAATAGGGGGTGTTCCGTTTTAAATTATTAAAAATAAAATTAAAACAACGAACCAACCCTGAAGATATCATGTATACATTGGTAAACTATATTGTATATAGATTATGATATCATGTATACATTGGTAAACTATATTGTATATACATTATGTTGTAACCTCGATAAGCGAAATACACTCGGCTATAAATACACACATGTTCACAACCCGTGTAATTGTATAAAAGTCTCTCTTTTTGGGGCCGGGCTGAGGGGGCTGGCATTTCTTATGGCAGAGCCATGTCTCTCCCGCAGTCACTGCATTGTGCGTCGTTCCGATTGCTTGCTCACCGAGCGACTCTCCGAGCAATGAGGGCGACCACCTGGCTGGCCAGGGTGTGGGCCGTCCCTTGGGCTTGCCCTTGGCTCTCCATTGGTTGTCGGCTCGCCCTTGGCTCGCCATTGGTTGTCGTTCCGACAGTTGTGATGCTATGATTAACAAGCGACATGGCTGCTCTGACAAAGGGGGCTGGGTGCCAGGGAGGGGGGGGGGGTGGTCTATTCGCCCTCCCTGCTGCTCGTGCTGTGCACCCAACCCCCGTGGCAATTAGAGCGACTAATTTTCCTGCTGCTGGCCGGTCATAATGGACATTGGCTTTCCTTAATTGACCCCATGTACAACATTGTTTCATTGTAATAGGCGAAGAGTATTAGGGTCGAGATTGGAAAAAAATAAGCCAAAGCTGAATATTTCAGAAAATTACCAAAATATCATCATGATCATTAGTAATAACATATCAAGACTCTCCATGAATCCCACTGAAGTATGGAAGGTCATATCCGCCATAATTATATTTGGCTTGATGCTTGCTGGCTGATGACATTTTCAGTTCTATCCGTCTTATTACAATTATATGTGGCTTGATGCTTGCTGGCTGGTGACATTTTAAGTTCTATTCGTCTTATTACAATTATATGTGGCTTGATGCTTGCTGGCTGATGACATTCTAAGTTCTATCCGTCTTATTACATTTTTAGCCAGGTTTTTGGAGAAAAAAATCCAGGCTATTGGATTGGCGAAAACCGGGCGGGCGGGCGGGCGGCGCGGGCGGGCGGGCGGGCGGGCGGGCAGCGGGCGGCGTCCACAATCAATGTTAAGTTTTCGTGTTTGAGTCCATTTCTTTCTTACTGTACCACCTAGGACCACCAAACTTTCTTTCAAGCTTCATAATCAAGGGGTGCCCACCACATATTACTATCCAACATGTTACTTTTTTTTTAACTTGACCCATTTTTTCCGCGCAGTCGACTTAGCCATTTTCAATGTTAAGTTTTCGCGTTTACAATGTTAAGTTTTCGTGTTTAAGTCCATTTCTTTGGTACTGTAACACCTAGGACCACCAAACTTTCACAGCTTCATAACCAAGGTGTGCCTACCACATAAAACTGTCCAACATGTGACTATTTTTTTTACCTTCACCTATTATTTCTACGTAATTGACTTAGCCATTTTCAACGTTAACTTTTTAACGTACGTCTGGTTAAAGTATTTTGGTTAAAAGTTTTTCGGTTAAAAGTTTTTCGTTATACTATATATCTCTGCAACTGCTTCGCCCATTACCTTGAAACTTCACATGGGTGTTTATCATCATCCATATTTTCATTCTACCCCCCAACCGTGCGGCCCCTGTGCCCAATGTCAAGGTCAAATTACTTTTGTTAAAGTTTTTTTGTGTACTATATCTCTGCAACTGCTTCACCCATTACCTTGATACTTCACATGGGTGTTTATCATCATTGTCGCACCCGCTTGCAGAAAGCGCGATATCGTCGGCATTTTGGCATACGTCCGTCCGTACGTACGTACGTCCGTGTGTCCGGTTAAAGTTTTTTCGTTAATGTTTTTCCATCTACTATATCTATTTTTTTAGTCTCAATGCCTCGCCCCAAGGCGCGACATGCAGGCCACGGCCATCTAGTCTACAAAAAGTGGGTATAATTATGTTACCCAAGTCTCTATGCTTGGAAAAAACCTGGCCTTCATGGTTTTGCCTCGTTTCTTGTTATGTATGTGGCTTGATGCTTTATTCATTCATACTGTTTCAATGCGTTAGTAGTATATAAGAGTCATAATGATACAAGTTTATATGGAAGCCACACACTACGTGTGTAGTGGCTTCCACATGAAACTTGTAATCATTATGACTCTTATATACTACTACCGCGAGACCATATATTTATGACATGAGAAGATACACCCTATTAGAGATAAAAATCCCTATGTTATACTCAGTATATATATACAACAATCTGTCATACTTTTATTACGAATAAAATAACAACTGACACCCTATTGAAGATAAGAAATCCATAAGTTATACTCAGTATTTTACAGCAATCTGTCACAAATATATACTGACACCCTATTAAAGACAAGTTATCCATATACTCAGTATATATATACAACAATCTGTCATACTTTATTACGAATAAAATAACAACTGACACCCTATTAAAGATAAGAAATCTATAAGTTATACTCAGTATTTTACACCAATCTGTCACAAATATAAATGACACCCTATTAAAGACAAGTTATCCATAAGTTATACTAAGTATATTACAACAATCTGTCATATATTTATTACGAATAAATATAAACTTACACCCTATTGAAGATACAAAATCTATTGGTTATACTCAGTATAATGCCTACCATAAAGCAAATGAGAGAGCAAGCTAAGAGTTGGAGAATTTCCCTAAGAGGTTTGAGACTCAAGAAAGATATAGCAGATAGGATAAGTGACGCGAACCGTCGTCTACGAGGAGAGGCTGCGGCGTGCGGTTTCGACCGGACGACTGCCCGCCGACCCTGAAAAACGCTCCGAGAAATTGGAGAACGAGACGACGGCCAGTCTGTGCGCCACCACTTACGCGCAGCGTGTAAAAGAAGATCACAGCGCACGTAGAAAACCCCTATACAAGGCGTACTACAATAAGATTTATCAAGGGTTGGTGGGGAGACCTCCCAAGAAGAGGAGAGATATCGCCAGAGCTTTGGTGGAGGAGGGTCCCAGGATTCTCTCCGAAGAAGCCGAAGTTAGGGAAACTGTTGATAGGGGTAGGAGGAAGATAGTATGGACTTTCGAGAGGGGGGTAGACGGGGAGATCGCTAATCGCATAAAGAATAAAATTCGCCCAGAGATGACCACGGCATGTTATGTGAGGTATTCGTGCTCGTATCGTATTAGGAACATAGAGACCGACGCTACTATGATCTATCACAAACAATCAAAGGGCAGTCCGTGGATAAACGAGATCGCCAAAGCCGAGAGTTGGATATCCGATAGAGAGAAAGGTCGAATGGACATCGACAAAGTCGATAGACCAAACACAAAATGGACCTTCATTCGTTGGATATCGGTCGAGGTGAAGATGATCATCGACGCACAACAACTTCTCATGGGAGCGGGAAAACTCCCAGACTGGTTAAGACAGAAAAAGGGAATGTATTCCGTCGACACGTACGACGACTACTTGTGTCTGTTTAGGTGCATAGCCATCCAACGTGGAGGGAGACCCGACGGGTGTTGTAGGAAGGCACGAGCTCTGGCTCGCGAATACCTCGGGCATGATAACGGACCGGGTAGTAAGGGAATCCCCCTGGATGATATTAAGAAGGTAGAAGAGCGCTTCAAGATGGGCATTCGCGTTTACGAGCCCACCGCCGACAGAGTGTGGTACCTCATGAAGATTCCGGCAAATTACGACGTGGTTGGGGGGAAGACAATGACGATAGGAATGTTTGGAGGTCACTCGTTCCTCATAACGAATCTCCGCAAGATGACGAACGAGTACGGGTGCACCGGATGTCAACAACGGTTCACAAAGTCGTGTAACATGCACAGGCACGCGACCACCTGCATGGGTGGGAAGACCGTGGTGACATGTCCAGGTAAGAGGGTAGAGAGACCACAGTCGGCCTACGAGAAGGCGTTCTATCCTAAGGGGTCAGCGAGTGTGAGGTCGATTCAATGGTTGAGCAGAGAAGAGGAGAGGGTGGGAAAGCACATACATCACGCCAACTACGGTCACGGTGGTGAGAGGTGGGTGGCCGGTGATCCGGTCGACGGTTACTGTCACGAGACCGAGACCGTGTTTCAGTTTCACGGATGCTACTGGCACGGGTGTCCGAGGCATTGCATGAGAGGTAACGCGAGATCGCTGTACAAGAGGACGAAAATTCAAGACGCCAAGATAAGGAAGGCGGGTTACGAGCTGGTGGTGATGTGGGAGTGCGAGTGGTTGAATGAGGTGAATACCTACTATCCACAATCGCCACGCGAGGAGGAGACGACTCTGTACCCCCACCACCAGATAGTCTACGACTTCGAGGCGTATCTCGACAAGTCAAAAACCACGCGACCGACCAAAGACCTGACCTTCGAGGTCGAGCACGTTCCTATATCGGTGTGGTTGGGGGATACGATGCATGAAGGGATCACACACCTATGCGAACGAGATCCCGACACGCTAGTCGAGAAGTTCGTGACCGAGCTGCAGATGAGAGGCAAGGCAATCAGGGAGGGGGTTAGGAAGAAGTATCTGCCGGCCGACATAGATATGTTATCGAAGTCTCAGCAAACAAAGATTATCTCATGGATTAACCAAGTCCCGGTGGTGGGGTTCGACTGTAGCAGGTACGACCTGAACCTCATCAAGCAGTACTTTGTAGAGAAGTTAGCGACCACCGTGAATAAGGTGATGGTCGGAAAGAGAGCCAGCACGACGATGTTTCTGTTTACCCCGGAGTTTAAATTTCTCGACATCATCCAGTATCTGGGACCCGGTACCACGTACGACCGGTGGGTTAAGGCATACGACTGTAAAACGGTAAAGTCTCACTTTCCGTACGAGTGGTTCGATAGCGCGGACAAGCTCGACCATCCGGGGCTGCCAGACTATCCCGAGTGGTACTCGAAGTTGAAGGGTGAGTTCCTACTGTCGTTGTCCGAGTGGAAAGAGTGTAAGAAGGTATTCCGAGAAAAGGGGATGAAGACGTTCAAGGAATGGTTGCAACACTACAACGACTTGGATGTCTGTCGAAGGACATGCCGTGTGGTGAGGAGCAGATATGGACGTGTGACGACCCGGAAAGACAGTCGTATATAGACCGTTTCGTGAGGAAGGTCAGGAGTGAAAAGTGGTTCGGATTTGCGGAGTTGGATATAGAGGTCCCTGAAACGTTGAGAGACAAGTTCTCGGAAATGTCACCGCTGTTCGTTAATCGAGAAGTCGATGAGAACGAGGTTCCGCAGCACATGAAGGACTACCTGGCCGGGACCGGGAGGAAAAGAGTCGAAGGACAGAGAAAGCTCGTGGGGGCAATGTCCGCCAAGAAGATGATCATATACTCCCGCTGCTAAGTGGTATCTGGAGCACGGACTGATCGTCAAGGCGGTGCATAGGGTGATAGACTACACGCCCGGCAAACCGTTTCAATGGTTCGTTAAAGAGGTCACCGCTGCTAGACGGACGGGGGACGTCGACAAGAGCAAGGCGGTGTTGGCGGAGATATTCAAACTGGTTGGCAACGCGTGTTGTGGCAAGCTGATAGAGGCGCAAGAGAGACACCTGAACACCACATATACGAAGGATGAGAAGACTGTCGATTGGGCACTGAGGTCGGCGTGGTTCGAAGACCTGGAGGAGATTGGGGAGGCTTACGAGATATCGAGCAGGAAGACTCGAGTGGTGATCAACAGACTGTTTCAGTGTGGCATAGCGGTCTACCAGTTGGCCAAGCTCCGGATGCTGGAGTTCTACTACGATTTCTTGGACAAGTACGTGGATCGCGGAGATTTAGAACTGATACAGATGGACACTGACAGCATGTACTTCGCGCTGTCGGAGAAGACGCTGGCGGCGGTGGTGAGAAAGAATATGAAGAGAAAGTTTAATAAGGAGAAGACCGAGTGGTTGGCGTGGGATGTGTGGAGCAACAGAACTCCGGGACTGTTCAAGCTGGAATTCGAAGGGGATAGAGCCATCGCTCTGTGTAGCAAGTGTTACTACGTGAGCGGTGATGGAAAATCTAAGCACTCGGCCAAGGGGATGTCGAAGAGATCTAACGATCTGACTTGGGGAAGGTATAAGAGTGCTCTCGAAGGGGGTAGGGATATGGCAGAGAACAGGGGATTCCGAATGATTAACGGGGTGATGAAGACGTACTGTCAACAAAAATTAGGACTCTCGGCGTACTACGACAAGAGGAGAGTGATGGAAGACGGGTTACACACCGAGCCTATAGGATAGGTAAAAAAAAAAAAATAAAAAAAAAAAAAGAACTCTGAAAGAATACTAAAGACTCTGACGATCCGGGGGTAGCTAGGTGTCAGAAGGCACCGCGAGAAGTTCTTCGCGAACAAACCCTCGAGATGGCCCATCATCCAAATAGTAGAGCACGAGCTCATCGGGTTTGGTAATAGATCGATCTAGATGATATACATTGAGAGACCACACGGGATCAGTCGCGCGGCGGCTGCCACCTTCGAGCTCTCTCGGTTGATAGAGGTACCGGACATCAACATCCGATGGAAGCCGTTGCTCCTCTAAACCAACGTGTCGCCCGCGCGAGACGGCAGAGGGCTCGCTCGTCACCCTTTTAAACTTGATAGCATCTACGGGCTTCTTACCTATCAATCTGGTCACCTCTCCGTTCAGTGCGGAGACCACGGCGGGCAGTCTGGCCACCCACTCGGTTGATCGCGAATGAGGGTCTACAAGTTCTTTAGCGTATTGGTGTCCGAACAGTCTCTCAGCCAAGGTTCGATTGAAGCGCTCCACGATCCCCTGGTCCCGGTGGATGTTGACGCGGTCGCGTCTGACAGAAACGTCGTGCTTAGACAATAGATGAGAGACCGCGCCCATGAACTCGCGGCCGGGATCGACCTGGAGAAGATTCGGACATTTGAGAGGACTCCTCTTATATATTCGGGAGAGAGCCTCGGCCACCTCCTTAGACTCTTTAGTGGCTAACGGCTCAGCCCCCTTATAACGACTCCGCTACGTCAACGATTGTCAGCGCGTACTTGTACGTCTTACGACCACGACGCGATCGTGAGGGAGAAACAGGAGATCCGCTTGGTGACTTGGTTCTGGTTACCGGCAGCGTCGAATTTCGGGCGCGGAATATTGTGAGGCGCGGGTAAATAGATCTGCCAGATGGCCTGCTTCTTGAGCCATTCCTTGACAGCGTTTTCTGAAACCTTGGTCGCCGCCGCGAGTTCTTGATGGCAGCGAGTCCCTTCCAGTAGCCGCGGGGGCTGTAGTATGTGTTCGCTAGCTTGCGCGTTAGGCGAACCGATAGTTTGGTATTAAGTTTGCGCGTGTTCATCGTAATGACGATGTCTTCTAATATATCGGACAATCCAACATGCCCTCGCCAGATCGTCCGGTAACTGCGTCGATAATAATAAACCTTTGTTGGAAGTACAATCGCGATTGGGGGTTAAGTTCTGAAGGAAGTTGGGAAAATATAATCCCCCAGGATTGGTGGAGGAATCTAACATCCGCTTTGCGAAAAGGGTGGCCGCTTTTTCGTCCTCCCGCCACGTCTCGAGAGAATCTCGGGCCAGACGAATCATACTCCTTGCACCAGCCATGCGGTGTTTAAGGGCAGTGTAGCCTACATCAATCATAGCAAAATAAAGTTTGTCAACTGACAAAAAAATTATTTAAAATAATTAATTTAATATCTCGATTGAATATAGTAGCCGACGAGACCCACCACACCCATTCCCACGACGATGAACGCGATCTCGCGGTCTTTTTGGGGCTCTGACGGTACATAGAAATCTGAAAGTTGGGGCTCGCGATCCAGCGGCGCGAGACTTTTCTGTGGATATGCCAGCGCGTACTCGCGGTTGGCTTCTTCAACGTTCTGAAAAGTTTGTGCGGCGTGATTTTCGCGTCGAAGCTCTTCGTTGACCCAGTCAAGATGGGCGGTTCGTTTTTTCGACCACGCTTCCTTTGCGCTATTGAGTTGTTCTACAGCTAAATCGTGACGCTTACGCTCCTCATCCACGTTCGAGCTTCTCATTTTAGAGAATATAAAGTTGCTACCGCTGAACGCCAATGCGTTTACGAGCGCACCACCTACTATTACTGCGATTGAAGCCATTTATTTCCATATATTAACTGGTAGAATTCCAGCTTTAACTAGATAATCTCGGGTCCAAACTGCGGCCGCTACATCTAAGGTCGCAGCCCTACGTCTCTCGCAGTAAAGTCCAATTTGGGAGCGGATCCTCCTAGGGCCATCTTTGATAGTCGAGCATACCCGATACTGAAACCCGATATCACCACGGCGTGATAAAGCGCATTCACTAACATTTTACCATCTTGTTCAGCCATATAATTATTGCATATAAAAGGGGTCGCGATCAATGTTAAATGGGCGCATCCAATCGCGATTGGTGTTTCGTAACTTTCTTCTGAACACTGGCTGGTTGTTTTTTTTCGATAATATGGGGTATTTCCACACGCACAGGGCACCAACAACTGCCAGACCACCACCAACAACCCAACTCCAATTCACGAATTTGGGTTCAATCGGATTCGCCCAACCTCGATTGGGTGTTGAGTGTGCTTCCAATTCGTGAATTGGGGGTGTTGTTGTACTCAACTCTGTCTTCAGATGTTTTGCTGTCTCCGTCCCCGATTGCAACGACTGTTTAGCCTCTCGAAGCTCGGCGAGTATTTTATCTTGTTCAACTTTTCGGGTGGCAGCCGCCGCCCGCCCAGCTGCCTGTCTTTTGGGATTTTTTATATGCGGTATGTCATCCAGTGGCGGAGTAACACTCGGGTTCGATTGGGTTGGAGCAATCGGGTTCAACTCTGTCACTCTCGCGGGTGTGTCTTGTGTCATCATTTATAATATTAATATTAGGGCTTATAGTTCGTGGGCATATATGTCCAAATTGACAGTGTTTACCCGTGGTCAACGCGGTTGTCAGCGGAGCTAAGTACATTCCAAACTTGTGATAAATTGAGCAGCAGGCTGTTCTAAGAGTGTGACCTATAAAAGGGTCAGTCTCTAGATCGTCAATCAATCCCGCAGTGTTTGGTATAGGGAGAAGTATACTAACGGCGGTTGCGTACAAATGAATAGCCGATGATCCGAGAGTTTTTGTCATCTCCGCACCTAACCTAGATTCGTATCGCGCATACATTTTATCGATCTCCGCATCTGACATCTTATCCACCTGAAAAACTGAGAGACGCCTACCGAGATAATGCTCCGATTGTCCCCCAGCAACCAGCGCAGCTAGCCGCTCTCGTCGCTCCGCATTTTCATTCGGAGTCGTTGCACTCAACCCAATACCAACCGCCGTTGGAGTTGATTCCGATTTCTCTGTCGGATCATTATCTATGTTGGCAGTCGGAGTTGAGGTTTCTTCTATTAGCTGATCGAGAAGTTTGTCGCAGTTCATTTTTCTTAAAATTAATTTAACTATTTTAACAAGTCTCATCACTTTAACATATTGCCAAGCGCACCACCCGATACTTATGATCACCATTATGCTCGCAACAAAGCTCGCAGCGGAGCACCAAATTGTTAACCATTGTTAACCATTGTTCAGCATTTGTTCAACATTTGTTAAGCATTTGTTCAGCATTGTTCAGCATTGTTCAGCAATTGCTAAGCATTGTTCAGCATTGTTCAGCATTTGTTCAGTAATTGCTAATTAATTATAAAATTAATTGATAACTTCGTAAGTAGTTGGTTGATCAGTCTTTAGCAAAAGCTTGGCGTGCTTAGTTTCCGAAAGCATCTGTCGAACCTCCAGGCGCTCCTCGCGCGTTGGGATAACGTCATTCTCTCGAAGACAGTCATCGAATGAGTCTCGGTCCTTGCAGTGAAAGAGGGCGACCCATTTCGTTTGCTCGCGCAGATCCTTGAGGACGGCGTTGTACTTTTGAGTGGATATCCATACGCTTTGCCTAGCATGGCGGCCAGAAAATGCGAGCTCAGAGAGCATGTCCTTCTTTTTGGTCATCGCCGCCTTGGCCGAGCAATCGTCAATCACGTATAGGGTGGGCTCACCCTGGAATTTTTGGTATAAACCACGCAACCAATCGTGAAGCCTATCACCGTGGTCAATAACGTATACCTCTGGGTCGGTCCATATCCACGGGCGCCGCTGATAAGTATCGTTGTGCCGCACAGTGGGACACAGGATCACAATGTGACGAAAGGGCATCGCGGGTAGGAGCCCTCGAGCAAGTCTAGGATGAAAAACCGTTTTTCGCCATCCTGTCTGCCCACATATTATGGCAGAGTGGGCATCTCCAATCGTGAATTGGTACCAATCGAATTTGGTTGATTGTTAATTTTCTTAATTAATTCTTTAGAATTATCAAATTTATTAATTAATAAATCGTTAGAATGATTGCTAATTTTCTTAAAATTAATTAATAAATCGTTAGATGATTTTTTTATTAAATCAATAGAGTGCTGAGACGTATCGGCCATCTTCGATGTTGAGTTGTGCGTCTGTAATTATATATAAGTACACGTTCAATGGCCCGGCTCCGTCCGCCTCTTTGGTTATCTGGATCGTCACACCCTCGCTAGCGTTCTCAACTTGGCGTCCGCTGCCTGTATTTGGTCGTCGTCGCTGGCTCGCATGTCTAGCCATAACGCGTATTTGGTATTCAGGAACTCCGCGAGGGAGACGGCCGAGAGATGCAGGTCTTTGGCAACTGCTGCAACCTCCGGAGAGCGCTTAGAGCCGGCAGTAAACTGCTTTCTTACTTCGTCTCACTGCTGGTGCGCGCGAAGACCCGCGCTGTAGATTGATTGATTGGGTACTCCCTCGATCGTCACCTCTACCTTCGTGATTTTGGGGTTATAGAATTTGTCGGTTTTTCGAGCACCGAACGCGAACCGAGCATCCTCGAACAACATCAGTATACCTTTCATCGAGCGGGGGCGGGTACGTTGACATTAATATTCCACAATGTGTCGCTTTTGTCTTTCGTCATCTTGCGATGGCGAAGAACTCGGTCGTAAAGTATGGCAACGCGCCCGGCGTACTGGGTTTCTGATCAATCGCGCGAGTTCGGGCATCGTGACCATGTCGTACTCCAGCGAAACATTATCGATCGTATACGTCGATAACATGTCGCTGGCTATGAGAACTCGGCCGTAGTCGTTGAACGTTAGTTCGTATTCGAGGCGGTCAGCCAAAGCGCTCTGATAGTAGGGCATGTGACTCTCCAGCAACTCAAAGTCGAGCGGGATGTAGAAGCGGTTGCCGTAAGCGACCGCGTTGTCGCTCGCGTTGTTATCTGCCTTGTTAGCAGCCCAGATTCTAAGTTTGGTTACGTTCTTATTTTTGCTGGTGTCAATACCCTGATAGACAGCGTTTTCGCGCTCTTGCGCCGTTTTCCACAGGTCCTGATAGCAATGGTAGACGTCGCTGTCATCGATCGACATCACCTCATTACCAGAAATCTTTATCATGGTCTTCTTGACGATGGCGCGACCAAGGTTCTGAACGACGGTTCGGTCCGCGTCCGTCGACGTTAGCGAAATAGTGAAAGCGAGGCAAACAGTACCTGGCACAATGACGTCGTGAGTTCCGAGGTTGGGGAAGTGGACTAAGAGCTGCTGGTTCTGGTCGATCGTCGATGGGTTATTCGTAATAACGACACTCTGTCTCACGCCTTTTGCCCCGAGGGGCTCACGCAGTCTGCGGTATGGATTGAGTTTGCGACCGTATTGACTCGTAGACATAATTTAGTGAATCTATATTAAACCCGTATGGTTTTGTCTTTAATACATAATTAATTTTAAGAAATTAATATGGCTGATTACGATATTGACATGGATGAAATCGGCAGAGACGATTTCCGCGATGATGATGACATCGATGATGACATCGATAACTATGACGAAACGTTTCGACCTTCATAGAGACACCAGCACCCAAAAATACACCTTTGTTTGTTCCAGGCGAACCACGAAATACACCTTCGCTTGGTCCAGGCGCATCTTTGTTTGCTGGTGCCCCTATGTGGGAGGCCCCACCCGCAACTCCGGCATGGGCGGGCGGTGCCGAGATTCCTGCGGGGATCTCCAAGAATGAGCTGGCGCCTCTCACGGAAACGGAGTCTCGGGTGAAACGGTGGGAGAGTGAGGTGTCTAAACACGGCATCAATGCCACGTTGGAGTTCCGCAGCACTAAAAGAGGAGTCTTGTGGGTTAAATGGGGTAATAGCTGGATGTTGCTGACGTACAAGAACGACCCGACCCTGTTCCTCAGCCCCTCTTCCGTGAACCGATATGGAGTATCCCTCGCTCGAGCTCTCGGAGTGATCGATGATCGGTCGCAGCCCCCTGCCTCAACAAATGGTAAAAACCCTACAGTCTACCGACGAAACGCTGGCGAAGATGGCCGCCGCCATAGAAACGAGCGAGCTCAGCGATGTCCCTCGTATAGCCACCGACGCTATTAACACAGTGGAAACCACGGTCAACGAAATGAACGGCACGAAATATGACCCACCATTACCTCTTCGCGAACTCCGGGGACTCGATAAGGCTCTGCAAACAACTCGGGGCGAACTGGTCAATAACCTCTCCAAACTCACGGCGCTGGACAAACATATCGCGCTAGAAGAAAGAAAACTTGGGGAAATCCGTGACGATAGAGAATCTACCGAGAGGATTAACAAACTCCTGCGGTCGTTGCGGGACGAAAGAGAAGCTCGCTTGGAGGCTGCTTCGACTAACCGTGAGACGCTTTCCGGCCAATTAAGTCGGAGCCGCGAAACAATCTCGAGGGTTCTGCACGAGGACACGACACTCGGTGAGCGTCTTCGCACTCTGTTCAGAGAGAAGGGCGTCACGATATTAACCATCATCGCAGCTTTCAGCATGATTATATCGACCCTAATTCTATCTATATCGTCTCTATTTATGTAGCTGTCAATGCTGGTGCCGCAACAGCACCCGCACCAGCACACCCGCCACCAGCACCAGCACCCGCGCCATCCGGCGGAGCCAAGGAGTGGATAAAAAAACAACTAAAAGCCCTCGCCAGTCTCCTGGCTAAATTAGCAGGAAAGTTGGCTGCCGCGCTGCCTGGTTTGATAGGAGGTCTCCTCTCCTTCTTGTTATCTATATTATCAAAAACGGTCGGATGGCTCGCCGAGAATACCTGGGCTTTAATCGTGGCCATCGCCGGTCTCCTACTATTCTTCGCCAGAGAGTTCCTAAAACCAAAGCGTAAATAATCCGATCGCCACGAGGGCGACGACGAGCGCTAATCTCTCCTCGTGTGTTGTGCTTCCAATTTCAACATTGTTGATGATTGGTGTTTCAACATTGTTGATGGAACTTGATGGTGCATCCAATTTACTAATTGGGGGTACTGGGTTCCATTGTGTTGAGGGATGTGTATCCATTTTGTGTTTTGGGGGTACTGGGTTCGATTGTGTTGAGGGATGTGTATCCATTTTGTGTTTTGTTTTATGAAATCTTTTTCGAATTTATTTGAATTTACAACTCCGCGCCCTCGATCATGTTGGGGGTGCGCTTGATGATATCCGTGTTCACGTTACCGTTGCGGCGCCTTTATTTTTTGATTGGCGGTGGCGATTACGATTTGATTATTGTAACCATCAACCGGGTCGTCTCGTAGTATCATATTGCTCAGCGCCATATAAAGACCTATTCCAAATACATAGTCTACCGGGGTGCTGGCAGTCTGCAAAACGTCTTGATAATTCTGGATCGCCTTCTCCAGGTCCACCTTAGCTGAGATGGCGTCCTCAACAAGTGCCAAGAACTGTTTTTGCGCGTCAAACGCCGTTCCGACTCCTATTATAGAACTGCGAGTTTGTTTTTGCGCACCTAGTATAGCCCACACATATGTACGAATTGAATCATTAAGCCGACTAACACTGGCCTGAGTAAATCCAGTGCTTTTATCTAATATAAATGTACTCCATGCTATTCCAACTTTAGATGGTTGGTGTAGTGAAGCCGGATATGTTTGGTAGTAGGTTTTATCTGAGAATATATTAAGAAAAAAACTTGGTCTTTTATGTATTAGGAAACTTGACGTGTACCTCATAGTACTGCTATCGAATGTGCCATCAACAACTTTTACATCATTTCCAGCTTCTTCAAAAAAGGGGTCCCCCATTGAATCGTTCTTGGTGTAAACTTTTTGTTTCCAATCACAGTTTGGGTCCACACCAAATTTGTTGGCTATTTTCTCAAACGCTCTCCTATCATATGTGTTAGATGTAGGATTCCATGCAGCATCTTGTGGTAGTGGAACACGTAATTCTTTCAAAATCCTTCTAATAGTATAATAAACATGAAAGTTGTATAAGCTACTGCTCATCATGCTGTTACTTGGTTTTATGTGGTCTCCGAAAGATACACCACACCCAGTTGTGGCACACCACACAGCAAAATTTAGTTGGTTCTGCCAGAACTGCATCGGAGTTGCCAGCCATCTGTTTACCCCATCCACCGTACTAATCTTGGTCACCCTATGTTTCTCAAACATGTTAGTGAAATTTGTGTCGAAACCTAGGCCCAAACTGACTCTTATTTTAGGGTGCACAAGCTCACCAATGGTGTTCTTTTGAGCGTATACACCACCAACTTTATACTTTGCATTAGAATTAAAGCTAAATGCTTTTGTATCCATTGAAAGATATTATTATGTTTGCTACTATCACTAAGTATAAAGAGTTGTTGTGAACTTCAAAAGTTAATAGACAACTGCTGCGGACAACGCCGGGTAGGCCTCAGATCAATCACGTTCACGGTTGGGTGGCAGAATGTGGGGAAGAACGAAGGGTTTTACTATGTGAAGGATGGACAACAATTAGGTGTAAAGCTGCCTCACAGACTGTGGGGAATAAGACAGCTCAAAGATTTTGTCAACTCAGAGCTTGACGGTATAATCAACCTCACAGTATCGAATGCTACTCGGTTTTAGAGAGACATACTCCTCAAACAAAGGAGTGTTTACCCCGGGTGAGTACGTCGGTGATAACCCGGTGGACTTCGCCTTCACAAAAACTCTCAGGGTGCACCTGGATCGGGTGAACACATCGTACAACACGGTAGACGGCACTCCCAGCACATTACTGAAAACCGTGCAAGCCAGCGACTGTTTCTATGGCGAGACTGTGACCTTAGACTTCCCACACCCCGAGATGAAAGTTTTGGAATCGGGACATATCCACGAATTTACGGTCTCTATTCTCGATGATCAAGCGAGAAAGTTGAAAAACGATTACCCGATTTCGTAGTTCTCGAAATTTCCAATTGAGTATAGGTGCCCAATATTATAATTAATTTTATTATGAGTATATACGGACCAGGTAGTTCTTCCGATTGGGTGACAAATTCAAAGAATTTGGAACCGGTTAGAAGGTGGATTCATCCGAGAGGGAGACTTGTTAACTACTGGAAAAACCAAGGCCCTGATCAATAAAACCATATCGAAGGTCACAAACGGATTCACAGGAGTATATCAGATGTTAGAGTAGAAGTGCTGACGGCGACTGCACAAATTGAGAAAGATCAGGCGGCTTATAAGGTGTTGCGATCAGAGGACTCTCTCATCAGAGAAACGGAACTAAACGAACTAGGTAAAAAAAAAAAATAACCAAATTTCGAAAAGAGAGTAGGTCGGATATTGATAAGTCCGAGCAGACCGCCAGGCGGCCCTTACGTTGCGCTTAGAGGACTCTCTCATTAGAGATGCGGCATTTACCGAACTAGATAAAAAAATAACCAAATTTCGAAAAGAGGCCACGTCGGATATTGAGAAAGCCCGAGAAGACCACCAGGCGGACCTTACGGAGGTTTGTTTATGAGGTGTTGCGCTCAGAGGACTCTCTCGTCAGAGAAGCGGCGGTTGCCGAACTAGATAAAAAAATAACCAAATTTCGAAAAGAGACCCGGTCGGGTATTGATAAAGTCCGAGAAGACCACCAGTCGAACCTTGCGGAGGCCCTTGCGGAGGCTTATAATGCGTTGCGCTTAGAGGACTCTCTCAACAGAGAAGCTACACTTACTGAACTAGACGGGAAAATGGCCGAATTTCTGAAAGAGACCCGGTCGGGGGTTGAGGGGGTCCGAGAAGACCACAAGTGGGCCATTGCGGAGGCTTATGGGGCGTTGCGCTCAGAGGACTCTCTCAACAGAGAAGCGGCACTTACCGAACTAGACGGAAAGATAACCAAATTTCGAAAAGAGGCCCGGTTGGGGGTTGAGGGGGTACGAACGGGTATTGAGAAAGCCCGAGAAGACCACCAGGCGGACCTTACGGAGGTTTATAGGGTGTTGTGCTCAGAGGACTCTCATCAGAGAAGCGGCGGTTGGTGAACTAGATGGAAAAATAACCGAATTTCAAAAAGAGGCCCGGTCGGGTGTTGAGAAAGCCCTAAAAGGCCACCAGGCGACCATTACGGAGGCTTATGATGCGTTGCGCTTAGAGGACTCTCTCAGTAGAGATGCGGCACTTACCGAACTAGACGGAAAGATAACCGAAGTTTCCGATAAACTGAAACATGATCGTATAGCCGCGACCAAAGCTCTTGAGGAGGCCTCTTATAATATTCGTACTGAGGCATATAACGCAAACAGTGCGCTTGCCGGAATAGTGCGAACAATGAAAATGCTAAAGTGCCATAACAGTTTGGGCTGAGAAGCGGGGCCCATTGGTTGAGGGGCACTATGAATATTCGTTGGTGCCAAAGCGAAGTAATAAATGTGGGGGAAATTACATGACAGCCGCGGGTGAAGTTATCCAAATGGCGGTCTGCTCGGTTAATGGTAGTGGTAAACCTGTGGGCGCGGTCGCGATAAATCTTGTAGTAGATGGGGAAGAACGGGGGGTTGGAGTCACTAAAATCTCTGGAGATAGTTCGACGGTGGTTTCGTTCTCCGGTTATGATCGAATTAGACTTTCCAAAGGTAGTGTTATTAACTTTGTTACAAAATTCGGTGACCAAGAGAGTTCTTCCACTATTGTCTCGTTGTTAATTGAACTTATTTTGTAAATACTAATATATTGAAATAAATTTGTAAAATTTAATATATGAACGAATCAACGCTTCCAATTGTCAATACCACTCCATCAACACTGTGTACAATTAACGAAAGAAGTTCAGATTTTAGGTTGAATAATATCGTCGCTATGCAGGATATTCTAGTTAGAGAATATACAAATAGAAAAAGAAACGCTAAAAAATATAGGCGCGCGGTGAACATGGCTGAAGTATCTAGCACGGCTCTGGCGAGTGTTTCTGTGTTGTGTGGGGCGGGGACAGCTGCAACTATATCCACCATTATAACGGTTCCCGTAGCGGGGATTTTATGTGCGGTGTCGGCCGTTTCTGGGTTGTTGTGTATGGTAATTAGGGCGTCGGGTGGAAAACTCGAGAAAAAATGTAGAAAACATGATAGAATATCTGTTCTCGCCAGGTCGAAGAAAAATACCATCGACGTTATGGTGTCCAAAGCGTTGGCCGATAAGAAAATATCAAATTTAGAGTTTAATGAATCCGTGGTGGAAGAAATGGGAGATATGAACAATTAAAAAATGATATAAGAATCAAGGCGCGCGCCACCATGCCCAAAATTGAGTGTACTGATTGGGATAAATTTAGGGAAAAACTTGGAGATAAAGTCGGAAGAAATTAATATTTTTATTAAATAATTATATTGGTGCAGTAAACAATTTATTAATTAATTTTAGGAAAATTATAAACAATTTAAAAAAAAAAAAATTGGGTCACACCGAGGCTCGAACCCGCGCCAGCAAAACCCTTCTGGGTCCACCCCGCTAAGCCACTCTCTTTCATTCATTCATTCATTCATTCATTCTTTTCTGTTTGGCTTAGCGAGGTGTAGCGACCCGTACTGCACACCCCCATCTCTCGGCTGATCTAGTAATTAGTGTCGAAAGTCTAGGCAACCTTGGAAGTGTCAGCACGGGTGCACTGAGCGCTCATTTTTCGTCAAGGGGCGTCCCCCAAGACAAAGTATTGTTGTTAATTTTACATATATTAAGCTAAAACCGTGTTGTGCAATACCAATATTTACTCTTTTTTTTTTATTTGCTTTTTATATAATAAGTTCGTTTTTTATTTAATAATATAGGTTATAACGTTCTAAATTATTAAAAGTAAAATTAAAAAAAATAAAAAAACATGCCAACCAATCACAATGTAAGAAATACTTCCGGAATATCGATAGCGGGCTGTGTAATACACACCCACGTGTGTGTAGTATATATTACAGTGTGTTTATGTTTCATCCCGGAAGACGTAATCGTGTAATCTCTCTATAAAATGGACACTTAATATACGTGTAAGGTAGGACACATAATTTGCATGTTTATAACACGTGTAAGTGAAACATTGTCGTCTGCTTGGTGTTGTGATTACAACATAAATTTATAAGTGATATCGTAGAAATGTACGTTCGTAAACGAATCGTTGGGTTTTAATAGTTTTATATAATACGCCTTAGTTTCATATCCGATACGCATTATCTGTCTTAATGTTCGTATTTGCCTCTTGTATAGTTGACATAATTGCCGGTATAATATTGTAAATGCAACGTTTTTGTCGGAGCGTAATAAATTACGCTGGTATTTCATATATTCGATATCGCCTAGTGTTCTCATTTTATAGAATTTATATACAGGATTATAACCCCCGTATTCTTCGTAAACTTCTTCAACACAGCCATTAAAAACTTTCAATTCCAATTGTATTGTATTATCCATTTTCTCTTTTATATTGGTACTTGTTTTTTCTGTTCAATTTTATAAAATTAGTTTGATAATGTTTTTTTACATTGTTGTTTTAATGCTGTAGAAACACCGTGACTTATTAGATCGATTCTATCTTTCTAACTGACTTTCCGATTTGAATTATTACTAAACGATAATACTTGCGAGCACGTAATCCCTTGTTAACCATTCGATGAGTAGCCTGAGTGCCACCACATGGTGGACATAGCAGTGACTCGGCTTTGGTCCCTACCCCACAATGTCGACAGGGCGAGGCGAAACGGAACCTCTTCGCATCCATGCACGGTGATGTTTGCAATATTCGTAAATACCGGTGCGAAAACATCTCTCGTGACTACCTGTCTTCAACCATGCACACTTAACTAGAACCATTATGTTGTATATATATACTGAGTATAACATAGGGATTTTTATCTCTAATAGGTTGTATCTTCTCATGTCATAAATATATGGTCTCGCGGTAGTAGTATATAAGAGTCATAATGATTACAAGTTTCGTGTGGAAGCCACCACACATAGTGTGTGGCTTCCATATAAACTTGTATCATTATGACTTATATACTACTGCGTTTGTGTTGATTACATTCTAAGTAGCTTGATGCTTCATTGGTAGTCACATCCGGAGTTCCATTATTGATTATTGCATCACTGTTTTACTTTGCGCTTTGTTAGCTCGCTAAGCCACGCCCCTTGACAACAATAATTGCAACAGTAATTTGGGAACAACCATTATGACGCCAGGTGCACTGCTAAAACTTAAAATAGTTCTCCCTAAAATGATTTAATATACTGGTACCTGTCCTACAATGCGTTGCTCTCTAAATTGGTTCCACGCCATGTTTAGGTTAAAAGACACCAAATAGTTTTACTGTATAATTTAACCGAATCCCAGCCAGTCTTTCCTACTTTCATTATTCGCATGGATGTTGTGGGACCAACCTCGTCATGTCTGCCAATATTGTTTACATTATTTGGCCACGGAAACTCTGTTTACATCTCAAGTGTTTTCTTGTAAATGCTTCAAATATGCTGAAACTGGTGTCAATTTCTCTAACCTTAAACCTAGAGTGCTACATGCCAAGTTATAATATAGGGAGACATGTTTTTCCTTATTCTTTCAATCTGACATTTTTCTGGCAAAATGAACATTGATTTACCATTACCAGACGTACTAATTGACATTATTATACTTTTTATATCAAACGCGAAATGCCAGTTTTATATCAGGGGCGATAACCGTGTTTCCTTAAAATGATAACTGAAGTAACTATTTATTCCATTTATTTATTTTTTGATGTGCAATATCATACTTTATGATATGTCAATAAAAATATTTATTCAGCATTTAGTTGATATAAATAATTTAAAAATACTGCATCATTTGCATATGGAACTAGCTTGATACCACCGCGAGTCTCTATGAGTACATTAAAGATTACTAAATAATTATATCTGTGTAGCTGGCACTCGTAATTTTGAAAAGTGGTGGACTAGTTGCAATTATACACTTATCTAATTTCCATAAAGAAAAATTGTACCTACTAGATGGGACCCCAGCTTCAACAATAATTAAATCTATATTTTAATTACCGTAGTCAAGATCCAGAGCAGAATAAGTGCAGGTTATTGGAAAATAGGTCCCACAACATCCATAAGAAAAATGAAAGTAGCAGAGAATAGCAAAATGTGTGGTAACAGGTTAGTGTTTTAGGGAAAATCTATGGTGGTGGGCCACCTTAGTCTGATCCCTGACGGTATTGGTTTGCATCGGTAACAGGCCAGTTTGACAGTCAACCTGTGTAAGTTACCATATGTGTAACTTACTATAAAAATGTGATTGTTTTCAATTACGTACATATGTAATTTAATTATGAGGATACATGTATGTATAAAACACATTAGTAAGTCAAACACCATACATACAATGCAATTTAGTTAATATAGGTTAGAGAATAATAAATGGTGCGAAATCGTCAAGGGGGTAATAGTAGTCCAGTATGAACAAAAACTTGCGGGTGTTTTGAGGTCACTGACACAGTTTGCTTGCAAATCTTGATCCATTACTACCCAGTTTCACTTGAGGAACATGTGGGGTGTTGGTCATGTGATGTAAACAGAGTTTCCGTGGCCAATAAAAAATGTAAACAATATTGGGGGACATGGCGAGGTTGGATTTTTCTTTCTTAGGAGGAAGTGAACCTATTTTTTAATTCATGCAGAACCAGTACAGACCGGCTGCAGGTCATGTACAATTAGGTCCCACAACATCCATACAAAGAGTGAAAGTATGAGAGACTGGCCTTATTGGATGGGATTCGGTTAAAGTATATAGTAAAACTATTTGGTGTCTTCTAACCTATACTGTGATAATTTGTAGGTGAAATCTTACATCAACACCGGCATTGGAGGTGTGACTTGAACAGCAAATCAGATATCGGACTATAATTTATTAGAGGGAGAATTACTTGAGCGGACAGCAGTGCCATCTGACATCATAATGACGCACTACTAACCCATATATTGCTTGCATCATTCTGCTTGTAGCTTGATCCTTCTGCTTGCGGCTTTCGGACGGTGGCTTGATGCTTACTTCCTGCGGCTTTGTCCTTACCGCTTTCGGCCTTATTCAAAGTGCTTAAGTGCTTTGTTCTTACTTTCTATTGCAAATGCTTAGTGCATTAAAACAGGGACACGAATAAGGACGTATCAATAATTGTAATGTAAATAAGACGAATGAACAAAGCAATCAGCAGAATGGACATGTAAGAAAGACAAATACAATTACAACAAGCAGATTTCAAATGTAATAAATACAAATGACGAATGAAATAACATGAATATAAGTTGTAATGTCATCAGCACATAGAATTATGTCACATAGAATTATGGCGGATATTACCTTCCATATGCAGCTTAATCCAGGAATCAAGATGGCATCCAATATGACCGCGAAAATGACAAAAATCATAAGTAGTGCAAAATCCACTAAACCAATCAGGAATAAAATGTGCCGACACATACTGAATATAACTAACGATCATAATATATCAAATTGTGAAATGTAATAAAATCAATATTGCGTCCAAGATGGCCTCCAACATCTCTTAACTCTCTAAACTAAACAAAAATATCACCTTTTTAACTTAGCCATTTTTTCTACATTTTTCTATACAATTCTATATAGGGTACAGAGAATGTGTACACAACTCCTCTGAAACCGTTCAGTCGATCGATCTGAAACTATACACACGTCTTCTACACATATTGAAGATGTGCACCTTGGTGTTTTTATGCCGAAAAAATATTTTGGAACAAAAATATCACCTTTTTAACTTAGCCATTTTTTCTACATTTTTCTATACAATTCTATATAGGGTACAGAGTTTGTGTACACAACTCCTCTGAAACTGTTAGTCAATCGATATGAAACTATAGACACGTCTTCTACACATATTGAAGATGTGCGCCTTTGCGTTTTTATGCCGAAAGAATATTTTTAACAAAAATATCACCATTTTAACGTAGCCATTTTTTCTGCATTTTTGTATCCAATTCTATATAATTTCTACTTTACAATCTCTACCTAAATTAGTATACATGTTTAGCACAACGAGAGGAAGAAATAATGCTATAGAGTTTTAATTGTCATTAATGTTTCTTGCCTTGGTGACAGCTTCACATTTCTGCATCTTCGCTGTCTGACCCATCTTCGACGGGCGTATTTTGTGACTTACGGCATTCTTGTTTCTTTTGGCTATATACCATGCCATATTACGTGTATCAGTTATGGTTATTTTAGGCACCGATCAACTGGGGTAAATCTCGTATTTCATCTGTAAAGAGGAATCCCAAACTCAACTGAATATTTGCATCAAGAATTACTCGATTTAGAATATCCGGACTTGTGTCAGGTCCTCAATGCACAAGAGCCACTTAGTCCCAGCCCTCCTAAATGTACTCGGAGTACACTAATCTTAATACACGTACAATTGGGATAACCGGCTTCAACACTCACATGCAAGAAAGCCAATTTGTAACTGAGGGCCAAATTAGGGATATCACGATTCTTGTAAGGATGACCCTCACCGCTACCCCGTCGCATGCTCCTAGCCAACCACCCATAGCTTGTCAGTTAGTGTAAACATGTTTCCAAGGACAGGAGACTCTTTGAACGTCGGTTGTCAACATCAAATCGCAAGGGAATGAGACATGGACAATGTGTCACATACTTCCATATACATAATGTATATAAAAATAGGTCAGTCTTGTATGATTCTACAAAGTATGTACTTATAAAATGTATGCATTGCTTTGCAATCCATATGCATTACACATAATATATAACTTGCACCATTGTAAACAATATATATATCCCTGATAACCACCTGAGAAGGTCATGCTATCTAACCTTTGATTAGTAACATATGTTGTGTATTATAATTTATCAAATATATATATCTTAAAATATAAGATCTGACAATAGCAAAATATAAGCTGATACATTGAAGGTAGGCATATTGGATGGCAGGCAAAACGACACATTTTTCCTTGCAAATAATTATTTATTTTACATGAAATGTATACGTTTGTCTACAATGTACTCATATATAAATGTAATTACGGTAAATGGAAAATACTTCTGAAACATTATACACAGCCTGTTACTGATCAATTATCAGATTTTGTCAGTCATATTGGAGACAATATTGAATTAGATGGATCTTACATACTGTATTGCACTATGCTTTATGTTATCAAATTTATAGTTAATGTGAATAAATTCCAGAAGAAAGACAGATACTAAAGTAATTGTTTGTCGAGCCCATCATGGAAAGCGAGACATGGTGATCATGATGACATAGAGGTATGTACGTCCGCCCGTGGAAGAGTCGAAATGTACATCACTTAATCTCTCCAATCATAATCAGATTGAAACATCAAACGTTTCTGTTGTTACCATCCATACTTTCATTCTGTAGACCATCCATTTTGCCTTCCTACACAAGGTCAATGTCAAATTACATTGCGTTAATGGTTTTACAAATTTTATTATGCCCCCGCCACCGAATGTTGAGGGGGGCATATAGTGTTACCGGTGTCCATACGTGTTATAAGATATTTACACGAGCGTTAAGGTTTCGGGACTTACGTACGTACGTCCCGAAACCTTAACGCTCGTGTAAATGGCTTATAATTTCTGTTTCCTTCCTCGGATCTGCTTGACATTTCACACACGCATTGCTCCAATGGTTCTCTACTGCCTTGTGACAAATCCACATTCGTCCCGCCCCCGCCAATTCCAGGGTCAAGGTCACATTATAGGCGAATAGTATTAGACATTGAAACCTTAACGCTCGGGGTAAATGGCTTATAATTTCTGTTGCCTTGTTCGGATATGCTTCACATTTCACACACACATTGCTCCAATGTTCCTCTACGACCCTGTGATAAATCCACATTCATCCCGCCCCCGATAAGCCCAGGGTCAAGGTCACAGACTTGGTGCGTTCGAAACCTTA
This sequence comes from Conchocele bisecta, assembly GCA_029237695.1. NCBI lineage: Eukaryota > Metazoa > Mollusca > Bivalvia > Lucinida > Thyasiridae > Conchocele > Conchocele bisecta. The sequence continues at coordinate 95,301,603 of CM055265.1, read as the reverse complement.
ACGTTCAGGTAAATGGCTTATAATTTCTGTTTCCTTGCTCGGATCTGCTTCACATTTCACACACGCATTGCTCCAATGGTCCTCTACCACCCTGTGACAAATTCACATTTGTCCCGCCCCTGCTAAGCCCAGGGTCAAGGTCACAGACTTGGTGCGTTCGAAACCTTAACGCTCAGGTAAATGGCTTATAATTTCTGTGTCCTTGCTCGGATCTGCTTCATATTTCACGCACACATTGCTCCAATGGTCCTCTACTACCCTGTGACAAATCCACATTCTTCCCGCCCCCGCTAAGCCCAGGGTCAAGGTCACAGACTTGGTGCGTTCGAAACCTTAACGCTTGGGTAAATGACTTATAATTTCTGTTTCCTTGCTCGGATCTGCTTCACATTTCACACGCATTGCTCCAATGGTTCTCTACCGCCCTGTGACAAATCCACATTCGTCCCACCCCCGCCAAGCCCAGGGTCAAGGTCACAGACTTGGTGCGTTCGAAACCTTAACGTTCAGGTAAATGGCTTATAATTTCCGTTTCCTTGCTCGGATCTGCTTCACATTTCACACACGCATTGCTCAAAAGATCCTCTACCACCCTGTGACAAATCTTCATTCATCCCGCCCCCGCTAAGCCCAGGGTCACGGTCACAGACTTGGTACGTTTGAAACCTTAACGCTCGGGTAAATGGCTTATAATTTCTCTTTCCTTGTTTTCAAATGTGTCTCGTTTTCTTTGGCTGCCAGCGGGGGCATTTGTATGCCGACAGGCCACATTCCTAGTTTTGAATTAAACGATTTAAGTACCATATACATATATATATAACCAAATACATGTATATACACCCTGATACGATCACTAAACATTGGGACTATCAATACACCCTCGGACTAGTTCATCCTTACCGGAATCCCGACTGGAGACCTGGTTTGGCCCTCACATACGTCTTTGGCATTTTGTATGTGACAGTTGAATCTGGTTATACCCCTTATGTGAGTATTACGATATTCGTAATCCTATTTTAGGGCAAGGGGCCAAGTGACTTGGTGTGGTATGGACCTGGCACCAGGTCAGGTTTTTCTAATTTCAGGGCTGGATATATTTGTTCTCGATGTAAATAATCCGTTCTGATTTTGGGATTTTCCCCCCAATGCAGCAGGTTAAAATGGGACCGAACCCGTTTGCCCGGCCTTACATGACCTTAGCTGTTGATAGGCCGTTAAACACTAATAAACAAACATCTTGGACGCCTTATTATTTCAAATATAACCTTATTGAAGCTTTAATAATAGTAAATGTAACTTCAAGACAATTAAAAATCAATTCATATATGTTGTGAAGAAAATACTCATACTTGGCAGCCATCTTGGATATTTGAAAGGTTAAGCGACTCATACTTATTGGAAAGGTCAACATATGCATTGTTCACTGATATGATGCCGCCCTATGTGTGAATATGTTCATTATAGTCACCTTAATGTGTCTAATAAATTTATGCAGCCATCTTGGACGCCATCTTGAATTCTGGATTAAGCTCCAGTGGGATTCATGGGGAGTTTTGATATGTTTTTTCTAATGATATTCCGGACCTATACTGAAAAATTCAGCTTTGGCTTATTTTTTTCCGATCTTTGGAGATTTTATGTCTAATACTATTCGCCTATACATGTAAATGGACAATGACCCCACAAGAATGACGTTATGTCAGTTTTACCAGCATACCACCAGGTCCATCTATGCTCCTGCCAGCACTGATAAGTGTCCACTCTGTTGCCCACCTGGTCACTGATTTAGCATTATATATAAGTACTATCGGGGAAAAGTAGATTGTAACCTGACGATGTGAATACAAATATATACAGACTGGTATCCTACAGCTGTTGAAAATTGCATGTTATGTCCATTTTGTCACCCACTGTCGCATTTCATTATGTATTTTGTAACTAGGAGTTCTAAGTAGTGTGTTGAACTATTAAGTGTAATAATGGCATTATGCATACATTTCGGAAGTACTATGCATACGTCATATACCCACTTGACTGCAAAGGGAAATAACTGTGGTAAGCAAAACAAGGGGAAGTTAGTCATGCAGTGACGGCTGCAAAAACTGGCGTAATATGAAATCCGTAAAAGAACGGCACATAATGGTCGGATTACTGTGAAATTTGTTTTATTTGATATATAAATGATGAATACACAATAAGCGTATCGCGAAAACAGAACATGGTTATATCTCCTTTAAATCAGACAGTACATACATTGTTATTCTGATAAACCAGTACACTCATTTGGGCTACACCGGACACATGACCATGTTGTCTAAGTATTTGACTGGCAGCTTAAATGATTCTTTCTGCATATACAGTGAAACCTCACTAAACCGGACGCCCTGGGAAAAATACATATACATTAACATCTGAGATAAATCATCAAGAAACCCATCAAACATAAGATTACAGAGGTTGTCTTGGTGTCCTGTTTAGAGAGGTTCCACTGTATGACAAATCTAGCGCCTGATCTGTTAGTATACACGTAATTCTGCAGCCCCAGATAATGTAACACTAGGTTGGCGCTACAGGTAGCTTCATCAGTCCATTTTAGCTACTAATTTTAAGATCTTGTAACGTTCAATTTTGATTCTTCCCTCCCCAGGCTGGCATACGTGTATGGTGGGGATATTGGGATTTTCCAGAAAATGTGCTTTCACAGTGTCTGACCTGTTCCACAGTTCTGCATTCATGTCATTGAACACTGGGATGGTGAACTTGCCTAATTATGTTTAGAAAGCAGCAGAAAGTCACAGAAATACTATTGCCATGTAGCCTTTTTACCATCTTTGATCACTGTTATTCACCTGTCCCAAATGTCAGATCAGTACTGGATATTTAATAATTTATATTGTACCAATTATGCATACTTAAAGTTACATGCCCTGAGTGGGCATGTAACTTTAAGTATGCATAATTGGTACAATATAAATTATTAAATATCCAGTACTGATCTGACATTTGGGACAGGTGAATAACAGTGATCAAAGATGGTAAAAAGGCTACATAGGCACAAACTGTTCTTTGTAGGAATTAAATAAGTGCATGATTGTGTCACTATTCCACCAGTTCTAAAAATTACAAGTGCCCGCTTATACAAATATAATCATTTAGTAATATTTATTTTTCTGATAGTGACTCACGATGGTATCAGGCTATTTTCACATGTAAATGAGGCACAATATTTTTTAATTATTTATACCAATTAAATGTGTCGCCTGAAAACATAATATTTTTGACAGATTATAAAGTATGATCATTGCACATAACAAAATAAATACGGAGAATAAATAGTAATGCCTGTTAACATTTAAGGAAACACGCTTATCGCCCCTGATATCAGTATGAAAATTTACGATATAAAATGTATAATAATGCCAATCAATACGTGGGGAGATGGTGAATGAATGTTTATTTTGCCAGAAAATGTCTTGAATGATGTCTGATATAAAGAACATTTTGGTCCTACAGAGTGGGCATGTACCTTTTAATTACAATTGTTGTTGGTAACCAAATGCAAATAGTGTAGACCCTGGTCCTGTGTACAGGTTGGTCTGGCTCTACATTGGTCTCAAAGGCAGTAAGCCACATTTTTGACTCATTATGACTCACATGTGGCTGTGGCTGGATCTGCACTGTTCATCATTCCATCAACGAAACATCTGTTGTGCGTCTAACAAGCATAATAGATTACGATCAGTGAGTGTGCTGTATGATCACAGCTACACTGGTCACAATTCCCATAAGCCCCATTTCTCCTGTCACCACCACGTATTGCTGTCACTAGATGCGGATGTTTGAGAAGATAAAGCCACTGGAGACAGAGACTGAGCAGCTGAAGATTAAAGTTAAAACTCTCGAAGATGGAGACAAGAGCCAGTCTAAAAGAATTCTGGAACTACAGGAGGTAATGCAGTGATCTTGAGTCGGATTCATTTTTCATATACTAAACCTAGGGCCGTGTTACTAAACTTCATACGACTAAAATGTTTGTAAGTGCAAATTTAGGATCGTCTGGAAATTTCAATTGATTGATTTACATTCATTAATCATAGGCTGCATGCCTATGTTCAATAAATGTAAATCCAATAATTGTTTACTAGAAAACATTTTAGTTGTACGAAGTTTAGTGAAACAGCCCCCAGTTCTTTTGTTTTGCATTCCTCTTTAACCCTTTTGAGCACTAGGGACCTCTTTCCTAATATTTGCCAACAGTGTAGATCATGATGAGCGGTCAATATGCAACCAGCCTAGATACTTTCTAGTCACGGCTGACTTCCTCGTTCTTGATATAATTTCCCGACAATTCAATACATTCCTTCCAGCAAGATTTCAGCGCTGTAATTCCTTGCAAGAAAAAACTGGTAGGTTTTTCCTCGACCCACTGTCTAACTGCTGCCTGGAGGATTCATCGGACTGGAAGTGACGTCCACAGAGACTTTTTTTTTCAAGTTTGGGAGTAGGAAATAGTCACCTGGGGCCATGTCTGGTGAGTATGGTGGATGCAGATTCAATGCCTGCAGTCTCCAGGGCTTCGACTGTAAGTATGCATGTATGGACGCTGGCGTTGTCCTGCTGCAGAAGGACGCCTTTGGTCTATTCGCCACATCTTTTCTGAATAATGGCTACTCTGACCTGAGCTATGAGAATATAGTATTGCCCATTGATTGTACGACCACGAGGTAGAAAATCCAGCAGGATTACCCCTTTAGAATCCCCAACAAATGGTGGTCATAATCTTACCTACTGATGACTGGGTCTTGTATTTCTCGGTTCTCTGAGACCCCTTCCACACCCACTGACGACTTTGCTCTTTCGTCTCTGGATCATACCAGTGAACACGTGTCTCATCTGCGTTCACTAATCGCTCTAAAAAATGTTCTGTGCAGGAGTTATATTGACGCAACAGAGCCCTACTTGTGGCAGCCCTAGCTGCTATTTGGTCAGCATCCAACGATCGCGGCACCCATTGTGCAGTTGGCTTTCTCATTTCCAAATATTCATACAAAATTGTAAAAACAGTACCATGAAAAGCCTGCTTCCTTAGCAATCTCACCAATGTCCATTCGTCTGTCTGACGTAACGATCTTCTTGATCTTGGCAGTTTTCACTAGTTATTGTGTCCTTTGGCCTACCAGGCTGTGACTCGTCTTCTATGTCCGTTCGATGCCGTTTAAATTTGGCAACCCAAAATTTGACCTGTGTGTACGAAGGAGCAGAATCTCCATATACACTAACAAGCTCTAGGCTAGCAACCACCAATTAGTTTTACTATACAACTTAACCGATTCCTCCAAATATGGCCATTCTCTCACACTTTCACTATTCGTATGGATGCTGTGGAACCTACCTTTTCATAACCTGCAACCTGTCTGCACCGGATTTTCACTAATTAAACAATATGTTCCCTTACTCCTAAAAAAGAAAAATTAAACCTTGTCCTGTCCGCCATATTGTTTATCATCAAATTGTCATGTGACGTAGTGTTCACATCACGTGACAAGCAGGCTCAGTAATTTCTTTTAATTGCTAGAAATATGCTGGAAACTGGTGTTAAAAACACCCCAACATGTTTCTCAAGTAAAATTGGGCTGTAATGGATCAGGATTTACAAGCAAACTGGGTCTGTGGCCTCAAAACGTCTGCACTATTTTTTTATACCAGACTACTAAAGCATACCCCCTGGCCGATGTGTACTATATTTAGCACAGTCATACCTCTAAATGAATCTCCACGCCCGTTTTCCCTTTCAGATACAAATATCTAATGACAGCTCTGTACTCAATTCGACTTGAAAATTCTGCACAGTCCCCACTTGCCATGTTTGATATTCAATACCTCAGATATGACTCATCCAAATTTGACAAGCACATGCCTACTGACTCATATATAGTCAATGTACAAACCATGAATCCCGTGCAAATTTTTCGCATCAGTAATTTGTTGAGGTCGGTTATACATTGACTGACCCTCATATTATCTCTGCAACGGTAAGTGGGATATTGAGTTCAAACTTCAAAAACAATGCACTTCTTTCATATTTTCATACCATGCAGCCTTCATGTGCAAGGTGAAAGTCAAATTACTTAAAAATTTGCATTAAATGTTTTTAAATATTTGCGTTAAAGTTTTTATTTGTCATTCTAGGCAGCAGCCGGGTGTGTGCGTGAGCCCCTGCTCACTTTCTGCCATTTGTGGTTATATTCAAATTTTTACAAAATGACCCCCTTCTTTGCATAATGGAACACTCCAAAGTAAAATTAAATAGTCCATGTCAGTTACTTAGGGGTGAAAGAGCTTGGGAGCACGTGGTCGAGCTGTCTGAGGCGTTGAACTGCTGATCTTACGGTCGTGGGTTCGAGCCTCACTGGAGGCATTGTGTCCTTGAGCAAGACGCTTTATCCACACTGCTTCAGTCCACCCAACTGTAAATGGGTACTGGCTAAATACTGAGAATCTCGATTGTATTTTATTGTAACTATGTACATGTACTTATGGATAAAATATGATCATGCACAACGTTGCTATATCAATTAAGGGAAAACGCTACGAAAACGCTACGAGAAACTGATGAAGTTTATATAAGCAAATGCTTATTTCCATTCTTTAACACTATATGAACTGTATAAGGGATAAATGTTTCTGTTATTTTAGTACACAGGTTGTGTGGACTTGATTATACCCCAGAATGCGAAGTATGAGGGTCATTCAATAAAAATATATATAGTTTTATTCAAAGGATAAAGGCAATGTGATCTGGTATATCAATGTCAAATAGGAAGTTATTGGAATAAACATTGATAATCAAACTAGTCGGAGATGCACAATGAGTTGCATAGGATTCACCAAAAATGCTTCAAGACCAAATTAAATGTGAGTTGATGAGGTGTATTGGTGTAGATGTTTCCTATTTTTCGAAAATTTGATATCCATACTCTTTCAAATGAACATAATATCACCCACGTCGAAATTGCGTCACATAGTGATGAGCGTGCTTGTTCAATAATGTTTATGTAAGAACTATATATCATAATGGCACATAATTTACACCTTTACCGTCAACTATATTGCAGATATTTGTGTCGAAGTATGAATGTTGTACATATGAACATTCAAAAGTTACAACCTCTGTATCAGAACTTTCTGAAGGCACGTCGTATTATACCCTGTACATGTAATCCCTGTTATGTTAACCATGAACATATAGTCCCTGATACATTATACCCTGTAAATGTTATCCCCAATATATTATACCATGTACATGTAATACCTGTATATTAATCAATGTACATGTAATCCCTGATACATTATATTATACCCTGCACATGTAATCCCTGATACATTATACCCTGTACATGTAATCCCTGATACATTATACCATGTACATATAATCACTGACACATAATACCCTGTACATGTAATCCCTGATACATAATACCCTGTACATGTAATCACTGATACATAATACCCTGTACATGTAATCCCTGATACATAATACCCTGTACATGTAATCCCTGATACATAATACCCTGTACATGTAATCCCTGATACATTATACCCTGTACATGTAATCCCTGATTAACGATACCCTGTAATTGTAATCCCTGATACATAATACCCTGTACATGTAATCGCTGATACATAATACCCTGTACATGTAATCCCTGCTACATAATACCCTGTACATGTAATCCCTGATACATAATACCCTGTACATGTAATCCCTGATACGTAATACCCTGTACATGTAATCCCTGATTAATGATACCCTGTAATTGTAATCCCTGATACATAATACCCTGTACATGTAATCCCTGATACATAATACCCTGTACATGTAATCACTGATACATAACCAAATTCGTTCGGGTAATCCCCATTTCCCACCCAGTGACCTAAATCTCGCTAATTGCAGGCCTGCCAAACTGTTTACAATACAATTTCAATTTGTTTTATGACACCCGATTGTTTGACCAAATTTTCATCACATCATTACGCGATTCACTAAAATCATGCCTACCCGCTGTGACAATAAAAGTCACGGGTCGATAGTTTCAATAATCCCCTAGCCAAACATTGCTTCTGGCTACTATAATTGTCAGTTAAAAACACATGTTATTCTCGTGGCCAAGTTATTTATACAGTACAGCCAATCGCTGGTAAGTAAAGACAGCCCTTAGTGGCATGATTGACAGGTTACTGTGGCGAAAGACGTCGGCAATATATCTATCAGCGATTGATCATGAACCTGGTATAGTTAACTCCCTCCGAATACTCTCAACCAGACAAACAAACACATGCAAACACGCGTTTTAACGGGCGCCATATGCGAGTTGTTTCTGGCTAGTGAAAATAATAATCTGGATCGCCCGGTGGCGAATGAATTTTTGTAGTTGTCTACACACATTTTTGTCAGCTTAAGACGCTTTGTGGGATACCATTTCCGAAATAAAAATAGCATCCAATCGTTAGCTACGATTGTGGGTATACCCACTCGAGGCGCCACCTGACGAACCGAGTCGTGACAAACACAGCAGAAGCCCATGATTGCAACTTTCTTTTTCGCCGTAAAGTGTGAAAGAATTAAATACGAAATCAATATATTCTAATGAAATCCTTTGATGCCGAAAACAAATATTGTTTATTACATTACTAACTGTTTATTTCAACCAAATATGGCTAACTGTATTGTCAGAAAACATGAAAAAGTGTAATATCACAGACAATTTCGGCAATTTCGTACCTCGTGACGTAGTTTCGTCCTTTTGCAACTTTTTCCAATCGATGTTAACGTAACCCGATTTTTATGATAATTCAGTTTGGTATTAACTAAATATACAGAATTTATGCACATCCAAGTTCATAAATGATATTTTAAGTGAATTTAAACAGATTAATTTGCTATTCGTATAAAGTATTTACATAAATGCTGTTTCATTACATATACACAGTTAAAAGAGGTTCAAATGGGTTGTAACACCATATACTTTCGAGATGAAATAAACAACAGCCCTTCAACTTTTACAACAGCCCTTCCACATATGCATGCATTTCTGAATACATTCTTACTGAAACATGAAATTGTTCTGTTTTTATTTCTCCCTATACACTACTAGTTCCATTTATATTTATTTGTTAAAAAAATGTACATATGAACTTAAGACAAGTTTGACTACATTAATTGTACATATAAATCTATATGGAACAAGTTATAAGTCGGTCCAAGATGAACCTCCATTAAGCACCCACCTGTGTTAAGCAAGCAATTTTATCCGTGATACATTATACCATGTACATGTAATCTCTGATACATTATACCCTGTACATGTAATCCCTGAAACATACTCTGTACATGTAATCCCTGATACATTATATCATGTACATGTAATCCCTGTACTGTAATCCCTGAAACATTATACCATGTACATGTAATCCCCGATACATTATATCATGTACATGTAATCCCTGATACATTATACCCTGTACATGTAATCCCCGATACATTATATCATGTACATGTAATCCCTGATACATTATACCATGTACATTTAATCCCCGATACATTATACCATGTACATGTAATCCCTGATACATTATACCCTGTACATGTAATCCCTGATACATTATATCATGTACATGTAATCCCTGATATATTATATCATGTACATGTAATCCCTGATACATTATATCATGTACATGTAATCCCTGATATATTATATCATGTACATGTAATCCCTGATACATTATACCCTGTACATGTAATCCCCGATACATTATATCATGTACATGTAATCCCTGATACATTATACCATGTACATGTAATCCCCGATACATTATACCATGTACATGTAATCCCTGATACATTATACCCTGTACATGTAATCCCTGAAACATTATACCTAATCCCTGATACATTATACCATGTACCGGTACATGTAATCCCTGATACATTATATCATGTACATGTGATCCCTGATATATTATATCATGTACATGTAATCTCTGATACATTATACCCTGTACATGTAATCCCTGAAACATTATACGGGCGACTCTTTGTCACCCGCTTTATGTTACGCGTATATGAAAACTTACCATTCAGTGCAACTAGGTTGAATATGTGATTGAAAGTGTAAAATTTGTTTTACCGTAAACCGATAAACCAAGCAGGAGGTGTTTTTACGACACGTGGTATTACTAATACGGGCGACGAATAATTTGGCCCGAAGGGTCAACTGCTTCTAAAACAAAATGTAGATAACATCGGAAAGTATACATAATATAGCTTACGAAGTTACTGCATTTCAAAATTGTGTTGTCATTAGGAAGACTAAAGTTGCTTTTATCACAACGCTGAAGAGTCCCCGAGAGAGTAGAAATGCCTTAAGTGCGCATTGGAATATTTTATGGGAAAAAAAAGAAAAACAATTTGCAACGAAATGGAGTTTCATTATTCCGTATTTATTAGGTTTGAGGAATTTGATTCCTCAAACCTTTTGTTTTCGTTGGTTTTTTTTTTCTTTTTCTTTTTCTTTTTTTTCTTTTTATTCAGCCGTCGAGACTACAGCCCAAACCGCTGGTCGGATCGACTTCAAATTTTGTATACCGATTCGCATCAACAGTGAGACGAGAATAACGCAATTTTCAGAATTCTCATGACGTCACTTTCTACGAAACCGGAAGTGACGTCATATATCATATAATTCCCTATAACTTCCTTATTTTCCAACCGATTTCAAAAATTCTTTTTGAATTGTAAAGCTGCGAGAATTCTCTATCTTCGCTTCGCTGACAATGTTTGGCTATCTGCTCAAATGAGAGAGCTATAGACATGTGAAATTGAGAAAAATGAAAAAAATCAACAATTTCAGATTTTTATTTTATTTTAACGGGTGGTCTTTGAAAACAGTTTCCAATTTGTACAGTAATCTCAGCAACATAATTTTTGACAGCGTCACGCGGGACATTCATCCGCACAGAAGATGATATTTTTCAGAGCAATGGCTTGAATAGTTCTGATTCTATTGCCTTTCAAACTTGGACGTTTTTTTTTAAATTTTTCAAATTTGAAATGGTCATGGTCATAACTTTTGTATTATCTAACCGATTTCAAATATTTTTTTTGCATTAAAAAGCCAACAAAATTCTCTATCTCCGTTTCGCTGGTAGTTTTTGGCTATCTCCCAAATGAGAGAGTTGTAGGCATTTGAAGTTTTAAAAAAAAATTGAAATGGTCATAACTTCCTTATTATTCAACCGATTTCAAATATTTTTTTTGCATTAAAAAGCCAATAAAATTCTCTATCTCCGATTCGCTGGTAGTTTTTAGCTATCTGCTCAAATGCGCGAGCTACATGCATTTGAAGTTTGAGAACGAGCATATAAACTTAGCCGCCTAGAACAGTGTGTACAGCTGACAAACTTCGAGGTGGAGGCCAGACAGGTATGGTGGGCTGTATCAGACACTGGTTTTATATACGAACTGACATGCTGTGGCAACATAATTTTTTGACAGCGTCACGCGGGACATTCATCCGCACAGAAGATGATATTTTTCAGAGCAATGGCTTGAATAGTTCTGATTCTATTGCCTTTCAAACTTGGACGTTTTTTTCAATTTTTCAAATTTGAAATGGTCATAACTTTTGTATTATCTAACCGATTTCAAATATTTTTTTTGCCTTAAAAAGCCAACAAAATTCTCTATCTCCGTTTCACTGGTAGTTTTTGGCTATCTGCCCAAATGAGAGAGTTGTAGGCATTTGAAGTTTGGTTCTTTCATTTTTTTAATTTTGAAATGGTCATAACTTTTTTATTATTCAACCGATTTCAAATATTTTTTTTCCATTAAAAAGGCAATAAAATTCTCTATCTCCGCATCACTGGTAGTTTTTAGCTATCTGCTCAAATGAGAGAGCTACATGCATTTGAAGTTTGACAGCGTCACGTTAAATCACACAGTAACAATATAAACAATTTTCATTTTATATACGAACTGACATGCTGTGAGTGCTTTAGAATCGTCTCAACTTCAATGTCAGACTAGGGGGTTAACGGTACACATTTCGTAGAACGTTATATAATGAAAAATGCTTAGGATAGTCGAGCGATTCTGAAAATACAAAACTTTATTTTTTCAATTTCATTGGAATTGCATCAATTTTTTTTGAGTTTCATATGTTTTCGTCATTGGCAATGTCTTCTAATCACTTTGCCAGTGTACGTTTGTCAGTACATCAAGCCTCAAACCGTTGATGCAGCTTCAGCTGCTCTAGTTTTAACACCTTTCTCTCTCCCACACCCATGTCTCTCTCTCTCTCTCTCTCTCTCTCTCTCTCTCTCTCTCTCTCTCTCTCTCTCTCTCTCTCTCTCTCTCTCTCTCTCTCTCTCTCTCTCTGTATGTATGTCTCTCTATCTCGCTCTCTGTATGTATGTCTCTCTCTATCTCGCTCTCTGTCTGTCTATGTCTCTCTGTGTTTCTCTTTCTCTATCATTACCTAGAAACCACAATATATCATATATCTCCCCCCCCCCCCCCGCACCCCCACCCACCTTCTCTCAGCATCATTAGATAGAAACCATAATATTTCTCTCTCTATCTTTCAACATCGTTAGATAGAAGCACACTATATCTCTCTTAATAGCATTGGATAGAAAGCGCACATGTTGTGATTTTGTTTACAAGACAAAGTCAAGCGATCCATGCTACTCTGTGGACATGACTGACAGAAACAAGTATGCATTGTAAATGCTGTTTTATTGCGCCTGCTCAGCTGTGGACATGACTGACAGAAACAAGTATGCATTGTAAATGCTGTTTTATTGCGCCTGCTCAGTTGTGTCACGGCCTGTGCTGTATTCACAGTTCATGACACAAGTACCTCTTACCAACAGCTTAAGTGAAGCTGTATGTAAAAAGGACAAAATTAATACGAAAAATGGTCAAAATGTGCTCAAAGACTACCAGGGATCGAGAAAATAATGGCATCACTGGAAGGACACACCTGGAGAATTTCTATAGCCGCCACGCTGCACTTAAATTCGCTGATGTGAGTTTAAAAATACAAGACATAATCAAGCGATCCGGGATAATTGGGGAACACGACTACCAGAACAAAGTATGCATTGCAAGTGTTCGTCTAGTGCACCTGTTGCTGTAGTCCAGGATACAAACACATCTGACACAGCATTGGGTTAATCCAAAAAAGTAAATGTAAAACTTAACACAATTCATACCAAAAATGGGCAAAATGTGTATAACTCTCGAAGTGACAGTCGTGCTCAATGACGACTGAGATTGCGAAAATTGGGAATAATATCACTGAAGATTCTTAGCCTTGTTATTTTTTTTTAAAATGATCGTAAATGTACTAATACAGTTTTTATTATGCTTTGCTTTTGCCAGTATACTGGTATACCCTCAATACTGAGGCTTAACACTAGTGGATCATATTTTTATTCATAAGTACATGTACATAAAATCAAATACAACCAAATACAATCGATGTTCCCGGTATTTAGCCGGTACCCATTTACATCTGGGTGGGCCGAAGCGGTGTGGATAAAGTGTCTTGCTCAAGGACACAACGCACGCGAGGCTCGAACCCACGATCGTAAGATCAGCAGACCGACGCCTCAGACCGCTCGACCACGCGCTCCACTATGCCTAGGCTATTAATGTACTATATATGAAACAGAAATATCTAAATTGTATCACTGGTTCAAATAAGAGAAGTGCGACAATGACACCATTTAATTATAATAGAGAAGTTGTAACACCGTGGTAGTTGCGGGAAGTAGTTCTGCAATACTACAATATACTACGGTACCGTTTATCATGTTTATAGCATACTAACATCATGGTAAAGCTATCAATTGGTAAATTTAGTTTCATATACTAACGTCGTCCGTCATAGGTAGTGCCTATTTCATATTACCCTGTACATGTAATCCCTGATACATTATATCATGTACATGTAATCCCTGATACATTATATCATGTACATGTAATCCCTGATACATTATATCATGTACATGTAATCCCTGATACTTATATAGTACATAAGAACCCTGATACATATTCAGACATGATCCCTGATACTTATCATGTACATGTAATCCCTGATATATTATATCATGTACATGTAATCCCTGATACATTATATCATGTACATGTAATCCCTGATACATTATATCATGTACATGTAATCCCTGATATATTATATCATGTACATGTAATCCCTGTACATGTAATCCCTGATATATTACATCAGTACATGTAATCCCTGATACATTATACCATGTACATGTAATCCCTGATATACCCTGTATACATTATACCCTGTATACATTATACCCGGTATACATTATACCCTGTAGTATACCTTAGCTGTTGATAGGCCGTTAAACACCAATAAACAAACAAACAAACATGTAATCCCTGATACATTATACCTGTACATGTAATCCCTGATACAGTATACCCTGTACATGTAATCCCTGATACATTATACCCTGTACATGTAATCCCTGATACATTATACCCTTTGCATATAATCCCTGATAGAATATACCATGTTTATGTAAGTATACCCTATACATGTAATCCCTGATACATTATACCATTATAACTATACATGTAATCCCTGAAACATTATACCATTATACCCTGTACATGTAAGCCCTGATACATTATACCATTATACCCTATACATGTAATCCCAGATACATTATATCCTGTACATGCAATATCTGATACATTATACCCTGTACATGTAATCCCTGATACATTATACCATTAAACCCTTTACATGTAATCCCTGATACATTGTACCCTGACATGTAATGCCTGAAACATTATAACACATACATGTAATCCCTGAAACATTAGAACCCATACATGTAATCCTTGATATATTATACCCTGTTTATGTAATCCCTGATACATTATATCTTTTACTTGTAATCCCCGATACTTTATGCCCTGTACATGTAATCACTGATACATTATTATACCACATATATGTCATCCCTGATACATTATACCCTTTACATGTAACCCCTGATACATTATACCACACATATGTAATCCCTGATACAGTATACCATGTACATGTAATCCCTGGTACATTATACCACAATCATGTAATTCATGAAACAGTATACCCTGTATATGTAATCCCTGTAATACATGTTATCCCTGATACATACCCTGTATATGTAATGTAATCCCTGATACATCCCTGATACATTATACCCTTTACATGTAACCCCTGATACATTATACCACATATATGTAATTCCTAATACATTATACCATGTACATGTAATCCCTGAAACATTATACCACATACATTAATACCTGATACATTATACCCTGTACATGTAATCCCTGATACAATATAACCTGTACATATAATCCCTGATACACTATACCCTGTGCATGTAATCCCTGATACACTATACCCTGTGCATGTAATCCCTGATACATTATACCATGTACATGTAATCCCTGATACAGTATACCCTTTACATGTAATCCCTGATGCATTATACCATGTACATGTAATCTCTGGTACATTATACCATGTACATGTAATCCCTGGTACATTATACCATGTACATGTAATCCCTGATACATTTTACCATGTACATGTAATGCCTGATATATTATACCACATATATTATACCACATACATGTAATCCATGATACATTATACTACGTACTTGTAATGTTTGAAAAATTATACCACGTACATGTAATGCCTGATATATTATACCACATACTTGTAATCCCGGATATATTATACCACATACATGTAATGCCTGATATATTATAGCACGTACATGTTATATGTGATATATCATGCTACGTACATGCATGTAATGCCTGATATAGTAAACCACGTACATGTAATGCCTGGTATATTATACCTCGTACATGTAATCCATGATATATTGTACCACGTACATGTAATACCTGATATAATATACCACATACTTGTAATCCATGATATATTAAACCACGTAGGTGGGAGGTTGGTCAGGTGAAAGCGACAGCGTAAATTACCGGTAGGGGTTCCTCTTTATGGGAATCATGATTTGCCTGGTTTGGCCCTCGGGTACGTTTTTATCTTTGGCTCTTTTCTTACCTGGGAGTTGAATTGTGTTATTGCCCATTATAAAAGTAGTAAGATTATTACTGATCTCATTGCTTTTGGGAGGGGGCCAAGTGATTCTGGTGTGGCGAGGACCTGGCATCAGATCAGGATTATTCGGATTTCTGGGCTGAATATATAGTATTTATTGTAAATATTCAGTTCTGATTTTCGGATTGTCCCCCTATTTGTACAAGTACTTGAACATGTACATGTACTTGTACAGGTAATATATGGGATTTAGTACTAAAACCCATTGGCCTGGCCTTAAATGACCTTAGCTGTTGATAGGCCGTTAAACTCCAACAAACAAACAAACAAACAAACATTATACCACGTACATGTAATACCTGATATATTATACCACGTACATGTAATGCCTGATATATGATAACCACGTACATGTAATCCAGGATATATTATACCACGTACATGTTATATGTGATATATCATACCACGTACATGTAATTCCTGATATTAAACCACGAACATGTAATCCCAGATATATTTTACCACGTACACATTATATATGATATATCATACCACGTACATGTAATGCCTGATATATTCTACCACATACTTGTAATCCATGATATATTAAACCACGTAGGTGGGAGGTTGGTCAGGTGAAAGCGACAGCGTAAATTACCGGTAGGGGTTCCTCTTTATGGGAATCATGATTTGCCTGGTTTGGCCCTCGGGTACGTTTTTATCTTTGGCTCTTTTCTTACCTGGGAGTTGAATTGTGTTATTGCCCATTATAAAAGTAGTAAGATTATTACTGATCTCATTGCTTTTGGGAGGGGGCCAAGTGATTCTGGTGTGGCGAGGACCTGGCATCAGATCAGGATTATTCGGATTTCTGGGCTGAATATATAGTATTTTTATTGTAAATATTCAGTTCTGATTTTCGGATTGTCCCCCTATTTGTACAAGTACTTGAACATGTACATGTACTTGTACAGGTAATATATGGGATTTAGTACTAAACCCATTGGCCCGGCCTTAAATGACCTTAGCTGTTGATAGGCCGTTAAACTCCAACAAACAAACAAACAAACATTATACCACGTACATGTAATACCTGATATATTATACCACGTACATGTAATGCCTGATATATGATAACCACGTACATGTAATCCAGGATATATTATACCACGTACATGTTATATGTGATATATCATACCACGTACATGTAATTCCTGATATTAAACCACGAACATGTAATCCCAGATATATTTTACCACGTACACATTATATATGATATATCATACCACATACATGTAATGCCTGATATCTATGCCTGATATATTATACCACGTACATGTACATGTAATGCCTGATATATTATACCACGTACATACATGTAATGCCTGATATATTATACCACGTACACGTACATGTAATGACTGATATATTATACCACGTACATGTACATGTAATGCCTGATATATTATACCACGTACATACATGTAATACCTGATATACCACGTACATACATGTAATACCTGATATACCACGTACATACATGTAATACCTGATATACCACGTACATACATGTAATGACTGATATACCACGTACATGTACATGTAATGCCTGATATATTATACCACGTACATGTACATGTAATGACTGATATATTATACCACGTACATGTACATGTAATGACTGATATATTATACCACGTACATGTACTGTAATGCCTGATATATTATACCTGGTACACGTACATGTAATGCCTGATATATTATACCACGTACATACATGTAATGCCTGATATATTATACCACGTACATACATGTAATGACTGATATATTATACCACGTACACGTACATGTAATGACTGATATATTATACCACGTACATGTACATGTAATGCTGATATATTATACCACGTACATACATGTAATACCTGATATATTATACCACGTACATGTACATGTAATGCCTGATATATTATACCACGTACATGTACATGTAATACCTGATATATTATACCACGTACATACATGTAATACCTGATATTATTATACACGTATACTGATAATATCCTGATATATATACCACGTACATGTACATGTAATACCTGATATATTATACCACGTACATGTACATGTAATACCTGATATATTATGCCACGTGCATGTACATGTAATGCCTGATATATTATACCACGTACATGTAATGACTGATATATTATACCATGTACATGTACATGTAATGCCTGATATATTATACCACGTACATACATGTAATACCTGATATATTATACCACGTACATGTACATGTAATGCCTGATATATTATACCACGTACATGTACATGTAATGCCTGATATATTATACCACGTACATACATGTAATACCTGATATATTATACCACGTACATGTAATGACTGATATATTATACCACGTACATGTAATGCCTGATATATTATACCACGTACATGTAATGCCTGATATATTATACCACGTACATACATGTAATGCCTGATATATTATACCACGTATATGTACATGTAATGCCTGATATATTATACCACGTACATACATGTAATGCCTGATATATTGTACCACGTACATGTAATGCCTGATATATTGTACCACGTACATGTACATGTAATGACTGCCTGATATATTATACCACGTATATGTACATGTAATGCCTGATATATTGTACCACGTACATGTACATGTAATGACTGCCTGATATATTATATCATGTACATGTACATGTAAGGACTGATATATTGTATCACGTACATGTAATGGCTGATATATTATATCACGTACATGTAATGACTGATATATTATATCGCATCCATGTAATGCCTGATATATTATACCATGTACATGTACATGTAATGACTGATATACCACGTACATGTACATGTAATACCTGATATATTATACCACGTACATGTACATGTAATACCTGATATATTATACCACATACATGTACATGTAGTCCCTGATATATTATACCACATACATGTACATATAATTCCTGATATATTATACCACGTACATGTACATGTAATTCCTGATATATTATCAGAATTATTCTGATTTCAGGGCTGAATATATGGTTTTGTTATTGTAAATATTCGGTTCTGATTTTGGGATTTTCCGCCCATTTGTACATGTACTTGAACATGTACATTTACTTGTACTTGTACAGGTAATATATGGGATTTAGTACTAAACCCATTGACCCGGCCTTAAATGACCTTAGCTGTTGATAGGCCGTTAAACCCCAACAAACAAACAAGCTGATATATTATACCACGTACATGTAATCCCCGATGTATTGTACCACGTACATGTAATCCCCGATGTATTGTACCACGTACATTCAATCCCTGATACAGTGTACCATGTACATGTAATCCCTGATATATTACAATTGCGTACAGTGATTTCGCGCGTCCGGTGATTTCGCACATCTGTTTTGTTAGCATTGTCAACCTCTCGTTACCTGGTGTCCGTATTTTAGAAGTCAACCTTTCATAAACTGTACAACTTCTGACGATATTTGGCCAGTCTAAGTATATTTGGTGAGTACAAGTTTATTTTTATACTTGAGTCAGGTTGACCATCCATCCGTGTGTGCGTCCGTCCGTCCGTCCGTCCGTCCGTAAACTTAACATCAGAGAAATATGTTATAACTTCATCTAAAATGTTTTATATTTCACACATGCATTCCTGTAAGGCTCTACTACCATGCTGTGCCAAATCCATGACCGTCCAACCCCCGCTGATCCCAAGGTCAAGGTCAAATACTTTTGTCTCTTTACAAAACTTAACATCAGAGAAATATGTTATAACTTCTATTTCCTTCATCTAAAATGCTTAATATTTCACTCGCACATTCCTCTAAGGTTGTACTATCATGCTGTGCCAAATCTACGACCGTCCAACTCCCGCTGATCCCAAGGTGAAGGTCACATACTTAGTCTCTTTACAAAACTTAACATCAGAGAAATATGTTATAACTTCTATTTCGGACATCCAGATTTTCGAGGAATACCCTAGGTGAGTTCACAAATGGCGGCCGTTTATATTGTTGCACTTTGTTTTATTGCATGATATTTAGTAGAAACACGGCGGAATGGTGAGTTATTATGCATATTAAGTTGTAGGTCTGAATATGCGATATTTATAGATTGGTTACGTTATTGTTTCCTTAGCTGCGCGAAATCACCGGACAGCACCATATACCACGTACGTACATGTAATGACTGATATATTATACCACGTACGTACATGTAATGCCTGATATATTATACCACGTACATGTAATCCCTGATATGTGACGCGCCAAGCGAAAATCTCCTTTTTGGGTAAAAAATTTGAAATTGAGTTTTCAACATATTTAGAAAAAAACCAATGCTGTATTCAACTGATAAACCATTTTTCTAGAACAACAAAGATACCCATCTGATGTCACTTTGTCGCAGCGACGTTGTTTTGACATGACGTACATTACATCGTCGTTATCAATATTTGCGGACAGCTCGAGTCGTGACGTTTTCGTGCTACAGTTGTACTCGCACAGAAAGTTCTATCACAATGCACATATTTATCCCCTACATGTATAATACATGTGGGTATACCGGAGTCAGGTTGTCCGTCCGTCCGTCTGTGCGTCCGTCCGTCCGTCACTAAACTTAACATCAGAGAAATATTGTTATAACTTCTATTTCCTTCATCCAAAATGCTTAATATTTCACACATGCATTCGTGTAAGGCTCTACTACCATGCTGTGCCAAATCCATGACCGTCCAAACCCCGCTGATCCCAAGGACAAGGTCAAATACTTAGTCTCTTTAAAAAACTGAACATCAGAGAAATATTATTATATCTTCTATTTCCTTCATCCAAAATGTTTAATATTTCACACATGCATTCCTGTAAGGCTCTACTACCATGCTGTGCCAAATCCATGACCGTCCAACCCCCGCTGATCCCAAGGTCAAGGTCAAATACTTAGTCTCTTTACAAAAATTAACATCAGAGAAATATTGTTATAACTTCTATTTTCTTCATCCAAAATGCTTAATATTTCACACTTGCATTCCTGTAAGACTCTACTACCATGCTGTGTCAAATCCACGACCGTCCACCCCCTTCTGATGCCAAGGTCAAGGTCACATACTTAGTCTCTTTACAAAACTTAACATCAGAGAAATATGTTATAACTTCTATTCCCTTCATCTAAAATGCTTAATATTTCACACATGGATTCCTGTAAGGCTCTACTACCATGCTGTGCCAAATCCACGATCGTCCAACCCCTGCTGATCACAAGGTCAAGTTCAAATACTTGGTCTCTTTACAAAACGTAACATCAGAGAAATATGTTATAACTTCTACTTCCTTCATTGAAAATTCTTAATATTTCACACATGCATTCCTCTAAGGTTGTACTAACATGCTGTGACAAATCTATGACCGTCCAACCCCCGCTGATCCCAAGGTCAAGGTGACTTAGTTAGTCTCTTTACAAAACTTAACATCAGAGAAATATGTTATAACTTCTATTTCTTTCATCGAAAATTCTTAATATTTCATGCATGCATTCCTCTAAGGCTCTACTATCATGCTGTGATAAATCCCCACTAATCTCGAGGTCAAGGTCACATACATAGTCTCTTTACAAAACTTAACATCAGAGAAATCGTTTATAACGTCTATTTCCTTGCTCGGATCTGCTTCACATTTCACACACGCATTGCTCCAATGGACCTCTACCACCCTGTGACAAATTCACGTTCGTGCCGCCCCCGCTAAGCCCAGAGTCAAGGTCACAAGCCCACACACTTAGGGGTACCTGGGCCCACGCGGGTGGGGGGTGTATTCCGTAAGCCTTGCTTACTGACCAATCTAGTTTATAAATAGTATAAGAAACAATGACAATTCGTTACAACGGCAAACATCGCCGGTAAATGATATTTTCCGACGTCATGTAAAGTCCACAGGTGGATGACTCGGACCTAGGACTCAATAATTGGCTCATTTGAAAAACTTTACCCCACCCACCGTTTCCATACACTATACAGTAAAGCCTTTTCAAGGTAGGTAAGGGCGTGGGGAAATGCCCTAGATAGGCTTAGTTTCGGGTTTGCTCAAACACCACACGTTTCTATTTTTCTGCTGATTTGCGGTCTGGCAAATAATAAATGCCTTAGGCCCCCAAATATATTCACTTTAAACATATGTGTTTAGTATATTGTTGGTTTCACACTTTTTAACTACCAATGTTAGAGAGATTTTTTTTCTTTCCGAAAGAATCCCACACACTGAGCTCCACCCATCGCCACCTGATTGGCTGTAGTATTTGTAATGCTCCAGTTTAGGTTTTCTCGTTGACGTCATTATTGATCATTCTGCGACTATAACAAAGGATATCCGAAAGTAAAGTTCACAGAAGTGTATGTCGAAATGTTGGGACGCAAATCCAAATAAACGCACGTTTTTAGATCATTCAAGGTTAGTGAATGCCGCTTATTAGTCACAAATTGTAACATCGGACTTACTGATGTTTATTTCAGTGATTCACGTCAATATGTTGGGACTGTAATGGGATTTCAGCCAGATTTTACACGTAGTTTATGCTCCCACAGCCAACAAAAACGTTAGTTGCAAACGGTAACTAATTGCAAGAGTTACCTTTGCAACTACAAAAGACATTCTTTCATACACACAAGTACCGCCTTGTCTTTCGTAGCTAATTTGCCCGTAACTATAACGAAATACTAAAAGCAGATGCTCGAAGTGAATATATTTGAAGACCTAAGACATTTATCGATTACCAGAGACATAAGTCAGCAGAAAAATCAAAATGTGTGGTGTTTGAGCGAAGCTCTTGCCTACCTTGAAAAGGCTATAGTGTCTATTGTACGGGAATTGGTGGGTGGGGTAACGGTTTACAAATGAGGCATTTATCGGGTCCTAGTTCTGAGTCTTTCACCTGTTGTAAAGTTAACCTCAGACACTCGTAATAAATTCCGTTGACTCTGTCCTACATATGATAATTTTTAATTATAGTTTATACACTATAATATTATTGGAGACTGTCATGCAGTTCTCCCAGTTTTGACAGATGTGGTTTTGTGGTGGCAGGCCTGATCTACATGTAGGTCAGTGTCCCAGCTAGCGAGAGTGCATGATCATTTTAGATATGCTAATTTTGACAATGGAATTATTGGTTAAATTATATAGTTCAAAGGTCGCAGGAGCAGGGAGTGACATCCGCTGTCCCGGGAATTCAGTTTTGCACAATGCGTAGTCAGCGTGGATGTTTCTGAGGATTCTTGACATACCCACCGCCGCCCCATCTCCTCCTTTGATTTTAAACATGTGCAGTTTGTTTACGTTTGAAGACAAGTCTTCGTAATAGTTTAAATTACAGCATTGAAACCTTCAGCTGTGCATGCCTATGTTGGGTTGGGGCTACTGCAACATAGGTTATGTCACAGACTATTTTGCCCCCTTTTCGATAAATTAATTCATATGTACATTTATGTGCGGCATCAGTTGAAACATTTGCCAGACTTGTTGATATATCATTCACTCGCCTGAAGCGACTCGTCCCAGTACGTACGCTCGACACGACATTCTGTACGCTCGTCTCACCTCATTATCGGCTCGCCAGTCGGTACACTCGACTGCCCTGGACGACCCACCTCTCTATAGTCCGAGTACGCTCGACTCGCCAGTCGGTTACGCTCGACTACCCTGCACCACATTCCTCATAGTCGGTACGCTCGACTCGCCAGTCGGTACGCTCGACTAATTTCGACGACTCACCTCTTTATAGTCGGTACGCTCGACTCGCCAGTCGGTACGCTTGACTCGCATTCGAGTTGTTAACTCAACTCAGATCTTTCTAGTCGTCCACTTGATGCACATCTTAGTTGTTAACTCAACTCAGCTCTTTCTAGTCGTATGCTCGACTCACCTCTTTCTAGTATTTCACTCAACTCGTCACCCTCTAGTCGTTTCACGCGAGTTATTAGCTCTACACATTCACTCCGCCATAGTCGTGCAAGAGAATAGCTACTGCATACGTCTCACCTCTTGCTCAGAGAAATCTGGTCTGGCACATGCGAGTCTGATGAAGCACAACACCAAATAGCAGGTAGCCCCCAATGAGGAGCCAAATATGTTAGATATGTGGTTTTGTAATATATACATGTATGATAGTACCGGTGCTATGTTAGCTTAATAAGATATTTCATGTTTTCTATATACAGTTGCATGATGTGGGGTTTGGTGGGTCAGAGGGATGGAGTGGGGTTATTGAGTATTTCAGATAACTGATAAAGGAAGGACAATACAAGTTACAGCATAATGATGATCTTCCTGCAAGTTTAGGTAATAGTCAATCGAGTAATCTGGTAATAGTGTATAAAGTGTAATATATGCACTTGTGTATTTATTATATGTGTCACTGTAAAATCTCAATTCATATACATTTATTGAATACCTGTTAATTCGTAACATATTTCGGTAAAGCTGCGATAATAACATTGCTCCACACACACTATCATGGCAAACCCAGGTAGAAAACATTGTCAAAAAATGCAATTCATTATTATATCTTTTGTGCAGAATAAAAATGTACCTAACGAAACCTAGCAGAATACTATTCTTTAATTCATACATATTACCACATATCGACTACTGTGCATCTGTTTGGGGAAGTTGCAGCATCGAGTCACTCTCTAAACTTCTTAAAGTACAGATGAAAGCAGCAAGAAGTATTTTGGATAAACCTATTGACTACCCCTCCGACAAACTGTTTAAGGAACTTAATTAGATGAAAATAGAAGAATCAAATAAAATATCAAAAATCAATTCAAATGTTTAAGTGCATGAATAACTTAATGCCCAAATTATCTAAACAATGCATTTAAACAAACAACAGCAATTCATGGGTTAAACTTAAGGTCAGCAGATAAAAACAATATATATCTACCAAAACCTAATATTGAACTATACAGGTCAACCTTCATCTATTCTGGAGCCAAAATATGGAATGATCTACCAGTGTATGTTAAAACTGCCAAGTCCGTGGAAGATTTTAAGAGCAAATACATAGTACATATTCATACAAGTACTCCAGCATGATTAGCTCTTAATTTAATACTCTTGTTCAGTTTCATCATATATATAAGAAAATCATACTCGTGCGATTGTTACATTGTGACTCATGTTTACATGTACTTGTATCATTATTATTTGTTAAATATACGTGTACTTGTAGATCGATAGATGATCTCAGGGAAGATTGGCTAGGCCAATTGAGCTTCTTCTATAAATAAAGACTATACTTACTTACTTACTTACTTACTTATTACTTACTTACTTACTTACACACTGGACTGAGTGATGGTCCCATCCATATTTCGAGCACAAATTACCGCTAATTTTTTGGTGTAAATATTGTAGTCGTGATAATAAAAATATATAAAAAAAATTCCCGTCTAGTGCATGAAATAAATTCAGTAAGTAGCATAGACTTTATGGTAAGTCATACGTTAAATATACTCGCCGGATGCTAATTAAACTATAAATGCCATTCGTTAATCAGGACCGGATTTGGATGGTCAATGGATATTCCTTTGAAAGTTTGCGATTTGACACGTACAGCAAAAACAAGCCGAATATTTTAAATTGCTAACTAAAAACAATTAATTGGGAAGCATGAAATCAATGTTCTGCGTTTGCCTAGAGCGAAAATAACACTTGAATGTTACCATGCAAATTCACTGTATATTTCATTCACTGGCGTCTTCCTTGCATCCAGCGCAGGAAAGGAATACTTAGTCTTGATATTTTATCAGAGAATAAAACAATGTATGTTTATTATATATGAACATTTGTTTGCCATTGAAACACAATGGAAAGTAAATTGTCAATATTTTACCATATTGATCAGTGCCAGAATTATTTTTCACCTTGCAAAATAGTTCCTTCTAAATCATCAGTAATTTGTTTATTTCATTAGTTGTGAGTGATTTACATAATTATATCATAAAAATGTTAGTTGATCATTTATATGTGGATATATGCCACTCGTTCCGACTAAGGTCGCGCAATATCGCATACTACGTAGCTCGTGCATATATCCACATATATAAACAAATATTAACCTATAAGTACTATATCTATAAACAAACCCCGTCCTTGTGATAATCATTGTACGAGGTTTCGGATTGTATGAAGATTTTTAAAGGAAATTATTTCCAATATCTGCAATACTTAACTTAAATTAGGTTAACACAATTATTCTAATTTTAAATCACCAATATAAATGCATCAGTTTTTTTGACGGCCGTTGCATACATATTTGGAAATTACTCAAATTTCGTAAAGAGGGGTTGTCGCGTGTAACGCAGGAGTAGGCTAAGATCTGTGTGTCAGAAGTTAAAAACATGCCAAACTCGCGTTTGTAGCTTGTAATGTTTCGGCGCTCATTGTTTGCGACTGACAGCATGATCAATACACGATCTACATTAGGACATTAATACTGAGACTTAGAGAACAGAACTGGCCAAAATAGAAAAGAAACGCATGTAGGAAATGTTTTATCCAACAGAGTTATCAGGGGCGGATCCATCATTCGGGGAAGGGGGGTTGTCCTATTTTCGAGCTCCACAGACTGAAGCGAGTATGCTAGGGGGGTCCGGGGGCATGCCCACTCCAGGACAAATTTTTGAAATCTAGATGTCCAGAAATGCACTTTCCTGTGACATTTAATTTCAGACTCCAACTGGTGGTAAACTGTGATCTATATAAACTCCTTGGCTGATCGGGGGGGGGGGGAGGGGGGTTGCAACCCCGGACCCCCCCTCCAGATCCGCCCCTGGAACTTGTACACATGTTTCACAGTTACAGTTTCGTATAATTTTGAATCAACTGTCGATGTAATAAACTATATGATATTTGAATGTGTTTTCCCAGACCAGAGTTGTCATGTCCGCATGATTGCAATACACGTACGATGGTATGGTGTAGGTTTATGACGTAGGGTCGATTATACTCAGGGAATTAGACTAAATAAAGAGGTGTGATAACTTGACTTTTATCTAATTACCCGGAAGTTTTCCGCCGTAGCCCAATCCATCCAACTGTCCAGACTGGCACACCTGCATATTGTTTTATTTCTGTACAAATTGTCTTAAGAACGACGTGAGCAGTTATCCAAGGGAGATAACTTGACTGCTGGTATGACAACAAAAGGGAACTACATTCTTTGTTGCCGATGTATTAAACACAGGTAGAAGTATTTTTTTATTATAAGAAACATTTACTGTAGTAGCCTCTTTCTTCGAAATAAAATAAAAGAACAATGTAAGCAGGCGTATTTATGGATATAAATAAAACATAAACTGCCATGTTTAAATTTTATTTAATGTCTACTTAAATTTATTTCCCAAAAACGCCATTTAATGCATACATATAGACACGACAATGACGCTAAATGTGACGTCTGCTTTGTCAAAACATAGCGAAAATTACACCGTCTTGTAACGTCATAACTGGTTAAGTCGCGTTTACCGATAAGGGAGGTTTTCGCTTGGCACGTCACATATATTGTACCACGTACATGTAATGCCTGATATATTGTACCACGTACATGTAATGCCTGATATATTGTACCACGTACATGTAATCCCTGATACAGTGTACCATGTACATGTAATACCGGATATATTATGTCATAATACCGGATATATTATGTCATGAACATGGAATCGCTGATATCCTTGATATATTATACCACGTACATGTAATGCCTGATATATTGTACCACATACATGTAATCCCTGATACAGTGTACCATGTACATGTCATATCGGATATATTATGTCATGAACATTGAATCGCTGATATCCCTGATATATTATACCACGTATGATACATGTACATGCAATGCCTGATATATTATACCACGTACATGTACATTTAATGCCTGATATATTATACCATGTATATGGAAGGTGTTCGAGCCAATTCCCACCCTTAAATATGAGCCGAATGAATGAATACCATGTACATGTAATACCTGATATATGCCTGATATATTATACCACGTAACATGTTACAATGTAATGCCTATTATTTTATTATACCACGACCCCACGTACATGAATACATGTATTTTTTTGGGGCTGATATATTATTACCACATACTGTAACATGTAATGACTGATATATTATACCACGTACATGTACAGTGTAATGACTTGATATATTATACCAGTACATGTACATGTAATGATATATTATACCTGTACATGTATACTGATATATTATACCACGTACATGTACATGTATGCCTGTATATTACCACGTACATGAATGACGATATATATTTACCACGTACATGTACATGTAATACCTGATATATACCACGTACACTGTACATGTAATGCTGAGATATATTATACCACGTACATGTACATGTATGCCTTATATATTATACCTCGACATGTAATGACGATATATTTTACCCACGTACATGTACAGAATACCTGATATATTATACCACATACAGAATGTCCTATATATTATACACGACAGTACATGTAATATGATATATTTATTACACGCAGTAATACTATATATTATACCACGTATGTCATGTAATACCTGATATATTTTACCACGTACATGTAATGACTGATATATTATACCACGTACATGTACATGTAATGCCTGATATATTATACCACTGTTGCGTACATGTAATCCTTGATATATTATACCATGTACATGAAATCCATGATATATTATACCACGTACATGTAATGCCTGATATATTATACCACATACATGTAATGCCTGATATATTATACCACGTTCATATAATGCCTGATATATTATACCACGTACATGTACATGTAATCCCTGATATATTATACCATGTACATGTAATGCCTGATATATTATACCACATACATGTAATGCCTGATATATTATACCACGTTCATATAATGCCTGATATATTATACCACGTACATGTACATGTAATCCCTGATATATTATACCATGTACATGTAATGCCTGATATATTATACCACGTACATGTACATGTAATCCCTGATATATTATACCACGTACATGTAATGCCTGATATATTATACCACGTGCATGTACATGTAATACCTGATATATTATACCACGTACATGTACATGTAATCCCTGATATATTATACCACGTACATGTAATCCCGGATATATTATACCACGTACATGTAATACCTGATATATTATATCACGTACATGTAATACCTGATATATTATATCACGTACATGTAATCCCGGATATATTATACCACGTACATGTAATACCTGATATATTATATCACGTACATGTAATACCTGATATATTATACCACGTACATGTAATGCCTGTGGGTGGCAGGTGGGAGCACGCGATGGGTAATTTAACGATCGGGGTTCATATTACAATATTCGTAATCCTATTTTACGGGAAGGGCCAAGTGACTTTGGTGTGGTATGGACCTGGCACCAGGTCGGGTTATTCTAATTTCAGGGCTGAATATATTTGTTCTCGATGTAAATATTCCGTTCTGATTTTGGGATTTTCCCCCCAATGCAGCAGGTTAAAATGGGATCGAACCCGTTTGCCCGGTCTTACATGACCTTAGCTGTCAATAGGCCGTTAAACACTGATAAACAAACATGTAATGCCTGATATATTATACCACATACATTAATCCCCGATACATTATACTCTGTACATGTAATGCCTGATATATTATACCACGTGCATGTACATGTAATGCCTGATATATTTACCACGTACATGTAATACCTGATATATTATACCATGTACATGTAATCCCTGATATATTATACCATGTACATATACATGTAATGACTGATATATTATACCACGTACATGTAATCCCTGATATATTATACCATGTACATGTAATGACTGATATATTATACCACGTACATGTACATGTAATGCCTGATATATTATACCACGTACATGTTAATGACCCTGTAGTATATTATCCACGTACATGTACATGTAATGACTGATATATTATAACCACGTACATGTACATGTATGCTGAATATATACCACGTACATGTATACCTGATATATTATACCACGTACATGTACATGTAATGACTGATATATTATCCACCGTACTGTACATGTAATGACCTGATATATTATGCCACGTACATGTTCAGTGTATTGCTGATATATTAAATACCACGTTACATGTAATATCCTGATATATTATACCACGTACATGTACATGTAATGACTGATATATTATACCACGTACATACCACGTACATGTACATGTAATGACTGATATATTATACCACGTACATGTACATGTAATGACCTGATATATTATACCACGTACATGTAATGACTGATATATTTATATACACGTACATGTACATGTAATGTCTGATATATTATACACGTACATGTACTGTATTGCCTGATATATTATACCACATACATGTACATGTAATGACTGATATATTATACCACGTACATGTACATGTAATGACTGATATATTATACCACGTACATGTCATGACTGATATATTATACCTCGTACATGGTAGGACTGATATATTTACACGTACATGTATTGTATAACGGAGGTTGGTACAGTCAATGTTAATGTAATACCTGTATTATACCATCGTAGTACATGTAATGACTGATATATTATACCACGTACATGTAATGACTGATATATTATACCACGTACATGTACATGTAATACCTGATATGTTATACCACGTACATGTACATGTAATGCCTGATATATTATACCACGTACATGTACATGTAATGCCTGATATATTTACCACGTACATGTAATACCTGATATATTATACCACGTTCATGTAATGCCTGATATTCAACCAGGAACATGGAATCCCTGATATATTGTACCATGTACATGTAATGCTTAATATATTATAAGTTATTGTGATTCTACACAGGCTATATGGTGTGGAGGTATGTTCACCCGAGGCGATACCGCAGATCCTGTATTTGGCCGTATAAACATCTCTTCTTTTGATCTTTGCGTTTTTTCAGGAAGAAAAATAATCCGAGATTCGATTTTCTACCGTCAGTCTTAATATAAAGGCGTAAATGAACATTTTGTTTGTTTATTAAACGAAAACAAACTAAATATGGAGTAAGAAATCCATCGAAAACGACTTTATGACAGTTTTTTATATCGTGTAATTTAATTTATATTCCACTGCTCTATCGATCTGCTCTCCCTTTGGCGCCTCTAGGATAATGCGACTGGTTCCCAAACATTCGCTGTCATTGCTACGCCGCGGTTTCGTGCGTGGAACCCATAGTTTGTGACCTAAATATAGCCGTGTCACGAAGGCAAGCGTGTTGAGATTTGAAAAGCAATTTTCGTTATTTTGGCTAATTTTTTGCTCATATTTTGATCAGCGAAGAATATTTATGGAAAAATAAACAATAAAGACTGGTTTTGAGTGTACAATTTGTTACTTGTATTGATCAATTCGGGGTTTTATTGTGTTTAGTGAGGAATACAATTCGCAATCGGTAGACGCTTGCAAAATGTGTCTTCATTGGACACGAGGAGCCGGAGGGGAATCGCAATTCCTGTATGTCCGACGGCCTTGGCAGGTCATATCATATATATGACCAGGCAAGCTAGCCAATCAAAAGCCGAGAAACTTATCTGCGGTATGACAATGTACCATGTACATGTAATGCCTGATATATTATATCATGTACATGTAATCTGATATATTATACATGTACATAAATGCCTGATGATATTTATATCATGTACATGTATTCCCTGATAATAATATACCATGTAACATGTAATCCCTGATATATTATACCATGTACATAATAATTCCCCGAACATTAAATAACATGTACATGTAATCCTGAATATATTTATACCATGAACATGTAGTGCTGATATATTATAGCCATGTACCCATGTATCCCTGATATATTATTACCATGTACATGTAATGCCTGTATATTATAATCTTGTACCATTTGTAATACTGATTATATTATACCATGTACTTGTAATCCCTGATATATTATACCATGTACATATAATTTCCCGATAACATTATTTCCATGTACAGTAATGCCATGATATATACCATACTGTAATCCTGATATATTATACCATGTACATGTAATCCCTGATATATTTTACCATGTACATGTATGATATTATTTACCATGCATAATATATACCATGTAACCCTGTAATACCTGAATTATACCATGTACATGTAATCTGATATTATATTACATGTCATGTACATGTAATGCCTGTATATTATACCATGTCATGTAATACTGATATATTATACCTTGTACATTGTAATGACTGATATATTTACATGTACATATACCTGTCTTGTACATGTAATTGCTGATATATTACCATGTACATGTACATCCCTGAATATATTTTACCATGTACATGTAATATGATATATTATACCTTGTAATTATCCAGAATAATTACCAGTACATGTAATGCCCTGATATATTATACCATACGTAATACCATGTACATGTAATCCCTGATATACTGTATTATAATCCCCGATACATTATATCATGTACATGTAATGCCTGATAGTATACCATATACCATGTACATGTAATGACCTGTATATTATACCATGTAACATGTAATGTATGCCTGATATATTATACCATGACATGTTATCCCTGATATATTATCCATGTACATGTACCTGCGATATTTATACCTGTACTGTAATGCTGATATTATTACCATGTACATGTAATCCGATCCATTATATCATGTACATGTATGCTGATTATATACCATGTATGTAATGATGATATATTTTACCACGTAATGTAATGATGATATAATACCACGATACATGTATGAACTGATATATTATACCATGTACATGTAAATGCCTGTACATATATATACCATGTACATGTAATCTGATATATTATATACATGTACATGTATGCCTGATATATTATACCATGTACATGTAATGCTGATATATATATGTACATGTAATCGATAACCATATATTATGTACATGTATTGCCTGTATATACCATGTAATGTATATGACCTGATAATATAACCGTACATGTATGACCTGATATATATACCATGTAATGTATGCTGAATTATACATGTACATGTATCCCCCTGATAATATATACCTGTACATGTAATGCTGATATATATACATGTACATGTAGAATGCCTGATATATTGTATCTGATACCTGTATCCTGTATACCGAGTGCCTCAAAAGTTTTGATGAGTGTTCTTTTGTATCTTTTGAATTTATGGAGCAATAATTTTTTCTTTTTGCCTCAATTTGAATACACGTCTGTCGAATATGTTTGATATGTTTCTTGGAAAATAGGCAGTACAGATGTGACATACTTATGTATTTTTACTATAGCAACCCCTGTTTGGGTGATGTGGCCTAACTTCATATTTAATCATTATATATTACTGTAATTTCAAAATAATTTTCAGGGATAACGACATATAAACTTACTAATATTATACGTTGTACATGTAATCAGACGCTGGATGAAGAGAGACAGAGCCACGGTGAGCTGCGGGTCAAGTTCCAGAAACAGACACTGGAGTACGCGGACACAAAGGGTCAGGTGAAGATGGACAACTACAGGGTGGAGAACTATGACAGGATCAAAGGGTAGGCATGTCATCGCTGTTACAGCTTCACCTCTCAGAGGTGGCAATTTTCAGGATGTATCCATATATCAGGATTTGAGGTTCCTGATAATGGCAAAAAAATACTAATGTTTCAACATGGGAAGCACACATTGGGTGCAAAAATATATTTGTTTAGCCAGTTTCAGGATTTGGCATTTGGAACTGTTCCCACCTCTGCTTCTGGAGGACAATGTTGGGATGTGTATTTATCTGGGTCAGTGTGTATACAGAAAACACATGGCAAGGTAACTGATATTACCAGTTACCTTGCTGTACATACTATCAGTTACCTTGCTGTACTGTGTGTTGACTGTATGCATACTATCAGTTACCTTGCTGTACTGTGTGTTGACTGTATGCATACTATCAGTTACCTTGCTGTACTGTGTGTTGACTGTATACATACTATCAGTTACCTTGCTGTACTGTGTGTTGACTGTATGCATACTATCAGTTACCTTGCTGTACTGTGTGTTGACTGTATATATACTTTCAATTACCTTGCTGTGTGTTGACTGTATGCATACTATCAGTTACCTTGCTGTACTGTGTGTTGACTGTATACATACTATCAGTTACCTTGCTGTACTGTGTGTTGACTGTATACATACTATCAGTTACCTTGCTGTACTGTGTGTTGACTGTATACATAATATCAATTACCTTGCTGTGCTGTGTTGACTGTATACATACCTGTGGGTGGCAGGTGGGAGCACGCGATGGGTAATTTAACGATCGGCATTCATCCTTACCGGAATTTCGACTGGCGACCTGGTTTGGCCCTCACATATGTCTTTGGCATTTTGTATGTGACAGTTGAATCTGGTTATACCCCTTATGTGAGTATTACGATTATTCGTAATCCTATTTTAGGGGAATGGGCCAAGTGACTTTGGTGTGGTATGGACCTGGCACCAGGTCAGGTTATTCTAATTTCAGGGCTGAATATATTTTATCTCGATGTAAATACTGTACTGTATGTTGACTGTATACATATTATCATTATCAGTTACCTTGCTGTACTGTGTGTTGACTGTATACATACTATCAGTTACCTTGCTGTACTGTGTGTTGACTGTATACATACTATCAGTTACCTTGCTGTGTGTTGACTGTATACATACTTTCAGTTACCTCGCTGTACTGTGTGTTTACTGTATGCATACTATCAGTTACCTTGCTGTACTGTGTGTTTACTGTATACATACTTTCAGTTACCTCGCTGTACTGTGTGTTGACTGTATACATACTATCAGTTACCTTGCTGTGCTGTGTGTTGACTGTATACATAGTATCAGTTACCTTGCTGTACTGTGTGTTGACTGTATGCATACTATCAGTTACCTTGCTGTACTGTGTGTTGACTGTATACATAGTATCAGTTACCTCGCTGTACTGTGTGTTGACTGTATACATAGTATCAGTTACCTTGCTGTACTGTGTGTTGACTGTATACATACTATCAGTTACCTTGCTGTACTGTGTGTTGACTGTATACATAGTATCAGTTACCTCGCTGTACTGTGTGTTGACTGTATACATAGTATCAGTTACCTTGTTGTACTGTGTGTTGACTGTATACATAGTATCAGTTACATTGATGTGTGTTGACTGTATACATACTATCAGTTACCTTATTGTACTGTGTGTTGACTGTATACATAGTATCAGTTACCTTGTTGTACTGTGTGTTGACTGTATACATAGTATCAGTTACCTTGTTGTACTGTGTGTTGACTGTATACATAGTATCAGTTACCTTGTTGTACTGTGTGTTGACTGTATACATAGTATCAGTTACATTGATGTGTGTTGACTGTATACATAGTATCAGTTACCTTGTTGTACTGTGTGTTGACTGTATACATACTATCAGTTACCTTGTTGTACTGTGTGTTGACTGTATACATAGTATCAGTTACCTTGTTGTACTGTGTGTTGATTGTATACATACTATCAGTTACCTTGTTGTACTGTGTGTTGACTGTATACATACTATCAGTTACCTTGTTGTACTGTGTGTTGACTGTATACATACTATCAGTTACCTTGTTGTACTGTGTGTTGACTGTGTACATACTATCAGTTACCTTGTTGTACTGTGTGTTGACTGTATACATACTATCAGTTACCTTGATGTGTGTTGACTGTATACATACTTTCAGTTACCTTGCTGTGTGTTGACTGTATACATACTATCAGTTACCTTGCTGTACTGTGTTGACTATACATACTATCAGTTACCTTGTTGTGCTGTGTGTTGACTGTATACATACTATCAGTTACCTTGTTGTGCTGTGTGTTGACTGTATACATACTATCAGTTACCTTGCTGTACTGTGTTGACTGTATACATGCTTTCATTTACCTTGCTGTGTGTTGACTGTATGCATACTATCAGTTACCTTATTGTACTGTGTGTTGACTTGCCTTGCTGTGTGGTGACTGTATACATACTATCAGTTACCTTGATGTGTGTTGACTGTATACATACTATCAGTTACCTTGCTGTACTGTGTGTTGACTGTATACATACTTTCAGTTACCTTGCTGTACTGTGTGGTGACTGTATACATACTATCAGTTACCTTGATGTGTGGTGACTGTATACATACTATCAGTTACCTTGCTGTACTGTGTGTTGACTGTATACATACTTTCAGTTACCTTGCTGTGTGTTGACTGTATACATACTATCAGTTACCTTGCTGTACTGTGTTGACTGTATACATACTTTCATTTACCTTGCTGTGTGTTTACTGTATGCATACTATCAGTTACCTTGCTGTATTGTGTGTTGACTGTATACATAGTATCAGTTACCTTGCTGTACTGTGTGTTGACTGTATACATAGTATCAGTTACCTTGCTGCACTGTGTGTTGACTGTATACATAGTATCAGTTACCTTGCTGTACTGTGTGTTGACTGTATGCATACTATCAGTTACCTTGCTGTACTGTGTGTTGACTGTATACATACTATCAGTTACCTTATTGTACTGTGTGTTGACTGTATACATAGTATCAGTTTACCTTGCTGTACTGTAGTTGCCTGGATGCATAGTATCAGTTATCTTGTTGTACTGTGTGTTGACTGTATGCATAGTATCAGTTACCTTGCTGTACTGTGTGTTGACTGTATGCATAGTATCAGTTACCTTGCTGTACTGTGTGTTTGACTGTATGCATACTATCAGTTACCTCAGCTGTACTGTGTTGACTGTACATTACTATCATTACCTCGCTGTACTGTGTGTTGACTGTATACATGCTATCAGTTACCTCGCTGTACTGTGTGTTGACTGTATACATGCTATCAGTTACCTCGCTGTACTGTGTGTTGACTGTATACATACTATCAGTTACCTTGCTGTACTGTGTGTTGACTGTATACATACTATCAGTTACCTCACTGTACTGTGTGTTGACTGTATACATACTATCAGTTACCTTATTGTACTGTGTGTTGACTGTATACATAGTATCAGTTACCTTATTGTACTGTGTGTTGACTGTATACATACTATCAGTTACCTTGCTGTACTGTGTGTTGACTGTATACATAGTATCAATTACCTTGCTGTACTGTGTGTTGACTGTATACATAGTATCAGTTACCTCGCTGTACTGTGTGTTGACTGTATGCATACTATCAGTTATCTTGTTGTACTGTGTGTTGACTGTATACATAGTATCAGTTATCTTGTTGTACTGTGTGTTGACTGTATGCATAGTATCAGTTACCTTGCTGTACTGTGTGTTGACTGTATGCAAATAGTACAAGTTACCTTGCTGTACTGTGTGTTGACTGTATACATAGTATCAGTTACCTTGCTGTACTGTTGTACTGTGTGTTGACTGTATACATAGTATCAGTTACCTTGCTGTACTGTGTGTTGACTGTATACATAGTATCAGTTACCTTGCTGTACTGTGAGTTGACTGTATACATGGTATCAGTTATCTTGTTGTACTGTGTGTTAACTGTATACATAGTATCGGTTACCTTGCTGTACTGTGTGTTGACTGTATACATATAGTACCTTGCTGTACAGGTGTGTTTGACTGTCTACATAGTATCAGTTTACCTTGCTGTACTGTGGTGTTAGACTGTTATGCACACTATCATTTACCTTGCTGTACTGTGTGTTGACTGTATACATACTATCAGTTACCTCGCTGTACTGTGTGTTGACTGTATACATACTATCAGTTACCTTGCTGTACTGTGTGTTGACTGTATGCATACTATCAGTTACCTTATTGTACTGTGTGTTGACTGTATACATAGTATCAGTTACCTTGCTGTACTGTGTGTTGACTGTATACATACTATCAGTTACCTTGCTGTACTGTGTGGTGACTTTATACATAATTTCAGTTACCTTGCTGTGTGTTGACTGTATACATACTATCAGTTACCTTGCTGTACTGTGTGTTGACTGTATGGCATACTATCAGGTTACCTTGGCTGTACTGGTGTTTGGCTGTATACATACTATCAGTTACCTTGTTGTGTGTTGACTGTATACATACTATCAGTTACCTAGTTGTACTGTGTGTTGACTGTATACATACTATCAGTTACCTTGTTGTACTGTGTGTTGACTGTATACATACTATCAGTTACCTTGTTGTGTGTTGACTGTATACATACTATTAGTTACCTTGTTGTACTGTGTGTTGACTGTATACATACTATCAGTTACCTTGCTGTACTGTGTGTTGACTGTATACATACTATCAGTTACCTTGTTGTACTGTGTGTTGACTGTATACATACTATCAGTTACCTTGTTGTACTGTGTGTTGACTGTATACATACTATCAGTTACCTTGTTGTACTGTGTGTTGACGTGTATACAAATACTATCTTGTTACCTTGCTGTACTGTGTGTTGACTGTATACATACTATCATTTACCTTGAAAGTACTGTGTTTTGACTGATACTACTATCAGTTACCTTGTTGTACTGTTGTGTTGACTGTATACATACATCAGTTACCTGGCAGTCTTGATGTTATTGTAACCATACATCAGTACCTGGTACTGTGTGTTGACTGTATACATTACTACAGTTACCTTGCCTGTACTGTGTGTTGACTGTACATACTATCATACCTTGCTGTACTGTGTGATGACTGTATGCATACATCAGTTACCCTCGCAGTGCTGTGAGTACTATACATCTATCATTACCCTTGCTGTGCTGTGTTGACTGTGAAACATACTTTCAGTTCACCTTGTGTGTTTTGGAACTGTATGCATGGCTATACATTACCCCCTCCTGTCCTGTGATTTGACTATAAAACAATAATTCAGTTACCTGCTCGTGCTGTGTTGACTGTAAACATATTTTCAGACACCCTTGAATAAAGGGTTGTTGGAACATCATACTATCAGTTACCTTCGCTGTACTGTGTGTTGACTGTATGCATCTATCATACCCTGCCTGTTACGTCTGTGCTGTGTTGTTGACGGGTATGACATACTATCAGTTACCTTGCTGTACTGTGGTTGACTGTACATAATATCAGTTACCTTGCTGTACTGTGTACTATACAAAATTTAAAAATTAAATTTTTCAAAAAAAGTACCTTTTGCAGTACGGTGTGTTGGACTGATGTAAACGAGTGACTGTATGGCATGAATCATTTACCTTTCGCTGTACTGTGTGTTGACTGTAATACATAATATCAGTGAACCTGTTGCGGATGCTGTGGTTTGACTGTACATACTCAAGACCCCTTGATGTTGTGTTAACTGTACATATTATCAGTTACCTCTGTACTGTGTGAAGACTGTTATGCAAACTATCATTACCTCGCTGTATTGTGTGTGAACTGTATACATATATCAGTTACCTTGCTGTACTGTGTGTTACTGTATACATACTATACTTGATGTGTGTTGACTGTATGCGCTATCAATACATGTTGTACTGTGTTGTGACTGTTTATGCATGTGTTAACTGTATACATAGTACAGTTACCTTGCTGTACTGTGTGACTGTATGCATACTATCAGTTACCTCGTTGACTGTGTGTTAACTGTACTTCAGTGTACTACTATGCTACTATCAGTTTACCTCGCTGTACTGTGTGACTGTATCATACTACAATTACCTCGCTGTACTGGTGTTACTATCACTATCAGTTACCTTGCTGTGCTGTGTTGACTGTATACATACTTTCAGTCACCTTGATGTGTTTTGACTGTATGCATGCTATCAGTTACCTCGTTGTGCTGTGTGTTAACTGTATACATAATATCAGTTACCTTGCTGTACTGTTTGTTGACTGTATACATACTTTCAGTTACCTTGATGTGTGTTGACTGTATGCAGACTATCAGTTACCTTGCTGTACTGTGTGTTGACTGTATGCATACTATCAGTTACCTTGCTGGGTGATGACTGTATACATAATATCAGTTACCTTTATGTGTGCTGACTGTATACATAATATCAGTTA
This sequence comes from Conchocele bisecta, assembly GCA_029237695.1. NCBI lineage: Eukaryota > Metazoa > Mollusca > Bivalvia > Lucinida > Thyasiridae > Conchocele > Conchocele bisecta. Next base: position 95,261,125 of record CM055265.1, on the reverse strand, counting down.
CCTTGCTGTACTGTGTGTTGACTGTATACATAATATCAGTTACCTTGCTGTACTGTGTGTTGACTGTATACATAATATGAGCCGCGTCGCGAGAAAACCTGTCTTCGGGAAATTCTTGGTCAAATTAACATTTTTTTACTGTGACAATGGTATTTGTATGATGAATTGAATGCTTTTCATTTGATCACGATATTTTCAATATTCATTAAGATATTATATTTTATACAACACCACTATTCAGGTCGTTTGAACAAATGAGACATCACGTAAAAGCGACGTCAAAACAACATTACAGTATCTACGTATCTACCGGTACACATAGCGTATACGCCAAAGACAAACCGGCAAGTTCATGTACCAGCAAGTATAAACGTGTGCGCGTGTACGGCGGATTCGGTATGCGGATTTCTTGACTTGCCTTGTTTACTGAGCGTTTTAATAATTTATAATTGTAGAAAACCACAGAAGTATATGAAACAGACAGTAATATTTACTGTCCAGGTATGCCATTTCTGTATTGATTAACTGGTTGTTTCATTGGGCTATACGACAGTTCAGCAAATACAGATGGGAATACACTTGTAAATGGGGAGGACAATACGTTCAATATTAAAGGTACATGCTCACTCAGTAGGCACACACTGTTTTTAGCTCACCTGAGCGAAGCTCATGTGAGCTATTGTTACCGCAATGTGTCCGTCGTCCGTCGTCCGTCGTCGTCGTCCGTCGTCGTCCGTGAACATTTTCAAACGTCTTCTCCTCAGTAACCATTGGGCCTATAGTCACCAAACTTCATGATCATGGTCCTTAGGTAGGGGGATTACAAAATTGTTAAAATGACGTCGTTGCGTAATCCAAGATGGCCGCCGTCTAAAAATAGCACAAATTCTTCAAAAATCTTCTTCTCAAGAACCGCCAACAGGATTTCGACAACACTTGGTAGGAATGATCGATGTACAATGCTCTTTCAAAGTTGTTAAAATGGTGACCCTGGGGTCAAAACTGGGCGTGGCCCGTGGTGTCAAATTTGGGTAAAATTTTATTTTTGACCGAATATGGTCAAGTCATATATCGAATTGTAGGTATCAAAGAGGCGATCACTCTGGTGCATTTTTTGTCGAAATCTGATGGTTATGTCATCCAAGATGGCCGCCGAAAGGTCAAAAGGTCGTTCTTTTATTAGAGATTTCAAAATTCTTCTTCACATGAATCGCTTGGCCCATGGTAGCCAAACTTAAAAGTTATGGTCCATGGGTGAAGCCTTTTCAAATTTGTTAAAATGGAGGTCATCGCTAATCCAAGATGGCCGCCGTCTAAAAATAGCATAAATTCTTAAAAAATCTTCTCATGAACCGCCAGCCGGATTTCGACGAAACTTGGTAAGAATGATCAATGTACAATGCTCTTTCAAAGTTGTTAAAATCGTGATCCCGGGGTCAAAAATGGGCGTGACCCGTGGGGTCAAATTGGGGTCAAATTTTATTTTTGACCGAATATGGTCAAGTCATATATCGAATTGAAGGTATCAAAGAGGCGATCACTCTGGTGCATTTTTTGTCAAAGTTTTATGGTTATGTCATCAAAGATGGCCGCCGAGAGGTCAAAAGGTCGTTCTTTTATTAGAGATTTCAAAATTCTTCTTCACATGAACTGCTTGGCCCATGGTAGCCAAACTTAAAAGTTATGGTCCACGGGTGAAGCCTTTTCAGATTTGTTAAAATGGAGGTCATCGCTAATCCAAGATGGCCACCGTCTAAAAATAGCATAAATTCTTAAAAAATCTTCTTCTCATGAGCCGCCAGCCAGATTTCGCCGAAACTTGGTAGGAATGATCAATGTACAATGCTCTTTCAAAGTTGGTAAAATGGTGACCCCGGGGTCAAAAATGTGCGTGGCCCGTGGGGTCAAATTTTATTTGTGACCGAATATGGTCATGTTATATATCAAATCGAAGGTATCAATGAGGCGATCACTCTGGTGAATTTTTTATCGAAATCTGATGGTTATGTCATCCAAGATGGCCGCCGAAGGTCAAAAGGTCGTTCTTTTATTAGAGATTTAAAAATTCTTCTTCACATGAACCGCTTGGCCCATTGTAGCCAAACTTCACAGTTATGGTCCATGGGTGAAGCCTTTTCAGATTTGTTAAAATGGAGGTCATCGCTAATCCAAGATGGCCGCCGTCTAAAAATAGCACAAATTCTTAAAAAATCTTTTTCTCATGAACCACTGGCCGGATTTCGACGAAACTTGGTAGGAATGATCGATGTACAATGCTCTTTTAAAGTTGTGAAAATGGTGACCCCGGGGTCAAAAATGGGCGTGGCCCGTGGGGTCAAATTTTATTTTTGACCGAATATGCTCATGTCATATATCAAATTGAAGGTATCGATGAGGCGATTGCTCTGGCGCAATATTTGTCAGAATCGGATGATTATGTCATATGGCCGCCAAAAGATCCATTTATTTGAGATTTTGAACGTCTTTTTCTCAGGAACCACATGGCCGATGCTGGCCAAACTTCATAGGAAGTTCCGATCCTTGGGTGAAGCATTTTCAGATTTGGTAAAATGAGAGTCATCACTTAATCCAAGATGACCGCCGTCTAAAAATATCACAATTTTTTTAAAACACATGAACTCAATGTCACATTCTCCTCTGGTGTTCATGGAGTCAGGTGAGCGAATTAGGGCCATCATGGCCCTGTTGTTTATAGATAGTTTTGTATATTCTATAGATATGAAATTTTCAGGCAGAAACATTAATTTCACCATCAAACACGACGTACTGATTGGCATTACTATACAATTTATATCAGACATAAATTTCCACACTGATATATGGGGCGATAACAATGTTTCCTTAAAATGTTAACAGACATTACATTTTATTCTCTGTATTTATTTTTTGATGTGTAATGATCATACTTTAGATCTGTCGAAATATTATTTTTTCAGGTGACGCATTTAATTAGTACAAATAAATAAATAAACAAGAAGGTCATGATTCGCTCACCTGACTCCATGAACACCAGAGGAGAATGTGACATAGAGTTCATATGTGCGATTTTTAGATGGCGGTCATCTTGGATTAAGTGATGACTCATTTTACCAAATCTGAAAATGCTTCACCCAAGTATCTTAACTTACTATGAAGTTTGGCCAGCATCGGCCATGTGGTTCCTGAGAAAAAGACGTTCAAAATCTCGAATAAATGGACCTTTTGGCGGCCATCATGGATGACATAATCATCCGATTCCGACAAATATTGCACCAGAGCAATCGCCTCATCGATACCTTCAATTTGATATATGACATGAGCATATTTGTCAAAAATAAAATTTGACCCCACGGGCCATGCCCATTTTTGACCTCGGGGTCACCATTTTAACACCTTTGAAAGAGCATTCTACATCGATCATTCCTACCAAGTTTCGTCGAAATCCGGCTGGCAGTTCATGAGAAGAAGATTTTTTAAGAATTTGTGCTATTTTTAGAAGGCGGCCATCTTGGATTAGCGACGACCTCCGTTTTAACAAATATGAAAAGGCTTCACCCATGGACCATAACTGTGAAGTTTGGCCACCATGGGCCTAGAGGTTCGTGTGAAGAAGAATTTTGAAAATCTCTAATAAAAAAACGACCTTTTGACCTTTCGGTGGCCATCTTGGATGACATGACCATCCAATTTCGACAAAAAATGTATCAGAGCGATCGCCCCTTTGATACCTTCGATTTGATATAGACATGATCATATTCGGTCAAAAATAAAATTTGACCCCAATTTGACCCCACGTGCCACGCCCATTTTTGACCCGGTGGTCACCATTTTAACAACTTTGAAAGAGCATTGTACATCAATCATTCCTACCAAGTTTCGTCAAAATCCGGTTAGCGGTTCATGAGAAGAAGATTTTTGTCGCGCCCGCTTGCGGAAAGCGCGATATAGTCGGCACTTTAGCGTACGTACACGGTTAAAGTTTTTGATTAAAGTTTTTGGTTAAAGTTTTTTGGTTAAAGTTTTTCGTAATACTATATCTCTGCAACTTACCTATATCTTTGCCCATTACCTTGAAACTTGCGCAGGCTGATCTGGGTCTGCACTAGACGCAGCAGCCGTAGGAGCCGTAGGAGCCGTAGGAGCCGTAGGCCACTTGTTCCTCCAGTCAGAGCCACACATATAAACACTGTCTAAGTCAGTCTTGTCATTACAGTTGTATTGACAAAACGTACTTAGAATAGCACAATTCACTCTGGTCAAGGGGTTTATCGAAAGTTGTTTCTCCGAATATAATCACGTAGTTCTCCCTATGGCCTCATTGGCTGACAGATACAGATGCTGACATGTGTGTTTGTTATATGATATTTCTCCTACATGAGTGTGTTGTGTGCTCGTTATATGGTAATTCTCCCACATGATTTTGTATCATTATATATACATATGATAATTAATACCATTTTATACACTGATATACAAAGTGAATAGTAATAACATATTGCAGAAAATACAACTGGGTGTACTACATGGATATGTCAGAGGGGTCCGGAAATATTATTCTATTCATTTAGTAATTGCACATACTTGTATGACGGTTTTGTAACAAGAGTGGTCCATTACATGTACATGTCATATTCTATATGTATGCTTTTGCATTATATCTATATACCCTCATACATTTTCGCATGTGGTCTCCTTTCGAGTATGAGGGTGGAAAAACACGTACATGTATATGTATTCACACATCCGGCAACCCACACCAGGCTTCCATCTCGATCATACATGTACCTAGAAGGTGGAAAATTGTCGGGACAAAGGCTGAACAATTGCAAATCAATAGCGTAAGCTGAAGGATCTATACACACAATATACATGTATTATACTTGATGTTATGCTAATACTACAACCTGAAAGTCTGACGAATGTTGTAAGCATATTTTAATTAATGAGCTATTCTTGTTTCCCAAATGAAATACTATATGTGGCCCGACACGAAGGGGTGTGGGGGGGGGGGGGGGTTGGAGGGGGCTTGATGAGTGGTTTTGATCGGTGTGGAGAGGGGTCAAAATATTTTGTTAGAGACATCAACAGTATTTCATTAACTCGTTAGCGAACAGCGTAGGTTCTGATCGGGCGGCGCGAATGCGCATGCTCATCTGGGGCTACGCTGGCCACGGAATTCGACAATTTGTTATCGTGGCAGGACACATATGTACAGATTTGTTAAGTATCTCATGTATGAAAATTACAGTTTAATTACAGTCGAACTTCGATGGGTCGAACCCTGGTAAACTCGTCAGCCATGCTTGCCTCGAACTAGCCTTTAGGTCCCGGCAGAATTCCTATATAAATACGTTAAAACTACCCGGTATAGGTCGAACTTGTGAAAGTCGAACAACCCTCAATGCCTCGAATCGCTGTCACGCCCGGTCGTGTATAAATCCACTATAAACACCACAAAAACTCGAACATGTCAGACGATTGTCTCCAGATTAGTTGATTGACTTTCACACCTATTGTTAACCGGTTGTCAAACAAATCTCAAGTGGTCATTTGAGCGTATACAATAACGGCAGTCATTAATGACCCAAGCATCTGGCCTTTTAAGTTGTAAATCAACATGAACTGTTTTTACTATGATCAGTAATGAGTGTGATGTGTCATCCGATTTATTCGCCATATAAGCAAAACATATTTTACAGATCATCAGACTCGTAATAATGTCTACCACAAATGCACTAGTTACGACCGAGCAATCCGAGGAAGGACCCGGTTCTGCCGGGGGGATATTCGGATCGGTTAGCGACACTGTGCTATCTGGATCGGCTACGGGGAAATCTGGCATGAAACGTAAATTGACTACTAAGACAATTGAAGAAAAATACCAGGCTATCATGGAAGTGGAGAAAGGCCACAAATCGAAAGCGGAGATCGCGAAAATGTACAACGTTCCGAGAAATACACTCTCTGGTTGGATTAAGAAAGCTGACACAATCAAAGATGGTTTCACGAAGTTTGGGCCGAAACGCAAATTCATGCGTAGTGGTGGCGAATTTACAGAACTGGAGACAGCGTTATTGAAGTGGTTTACGGAGGTACGCGACAAAGAAGTGTATCGATTTCCGGGCCTATTCTGCTTGAAAAAGCGGGCTTTTTCGCAGAGAAATTTGAAATTAACAATTTCAAACAGTCAACTGGATGGCTAGACAGATTCAAAGAACGCCATGCGATTTCCTTTAAGAAAGTTTGTGGGGAATCGAAAGCTGTCGACATGACGTCAAAGTCAATTGAAGATTGGGATCGACTTCTCTCGGGAATAACGAAGAAGTACACTCCGCGGGATATCTACAATGCGGACGAGACCGGCATGTTTTACAAGTTACAGCCAGACAAAACTATGGAGTTTAAGAACGTCGACTGTCACGGGGGCAAGCGAAGCAAGGAACGACTCTCCGTTCTTGTCTGTGCGAACATGGACGGAACCGACAAAATTCCGTTGCTGGTGATCGGCAAAGCAGCAAAACCACGCTGTTTCAAGGGTGTTAAGAATCTCCCGACAGACTACGAGAACCAGCGGCGGGCATGGATGGACGGCAACCTGTTCGGGGCCTGGGTCAACAAACTGGATCGTAAATTCACAAAACAGAAACGAAAGATCGCGCTGGTGATTGACAACTGTCCCGCTCATCCAAAGTCACTATGTCGGCAACAGACGTCCATCGAATTGATATTCCTTCCACCAAACTCGACGAGCAAGACCCAGCCAATGGACCAGGGTATTATCTACACGCTGAAACAATATTACAAGAAACGGGTAATAATGAAGCAGCTTGCGGCTATAGATGCGAACCGGGTATTCAGTATCAACGTACTCGACGCCATGTACATGATGAAGCAAGCCTGGTCAATGGTGACGCCGAAAACGATCGCCAACTGCTTCAAACACGCCAATTTCGTCGTGGAGTCAGGGGAGACAACTACAATGGACGACGAGGACTCCGACGATGACGTTCCCCTAGCACAGCTAGTTCAACTACGACTCCCCAATATGGAGGCATTCATGAACACTAATCTTCAACTGCCTACATGCGCCGAAGCAAGCGACGACAGCATCATCAGTGACATAATCGCCGCGAGATCCGCCGACAACGAAGACGTCGCCGAGGATGACGTTGATGATGATGACGTCATGCCACCGCCACCGCCCACCATCAGTGAAGGACTACGGGCATATGAGGTTCTGCAGTCTTTACTGCAGTCCATCGACGATAGCGAGACTGCGATGAATGGACTCGATAAGGTATTTAGACGTGTTGTGATGGAGCAGGTGAAGCGGAAGACTACGAAGCAAGGCGAGATAACAGACTTCTTCAATACCGGACGTGTATAACTTTCATGTATAACTTGTACTGGGTTCCATGTGATAGTAAATTATGATATGCAGTGAATGTGGTTCCGGGTCCGAAGTAGTGATGGGGCGACTGGGCATGATCGTATCGGACGTGGCAATCAAGTCCGCCAATTGTATTTCGTAATCATTTTCTGTTGTTCTCGTGTTCTATTGCTGTATAATGGCTATGTAAATAAAAACACACATGAGTTTGCCGCTTTCTTTATTTTATTAAAGCCTGTTTCTGTTAATAAACGACTGTGACAATCAACCGTAAATGCAAATGTAAGCGCATTTATATGAAACAACGTGTCGTAATGACGACTTGTTTCACTTAGTACACTGACCAACTCGTAGATCTGAAATGGTTACAGTAGAAAATCCCGATGGGTCGAACTAAAACTTAACCCCGCAGGCTGTTCGACCCATCGAAGTTCGACTGTATGTGAATACTATGGCAGCAGCAAAAACCGTTTCATGAGCATACTTTCGTCTGTGTGTGGGCCGCCGGCTGAGAAAAGGAACCGTACAACATTTGCAACAATTGTGTATCATGATCATCTTGCACAGTATGGTTATGGTCTAATAGTTTTACTGACGACAGCAAGGTTATTTCAGTGACAGAATGGCGAACAGCATAGGCCCTTATCAGACTGCACATATGCACAGGCTGGTCTGGGGCTACGCTGGTCGCACACGTCTTAGGGTGCGTTTTTCTCAGTAGGTGGCCCATATACACGTTGTGCAGCCGATTTGAGATTATATTAAACTTTTTACTTAAACGAAACAGGTTACATACTGAAATCCAGCTGATATCACTGACTGCTATGCTAATTCAAAATTATTTCTGGTAAGGAGGAGATACTCACTACTGTTTATTGTAACGTACGAATATACATGGGCCGCCGGGTGACAAAATGGACCTTATTTTAGCAATAATTATTAAATTATTTTGCACATTTAGGCTATGCAGTGAGAATAGAATTAAATTACCAGAATATAATCATGATGTTAGCAATAAAGAAGGTATATGTATTTTAATAAAACCGGGGCTTGATTATAAAATGAAACATGAACAGGTCATGACCGGTAGAATTCAATCTCTTAAAATATGCATTTCTGAAAAAGATTATACATTAATCAATATATATGGTCCAAACGAAAACAGTCTACGATTTTACCAAGATCTCAATACATATATAGAAACAGTTGAAGTAGATACTTTAATAATAGGGGGTGATTTTAATATAATTTTAGATCCAGATTTAGACAAGAAAAATGGCATAAGAGACACAAATAAGAAAACAAGAGAGGAACTATTGTCAATAATTAATACATAATTATGAACTACATGATATCTGGAGAATTCTTAATCCTAATACAAGGAAATTCACATGGCATTCAAATACAAAACCACCAATATTCTGTCGTTTAGACTATTTTCTAATATCTGAAAATATAATTAACAGAGTAACAAAAAGTAAAATTACTACAGGGTTTAAGTCTGACCATTCGTTAGTATATTTTTGTTTACAGACTCAATCTAATGAAAGGGGTCCGGGATATTTTAAGTTAAATAATAGTCTACTTTTAAAAACAGAATACCAACAACTAATTAGACGAAGTATTTCTACCATTGCCGAAATCAACCAACATGCTAATCCAAATACACTTTTGGAGATAATTAAAGGCACAATAAGAAATGAAACGATAAAACTTGCGTCTACTGAAAAGAAAAAAGATTTAAAAATGGAAAAAAGATTAATAAAAGAAATAGATAAATTTGAAGCAGACTACTCAAAAATATATTGGAAGATATTTTAATAGAATTAAACACCAAAAAAGATATGTTACAGCATTTATATGAACAGAAAGTTAGAGGAATTATGTTAAGATCAAAAGCCGAATGGATTGAGGGTGGGTAAAAAAATACAAAATACTTTGCAAATTTAGAACGGAAACGGTCTGAAAATAAAACAATAACTAGATTAACGGTAAATGGTCAAAATATTACGAGCAATGGTGAAATATTAAATGAAGAAAAAGAATATTACAAAAAAATATATACGAAAAAAGAAGCTGAAAATACAAATCACAATTTTTTTTCAAATGATAATGGTGTAAACAGATTATCTGAAGAAAATAAAGAATTATGCGAAGGCAACCTTTCAGAATACGAATGCGGTAACTCTTTAAAGGAAATGAAAAACAATAAGAGCCCAGGCTCAGATGGTCTGACTGTGGAATTTTATAAAATATTTTGGAATGACATAAAAAGATATTATATGGATTCTTTTAAATTTTCATTAGCAAATGGATCACTAAGTGAATTGCAAAAACAGGGTGTAATAACATTAATACCAAAAAAGGATTGCGATTTATCTATACTTACGAATTGGAGACCTATATCATTACTTAATGTGGATTACAAAATTGCATCAAAGGCCATAGCAAAGAGAATTAAAAAGGTTTTACCAAATATAATAGATGATTCACAAACCGGATTTCTTAAGGGAAGGTACATCAGAGAAAATATTAGAACTCTATGCGAATTAATGGACCATTTGAATGAAAATGAATTGCCGGGTTTATTTTTCTTCGCAGATTTTGCAAAGGCATTTGATACTGTTGAACATTCTTACCTCTTAAAAGTTATGAAACATTTAAATTTTGGCAACGACATTCTAAATTGGATTAAGTTTTTTTACTCTGATGCAAAAAGCTGTGTTACAAACAATGGTTATTTATCGGATTTCTTTTCAATAAATAGACTCGTACGTCAAGGCTGTCCTTTATCACCTTACCTTTTTATTATCGCAATTGAAATACTATCCAAAGCAATTATAAAAGAAATTAAAAAAAATAATTTGCAATTTTATTTTTTCGTCGGGAGTTATAAACTGTATGAAGAACAATAAAAAGTAATTTTATTAATTAGAAAAATACATGTTTGTACATATATATCTTTGCATAAATTATATGTAGTCTTATGTTATTTTAAACATTAATTATACGACATTGTACAATGAATACAACACTTACATGTGCAACAATAGCTTCTAAGCAATATATTACATGGTTTCCGAACGGTGTGATGTTAAGATTTTAGATATGTTTACAGTAAATTTTTCCTTCAATATCTTTAATACAAATGGAATGATGATTTTTATGAAACATAGTGCAGGAAATGCGAAACTATTTATCCATTATTGTACAGTTTGCTGTAATCTGTAAACCTGATGTTTTGAAGAAGAATTGGTTACCGTCAACGTAAATAAAAATCGAGAGCATGTGAATTTAAGAAATACCCAGTACTCGATTCTTATAGAAAGTTTTTGGATTTTGTAAAGAACGTTTAGTGCAACCATAAAACACACAAGACATTGTCTTTGGTGCACTATATATCATAAAAAAATTCATCATGTTTTGGCACCACATCAGAATCGTCACCACAGGAAAAGTGTTGAAGAAATAAAATCTCAACAAAAATGGACAAGCGAGTTTTAAGGTGTTACTCTATGTTGGTAACAAATTTACACATTAAGTTTCAATTGTACTATAGATTCCACATTACACATCGTCCAATACAAATACCCGATGCGAATTCTGAGAATAAATAAATTACTTTATCGCTTTAATATAGTAAGTAGTGGCCTATGTGATTTTTGCTCTATGTATGTTGAAAGAATAAAACACTTATTCTGGGAATGTACCCATTTTGGTCTCGGCCAAGAACTTACCTAAATGATAAGGTTATAACATGCATAATGAATGAATGTTAAGAACATTTCTATATGAATAAATGATATTGCACTTTTGGCACAACTAAATTTCATTTTTACTCTAGGAAAATATTTCATATTAATTAACATGTAAATATGAAAAATGTGATATAATGTTTGAATCATTCATAAATTACATGAAGAACAGAAATCAGATATAACAGAAAATAACCACATAAAAACTTGAAGGATAAACGAGAACAACACATTATCAAGTGGGGCAGGTTTAATATTCAGTTAAACAGGTCTATTTGATAGGAACACAAATGGAAATATTTCTTTCCTTATTTTTCTCATGATTATCTCCCCTAACTTTCAGCTCTTCTCAACACTACTTTCTAATACATTTTGTGTGCAACGTGTGTAGTATAATTAGATAATATTATATTCAATTGCTATACAGTGTACATAATGTATTGAAAAGTGAAAACAAAACATTTAGTCATCAAAAAAAATAAATAAAAAAATTGAAAAAAAAAGTCAATTTGTTTTCTTCAAATTTTTCTTCCAAAAACGATAAATTCTCGGCAGCGGGTTTGTAAAACAAACAATAAAAAAATAAAGGCCTTAGCAGTTGTACACGACCCTCCAGACAACATGATCAAAAGAACTAAAAACAAATTATTCGATTTTTTATGGGACAAAATTAAAAGAAATATAATCATCCAATCCTACGAAAAAGGGGGATTAAAAATGTTAGATGTAGATAGTTTTATAACATCAATAAGAGCATCATGGATAAAACGAATATGTGACGCATCAAACAGAGGTAAATGGAAACAACTTTATGAAAAAAAAATTGAAAGATATGGTGGATTTTTGCTCTTTGAATTTTATTTTTTGCTTATATTTAACGGCGGCACTGGCTCTAGGACCTTGCATGCCGTCTCCCTAGAATGGGAGAAAGAACGGAGGTAGAGGTAGAGATTTTTTGAGAGAAGCCGGTAATTCGTATTTACAGAGCAACTACGAATTATCGGTACCCATTTACAGCTGAGTGAACTGGAGCAGTGTGGATAAAGTGTCTTGCTCAAGGACACAACGCACGCCGCTAGTCAGGCTCGAACCCATAGCTTGAATGTAACATAGAAGCAGAAGATGTAAAACATATAGCGGAAGAAAATAAGTTTTTAAATAATGTTTTAAAATCCTGGTCACATATTAACTATACATCGAAAAATGACACAGTATCAAAAGAAATACTTCCAATTTAAAGCATCAAAACAAAACAATATTTTTCAAGGATTGGTACAATAAAGGCATTAAATATGTTGAACATCTATATGACTACAGAGTAAGGAATTTTCTACGCGTTACTGATTTTACAGCAATATTCAATATACGTCAGGACGATTTTGGGCCGAGAAAATAAAAACAGAAAGCATCAATCAACACAACTCCACAATCTACGTCGCTTATATCGAGAGTACAGGATAGCAAATATGTGAACAAATTACTATATACAAGACAAACACACAAATAAAATAATAGAAAAAAAAAATCTGAACAAAAATGGCAACAAATTTACACATTAGCTTTCGATTGTACAATAGACTCAACATTACGCAATTTCCAATATAGATATTTAATGCTTATCATTGGGACAAATAAACTACTCTATCGTTGTAATATAGTAAATAGTAGTCTATGTGATTTTTGCACTATGTATGTTGAAAGCATAAAACACATGTTCTGGGAATGTATGCATGTGCAACATTTTTGGTCACAGCTTCGAAATTATCTAAATGAAAAAGACTTAACATCTGAAATAAATTTTCGTAGTGTTTCTCTAGGAATAACAAATAAGGCACTGACGGTAAAACAATTTAATTTTATAATTTTGTTAACAAAATACTATATTTTCAAATGCAAATATGAAAAGCATGATATTACTTTCGAATATTTTGTAAGTTACTTGAAAAATAGAATACATATAGAAGAAGAAATAGCGACAATGAAAGACAAAAGAGAACAGCATATTATTAAGTTCTTATAGGCACCGCAAGAAAAATCAAGCACAACATATCTCTATATTAAATGTAAACTACACAACTACACAGGTCCAGCAGGTGTGAACACAGAGAAAGAAATCCTTACCTTCTTCCTTCTTTTCATGCTCTGTATACATACATCTCAACTACTTTACTCTCCCATACATTTCACTTTTTAATATAGTATGTAATCATTGTATTTCATTTAGCTATATTCTCTTGTAAACTTTATAAAATGTACATGTTGTATTTAAAAGTGGAAATAAACCATATAATAAAAAAAAAATAAAAATGAATGTACCGTAACACAGGTGGAAGACTCGGACCTATGACACCAAAAAAATGCCTATTAAAAAAATATCCCATTACCCCACCCACTTGGTCTCGTACATTACCATCTTATATACAGAAAGGTGAATAACATTCTGGCCATTATAGAAAGAGCCCTCTCGTTACCGACTGGCACAAACACAATACACATCGATTAAATGTATGATTTCTGTCGCTGGCAATCGATAAAGGTATTAGGTGTGTGAATATATTCACTTCAAATCGCTCTTTCCAGCATTTATTCAGTTATTCGCATTTTGTATACCCCATCCAAAGCGAAATTTGCGTGTACGAAAGAATCTCACACAGAATCGGAGGCCGTCCGGCGTGGATTATCGGTCATATTTGACCAATAACTGATCGCCAGCTCAAACTAAAGTGGTGCACCATGACCATATACATTAGCAACTCCAACCATACAAAGTTCGTCCAATTGTAGAACGATACTACGATGACGATAGTACGATATTATATCGTACTATCGTCATCGTAGTATCGTGGTATAGCGTTATCGTCATCGTGGTATCGTACTATCGCCATCATAGTATCGTGATCGTAGTATCGTACTATCGTCATCGGAGACAGATACAGACTGCGCTGGTGGCCAATGTCCCAATTGCATACCAGTATTTATTTTGAACATAAAATAATAAAATAAAAAAATGGATGGGGTATTTTCATCATGGCCCTGTAATAACGTGATTTGATTGAATTTATATGACAATACTATATAGGACCTGTATATGGGCCTTCTTGGCGGAGGAAGGCGACCTTATCACATATACGACCGGTGTTGCCCCAGATCAGACTGCGCGGATCTCAATATAGGCCCCGGCTGGAAAATGGCCCTTACGACATATGTGACCTGTGTTGCCCCAGATCAGACTGCGCGGATCTCAATATGGGCCCCGGTTGAGAAAAGGGCCCACTGATCAGAGCATACACTGTTCGCCATTCCGTAAATGGAGTAGTAATAATGACACCAGCGGACGGATTATAGTCTAATCATATTGTGTGTGCGCGCAAACAAAATAATCTCAAAATAGTGTCAATTATTGCTATTGTCCAATGTACATTTTCCCATAATGACCATAATGGGCCTTATATTGGTGGTGAAACATTATATTCTAACCGTGATGCTGGTGTTATTAAACAGAAGGACGGACGGAGACAGATACAGACAGGAGGACGGACGGAAACATATACAGACAGGGGATGAACTAAGACACACATACGGACGGACCGAGACAGTAGGAAGGACGGACGGACGGAGACAGACAGCAAGACACACATGACGGACGGAAACAAGTTTAAACCCACTCTCGCACACGCCGGTTGGAACGACAGTGATATGTGCATAATACGATACGTACCTTGTCTAATCTTCTCATCCCTTTGTCATAATTAAAACTCCCGTCTTTACTTCTGCATTGAATGCATAGGTAATCCAATTCCGAATCTGTCCATGCTTTTAATGTATCACTGTTCATGTTTTGACATTTGCGATGATTCCAGTTCTTACATTCTCCACATTTCAAGCAGTCTAAAGCACAGTTTAATTTGCATGTTCCACACGGAAACCGCTTCGGACGAGAAATGAATTCCATATTAATTAAAGTATGTTCAGTTTCACATGTTCAGTCGGAGACACGGTAGTCGAGTTATATACTATGCATACTCGTATAATGGACACAGTACCATCGGACAGTTTTTATAGGCTGGAAGTTTCCAATTAATCGTCGCTTTACGACGTAATCAGTAGTAATCATGTCTGGCTTTAATTGATTTTGTATCAAATGAGGCAGACACCTTGCAATTTGTCAGTACTGTACCGCTTCCACAAGTATGCTAATTCCTTTGAATACATATGCAGCTGCAGATTAGTGGCATCAAAGAGACAGTGGGCCATTGATCATGTTCGCTGTTGAGACATCTTGCGAACGTACGGATCTTATCATTTCCAACCTGTGTAGAACAGGATCAGAATCACGACACGTGCATTCTCGCAGTCAGTCTATTGAATACTCATTGCTAATGTCTCGTCCACTGTTTGGCGAACGGTATAGACCTGTTGCAGGCTTTATGTTATTTTTGGTAGAATAGAAGCAAAAATCTGACAATAACTGCGAATATGAAAAACTGGGTTTTGTACATATGGCCTTGTATTTGACTAGATTGAAATACTGACTTGCAGGTAGAATAATATATATGTATGTATATTTTAAAGTATTAAACACACGTTTACGTGAGTGTGGGAATGTTTCTCGCTAATACACACTACACATTACCCATGGGCGGGGAAATCGGGTGCTAATAATTAGTAACCAGAGAATGTTGAAAATATGACGTTTTGTAGTAATAATATGTAGTAATAATATTTTTGCGGTGAAATGGTATTATAATACAAATGTACTACCTTAACAGTATAAGTATATACCGTTTAATAAGAATATAACATCAAATGACTGAATTCATTCACGGCGGAATAAGGATTATTGTCAGACTGGAGCGGATTTAACGTGTTAGATATCTCACGCCACCACACACACACTTCACACTGTGAAATTACGGCACATTGCTGTTGTGGGAATGCTCCCGGGGCACAGTCGGACTGTGCACATCTGGCCAGACACTGGTTCACAGCAAACACGGCCAGGACAGTTAATGCAAATCGATACTCAGTCTATGGATTTGCCATGTTGTCATTTGTGTTCCTAACAGAACAGAACAGAATAAGAATATATACAATAAATTTAGAAATTCTTAAATGAGACGCGCCATGAGATGGCGTACATTCGGACATTTTGGAATTTCGCCGTAAATGATTTTGAAAATTGAACATATTTTTAAGTTAAACATTTTTATAAATAATATACATTCATTCGTGTAAATTAATTCATAGCAATGTCGGGTCTACGCATCAGGATATGTTATAGTAGGTGAGTTTGGACTTTACTAAACTTATTACAAATGGTTTCCTGTAATGTACACATGTATATATATATATCTATTGTCCGACAACAGGCGGTGAGTTGTCCCGAGACAGGCGGTGAGTTGTCCAAATAATGGCGGTGAGTTGTCCAAAAAAGGGCGTTGAGATGTCCAAAAACTGGCGGTGAGATGTCCGAAAATATCGCATTTTACTGGTGGTGACTTGGTTAGGCGGTGACTTGTCTTGTTACCATCACGCTTATTCAAATTAAAAGAAAATATGGGTTGGGTTTGTCGGCCGAATACAGCCGACTATGTATTTTTCATGTCGGCTATTATACTCGGGCACCTGTATGTTGCTGTCTATGTCACGCTAACCTTCATTTGAATGTGACGAGCCTTAACTTACAATATCGGTATTCAAATATGTAGACACACTCAGATAAATCTGCATTCATGTATACAACAATGTGTTACATACATGTACATATTACATCATATTTCTGCAAATCTTGGTTTACAGATATTATTCTATGGACAACGATTTAATTCATATTGACAATATTCTCTGCACTGTTTGTCACAAATTTAAAATTCACGGGGAAATGAACTTCGGCACATGCGCAATATAGGATATCAACTTAGGCTTCAACGTGTTTACTGATGGGGGGGGGGGGGGGGGGGGGGTGGGGGGGGGGGCGATTTGTGCCGACGGCCGGTCAGACCCGACGATGCTCTAACATTTTTGCAGGCATTTGTTACCGCAATATCAGCTTGTTACACCGCCTTGTGTTTGTTTTGGGAGTGTTACGGTAGCATTTTGTCTCTTGAAGAGTCAACTCGCCTTGCAGTGACAGGTTTTCTCGCGACGTGGCTCATATCAGTTACCTTGCTGTACTGTGTGTTGACTGTATACATACTATCAGTTACCTTGCTGTACTGTGTGTTGACTATGCATACTATCAGGTACCTTGCTGTACTGTATTTTGACTGTATACATACTTTCAGTTACCTTGCTGTACTGTGTGTTGACTGTATGAATAGTATCAGTTACTTTGCTGTACTGTGTGTTGACTATACATACTCTCAGTTACCTTGCTGTGTGTTGACTGTATGCATACTATCAGTTACCTTGCTGTACTGTGTGTTGACTGTATGCATACTATCAGTTACCTTGCTGTACTGTTTGTTGATTGTATACATACTATCAGTTACCTTGCTGTGTGTTGACTGTATACATACTTTCAGTTACCTTGCTGTGTGTTGACTATGCATACTATCAGTTACCTTGCTGTACTGTGTGTTGACTGTATACATATTATCAGTTACTTAGCTGTACTGTGTGTTCACTGTATGCATACTATCAGTTACCTTGCTGTGTGTTGACTACATACTATCAGTGACCTTGCTGTACGGTGTGTTGACTGTATATATACTCAAATCATTACCTTACTGTTTGGTTGCCTGTAACCCATGACTACACGTTACCTTTAGTACTTGTGTTGTCTATATACATACTATCAGCTTACCCTTGCCTGTACTGTGAGTTGAATTTATACATAACTATCATTACCTTGCTGTTGTGTTACTTGAATACATACTATCATGTTACCTTTGATGCATACTATCAGTTACCTTGTTTGTGATCAGTTACCTTGCTGTACTGTGTGGTGACTGTATACTAATATCAGTTACCTTGCCTGATACTGTGTTGTTGGACTGTAAGCATACCTATCAGTTACCTTGCCGAATGTGTGTTGCTGATACAACATAATCAGTTACCTTGTCGTACTGTGTGTTTGACTGTATACATATTCCCAGTTTACCTTGCTGTACTGTTGGTTGACCTGTATACATACTTCAGTTAACATGCTGTAACAGTGTGTTGACTGTAATACATATTATCAGTTTTTCCTTGCTGTAGCTGTGTTTTGACTGTAGACATAACAATCATTACCTTGCTGTACTGTGGTGTTTGACTTTATGCATACTATCAGTTTACTTTGCATAGTGATGACTGTAAACATATTATCAGGTTACATTGTTGTACTGAGTGATGACTGTAAGCATACTCACAGTTACCTTGCTGTGTTGTTGACTGTATACATATTATCAGTTACCTTTTGTACTGTGTGTTGACAGTACAGCAAACTAATCAGTTACCTTTGCTGTACAGTGTGTGTTGACTGTATACATACTATCAGTTATCTTGCTGAACAGTATGTTTGACTGTATACATACTATCAGATTACCTTGCTGTACTGTGTGTTAACTGTATACGTACTATCAGTTATTGGCCTTGCAGTACTGTGTGTTGACTGTATACAAATTATCATTTACCTTGCTGTGTGGTTGAACTGTATGCATACTATCAATTAACCTTGCTGTATTGTGTGATGACTGTATACATACTATCAGTTACCTGCAGTTGTTTGACTGTAATAACATACTATTCAGTTACCTTGCTGTGGTATAGACTGTATGCATACTATCATTTACCTTGCAGTACTGTGAGTTGACTGTAAAACATACTATCAGTTACTTGATGTACTGTGTGATTGACGTATGCATACTGATCAGTTACCTTGCTGTTGTTTGACTGTAATACATACTTCAGATACCTTGCTGTGTGTTTGACTATGCATACTATCAGTACCTGCTGAACGTGTGATGACTGTATACATAGTAATCAGTTACCTTAGCTGTACAGAGGTGTTCACTGTATGCATACTAACATTACCTTGCTGTACTGTGTTGTTATGACTGTATACAAAACAACCGAGTTACCTATGTTGTACTGTGTTTGACTGTAATACATAGTATCAGTTACCTTGATGTACTGTGTGTTGACTTGAATACATACTATCAGTTATCTTGCTGTACTGTGTGTTGACTGTATACATATTATCGTTTCCTTCCTTGCTGTACTGTGTGTTGACTGAATACATACTATCAGTTACCTTGCTGTACTGTGTGTTGACAGGTATGCAAAACTAACATTACCTTGCTTAGTGGTTGACACTGTAATACAATATTACAGTTACCATTGTTGTACTGTGGTGTTGACTGTTATGCATACTATCAGGTTACCTTGCTGTGGTGTTTTGAACTGTATACATATTATCATTTACCTTGTTGTACGTGTGTTGACTGTAACACAAACATCATTTACCTTGCTAGTACTGTGTGTTGACTGTATACATACTATCAGTTATCTTGCAGTACTGTATGTTGACTGTATACATACAATCAGTTACCTTGCTGTACTGTGTGTTTAACCTGTAATACGTACTATCAGTTCCTTGCTGAACATGGTTTGACTGTATACATATTATCATTTACCTTGCTGTGTGTTGACTGTATGCATACTGAATCAGTTACCTTGCAGTACAGTGTGTTGACTGTTTAAATATTATCAGTTACCTTGCTGGTGTTGAAAGTATGCATACTATCAAGTTAGCCTTGCTGTACTGTGTGTTGACTTTATACATACTATCAGTTACCTTGATGTGTGTTGATGGTATAAATACTATCAGGTTACCTTTGCTGTGTTTTGATGTATGGCTTACTAATATTTAACTTGCTGTACGTGTGTGTTGATGTATACATTACTATCAGTTACCTTGATGTTTATTGTGTGTGGAATGTATGCATACTATCAGTTACCTTTGTCGTTTGTTGACTGTATGCATTACTATCATTTAACCTTGTGTACTGTTGTGTTGAATGTAACATACTATCAGTACCGTACTGTAATGTGTGTTGATTGTATAGCATACTATCTAGTTACCTTGCTGTGGGTTTGACAGTAGCATTACTATCATTTACTTGCTGTACTGTGAGTGACTGTATACTTACTATCAGTTACCGTACTGTACTGTGTGTTGATTGTATACATACTATCAGTTACCTTGCTGTGTGTTGACTGTATGCATACTATCAGTTACCTTGCTGTACTGTGTGTTGACTGTATACATACTATCAGTTACCTTGCTGTGTTTTGACTGTATGCATACTATCAGTTACCTTGCTGTGTTTTGACTGTATACATACTATCAGTTACATTGTACTGTGTGTTGACTGTATACATACTATCAGTTACCTTGCTGTGTGGTGACTGTATACATACTATCAGTTACCTTGCTGTGTGTTTACTGTATGCATACTATCAGTTACCCTTGTTGTTACTGTGTGTTGAATGTTATACAACTATCCGTTACCTTGTTGTGTTGTGGACTGTTTGCATACTATTCAGTACCATGCTGTGTGTTGACAGTATACATACTATGTGTTTCCTTGCTGTGTGTTGACGTATACATCTATCAAGTTACCTTGCTGTACTGTGTGGTGACTGTATACTATACTTTCAGTTACCTTGCTGTATTGGGAGTTGACTGGATAACATACTATCAGTTACTTGCTGTACTGGTGTGTTGACTGTTTGCATATATCAGTTACATTGCTGTACTGTGGCTTGACTGTATACATATTATCAGTTATACCTAGTGCTGTACTGTGTGTTGACTGTATACCCAAAATATTTTACTATTCTGGTACCTTAGCTGTACGTGTGTTGACTGTATACATACTATCAGTTCCTTGCTGTATTGTGTGTTGGATGTATACTACTTTCAGTTACCTTGCTTGTACTGGTTATGTTGGATGTTTACATTTGTATCAGTTACCTTGCTGTGTGTTGACTGTTACATAGTATCAGTTACCTTGCTGTATTGTGTGTTGACTGATATACATATATTCAGTTACCTTGTTTGTACTGTGTGTTGACTGTATACATATTATCAGTTACCTTGCTTTGTGTTGACTGTATACATAGTTTCGTAACCTTGGCTTGTATTGTTTGTTGGACTGTTATACATCTTACTAAAAGTTACCTTTGCTTCTGTGTGTTGACTGTTATTGCATACTATCTGTACCTTGATGTAGTGTGTGTTGATGTATGCATACCATCCAGTAAACCTTGCTGTACGTGTGTTGACTGTATGCATACTATCAGTTACCTGGCTGTATTGTGTGTTGACTGTATACATACTATCAGTTACCTGTATGCATACTATCAGTTACCTTGCTGTACTGTGTGTTGACTGTATGCATAATATCAGTTACCTTGCTGTACTGTGTGTTGACTGTATACATAATATCAGTTACATTGTTGTACTGTGTGTTGACTGTATACATTTATCAGTTACCTTGCTGTACTGTGTGTTGACTGTATACATACTATCAGTTATCTTGCTGTACTGTGTGTTGACTGTATACATATTATCAGTTTCCTTGCTGTACTGTGTGTTGACTGTATACATACTATCAGTTACCTTGCTGTACTGTGTGTTGACTGTATGCATACTATCAGTTACCTTGCTTAGTGTTGACTGTATACATATTATCAGTTACATTGTTGTACTGTGTGTTGACTGTATGCATATATCAGATATCAGTTTACCTTGATGTGTTGTGACTGCCGAAACATTTATCAGTTACACCTTGTTGTAACTGTGTGTTGAATGGTACACAAAAACTATCAGTTTACCTTGCCTGTACTGTGTGTTGACTGTATACATACTTCAGTTATCTTGCTCTTGTACTGTATGTTGACTGTATACATACTTCAGTTACCTTGTGTTACTGTGTTGTTAACTGTATACGTACTATCAGTTTGCCTTTGCTGTACTGTGTGTTGACTGTTTATACATATTATCAGTTACCTTGTGTGTGTTGACAGAATTGCATTACTATCAGTTACCTTGCTGTATTGTGTGTTGACGGTGTATACAATACTATCAGTTACTGTGCTGTGTGTTGACTGTATAATACTATCAGTTACCTTGCTGTGTTTTGAATGTATGCATACTATCATTTACTTGCTGTACTGTTTGGTGTGTTGACTGTTTACATACTTTCAGTTACCTTGATGTACTGTGTGGTCTGACAGTATGCCATATATCAGTTACAATTGCTGTGTGTTGAATCTGATTAGACATACTTTCAGTTACTTGATGTGTGTTGACTAGGCATACTATCAGTTACTTGCTTTGTACTGTGTGTTGACTGTATACATAATTATCAGTTACTTAGCTGTACGTGTGTTCACTGTTTGCATACTATCTGTTACTTGCTTGTACTGTGTGTTGACTGTATAAATTACTATCAGTTACTCTTGTTGTTACTGTGTGTTGACTGTATCAATAGTATCCGTTTCCTTGCTGTACTGTGTGTTGAATGTTTACATACAATCAGTTATCCATTTGCTTTACTGTGTGTTGACGGTCTACATATTTAGCAGTTTCCTTGCTGTACTGTGTGTTGTCTGTATTACTTATATCAGTTACCTTGCTGTACTGTGGGTTGAATGTATGATTACTATCAGTTACCTTGATTAGTGTGACTGTATACATATTATCAGTTACATTGTTGTACTGTGATGTTGACTATATGACACTACTATCAAGTTACCTTGCTGTGTGTTGTCTGTATAAATATTATCAGTTACCTTGTTGTACTGTGAGTTGACTGTACACAAAACTATCAGTTACCTTGCAGTACTGAGTGTTGACTGTCTATCTTACTATCAGTTATCTTGCTTGTAATGTTTTATGTTGACGTATACATTACTATCAGTTACCTTGCTGTACTGTGTGTTAACTGTATACGTACTATCAGTTGCCTTGCTGTACTGTGTGTTGACTGTATACATATTATCAGTTACCTTGCTGTGGTGTTGACTGTATGCCATCTATTCAGTTACCTTGCGTTACTGTGTGTTGACTGTATACATTCTATCAGTTAATTGCTGTTGTGTGTGACTGTATACATGTACTATCAAGTTACTTGCTGTGTTGTTTGACTGTATGCATACTATCATTTACCTTGCTGTACTGTGTGTTGACTGTATACATACTATCAGTTACCTTGATGTACTGTGTGTTGTCTGTATGCATACTATCAGTTTAATTGCTGGTTTTTGTTGGACTGTATGCATACTGTCATTTCCTTGCTGTACTGTGTGTTGACTGTATACATACTATCAGTTACCGTACTGTACTGTGTGTTGATTGTATACATACTATCAGTTACCTTGCTGTGTGTTGGACTGTATGCATACTATCATTTTCTACATTGCTGTACTGTGAAGTTGATGTATACATACTATCAGTTACCGTACTGTAATGTGTGTTGTTTGTATACATACTATCAGTTACCTGCTGTCTGTGTTGGACTGTATGCATATATCAGTTACTTGCTGTACTGTGTGTTGACTGTATACATAATATCAGTTACCTTGGCTGTGTTTTTTGATGTATGCATACGTATCAGTTACCTTGCTGAGTTTTGACTGTATACATATTTCTGTTACATTGTACTGTGTGTTGACTGTATACATTACTATCAGTTACTTGCTGTGTGGTGGACTGTATACATACTATCAGTTCCCTTGCTGTGTGTTTTACTGTATGCTTATATCAGTTTCCTTGTTGTTACTGTGTGTTGTACTGGTATACATACTTTCATTTACCTTGCAGTGTTTTGATGTATACATACTATCAGTTACCTTTTGTACTGTTTTTTATGATTGTGGTTGACTGTATACTAACTATCATTTACCTTAGCTGTGTTTTGACTGTTTGCATACTAGCAGTTACTTGCTGTGTGTTGACAGTATACATACTATTTGTTACCTTGCTGTGTGTTGACTGTATACATACTATCAGTTACCTTGCTGTACTGTGTGGTGACTGTATACATACTATCAGTTACCTTGCTGTATTGTGTGTTGACTGTATACATACTATCAGTTACCTTGCTGTACTGTGTGTTGACTGTAGGCATACTATCTCAGTCTACAATTGCTTGTACTGTGTGTGGGACTGTATACATATTATCAGTTACCTTGCTGTACTGTAGGGCTGTGATTTTGTGTTGACTGGTATTTATTCATACTATCAGTTACCTTGCTGTACTGTGTCGGGTGAACTGTATACATACTATCAGTTACCTTGCTGTATTGTGTGGTTGTCTGTATACATACTATCAGTTACCTTTGCTGTACTTGTATGTTGACTGTATACATAGTATCATGTTACCTTGCCTGTGTGTTGACTGGTTTAATTAGTATCAGTACCTTGCTGTATTGTGTGTGTCTGACTGTATACATACTATCAGTTACCTTGTTGTACTGTGTGTTGACTGTATACATATTATCAGTTACCTTGCTATGTGTTGACTGTATACATAGTATCAGTTACCTTGCTGTATTGTGTGTTGACTGTATACATACTATCAGTTACCTTGCTGTACTGTGTGTTGACTGTATGCATACTATCAGTTACCTTGCTGTAGTGTGTGTTGACTGTATGCATACCATCAGTTACCTTGCTGTACTGTGTGTTGACTGTATGCATACTATCAGTTACCTGGCTGTATTGTGTGTTGACTGTATACATACTATCAGTTACCTGTATGCATACTATCAGTTACCTTGCTGTACTGTGTGTTGACTGTATGCATAATATCAGTTACCTTGCTGTACTGTGTGTTGACTGTATACATAATATCAGGTTACTTGTTGTACTGTGTGTTGACTGTATACATACTATCAGTTACCTTGCTGTACTGTGTGTTGACTGTATACATACTATCAGTTATCTTGCTGTACTGTGTGTTGACTGTATACATATTATCAGTTTCCTTGCTGTACTGTGTGTTGACTGTATACATACTATCAGTTACCTTGCTGTACTGTGTGTTGACTGTATGCATACTATCAGTTACCTTGCTTAGTGTTGACTGTATACATATTATCAGTTACCTTGTTGTACTGTGTGTTGACTGTATGCATTACTATCAGCTACTTGCTGTGTGTTGACTGTATACATATTATCAGTTACCTTGTTGTACTGTGTGTTCACTGTATGCATACTATCAGCTACCTTGCTGTGTGTTGACTGTATACATATTATCAGTTACCTTGTTGTACTGTGTGTTGACTGTACACAAACTATCAGTTACCTTGCTGTACTGTGTGTTGACTGTATACATACTATCAGTTATCTTGCTGTACTGTATGTTGACTGTATGCATACTGTCAGTTACCTTGCTTACTTTTGACTGTATACATATTATCAGTTACCTTGTTGTACTGTGTGTTGACTGTATGCATACTATCAGCTACCTTGCTGTGTGTTGACTGTATACATATTATCAGTTACCTTGTTGTACTGTGTGTTGACCGTATGCATACTATCAGCTACCTTGCTGTGTGTTGTCTGTATACATATTATCAGTTACCCTTGTTGTACTGTGCTGTTGACTGTACACAAACTATCAGTTACCTTTTTGCTGTCTGTGTGTTGACTGGTATACATTACTATCAGTTATCTTGCTGTACTGTATGTTGATGTATGCATTAATATCAATTACCCTTTGCTGTGTGTTGACTGTATGCATTACTATCAGATACCTTGGTGTTTGTTGACTGTATGCATACTATCAGTTACCTTGCTGTGTGTTGACTGTATGCATACTATCAGTTACCTTGCTGTGTGTTGACTGTATACATACTATCAGTTACCTTGCTGTGTGTTGACTGTCTACATACTATCAGTTACCTTGCTGTGTGTTTACTGTATGCATACTATCAGTTACCTTGTTGTACTGTGTGTTGACTGTATACATACTTTCATTTACCTTGTTGTGTTTTGACTGTATACATACTATCAGTTACCTTGTTGTACTGTGTGTTGACTGTATACATACTATCAGTTACCTTGCTGTGTTTTGACTGTATGCATACTATCAGTTACCTTGCTGTGTGTTGACAGTATACATACTATCAGTTACCTTGCTGTGTGTTGACTGTATACATACTATTAGTTACCTTGCTGTACTGTGTGGTGACTGGTATATTACTATCCAGTTAATTTGCTGTATTTGTGTGTTGACTGTATACATACTATTCAGTTACCTGCTGTATGTGTGTTGGACTGTAGGCATTACTATCAGTTACATTGCAGTACTGTGTGTTGGACTGTTATACATATTATTAGTTACCTTGCTGTACTGTGTGTTGACTGTATACATACTATCAGTTACCTTGCTGTACTGTGTGTTGACTGTATACATACTATCAGTTACCTTGCTGTACTGTGTGTTGACTGTATACGTACTAATCGTTGCCTTTGCTGTTATGTGTGTGACTGTATACCATATTATCAGTTACCTTGCTGTGTTGTTGACTGTATGCATTACTATCAGTTACTTTGCTGTATTGTTGTGTTGACTGTATACAATTTACTATCAGTTACTTGCTGGGTATGTTGACTGTATACATACTATCTGTTACCTTGCTGTGTTTTGACTTGTATGACATACTATCATTTTACCTTGCTGAACTGTGTGTTGACTGTATACATTATATCAGTTACCCTTGATTACTGTGTGTTGACAGTATGCACATATATCAGTTACCTTGCTGTTGTTGTGTGTTGACTTTATAACATACATTTCAGTTACCTTGTGTGTGTTGATCTATGCATTACTATCAGTTTACCTTGCTTTCTGTGTGTTTGACTGTATTACATATTATCAGTTACTTAGCTGTACTGTGTGTTCACTGTATGCATACTATCAGTTACCTTGCTGTACTGTGTGTTGACTGTATACATACTATCAGTTACCTTGTTGTACTGTGTGTTGACTGTCAACATAGTATCCGTTTACTCTTGCTTTACTGTGTGTTGACTGTATACATACTATCAGTTATCTTGCTGTACTGTGTGTTGACTGTATACATATTATCAGTTTCCTTGCTGTACTGTGTGTTGACTGTATACATACTATCAGTTACCTTGCTGTACTGTGTGTTGACTGTATGCATACTATCAGTTACCTTGCTTAGTGTTGACTGTATACATATTATCAGTTACATTGTTGTACTGTGTGTTGACTGTATGCATACTATCAGTTACCTTGCTGTGTGTTGACTGTATACATATTATCAGTTACCTTGTTGTACTGTGTGTTGACTGTACACAAACTATCAGTTACCTTGCTGTACTGTGTGTTGACTGTATACATACTATCAGTTATCTTGCTGTACTGTATGTTGACTGTATACATACTATCAGTTACCTTGCTGTACTGTGTGTTAACTGTATACGTACTATCAGTTGCCTTGCTGTACAGTGTGTTGACTGTATACATATTATCAGTTACCTTGCTGTGTGTTGACTGTATGCATACTATCAGTTACCTTGCTGTACTGTGTGTTGACTGTATACATACTATCAGTTACCCTTGACTGTGTTGTTGATGATTATACATATATCAGTTACCTTGCTGTGTTTGGACTGTTATGCATAACTGTTCATTTACCTTGCTGTACTGTGTGTTGACTGTATACATACTATCAGTTACCTTGATGTACTGTGTGTTGACTGTATGCATACTATCAGTTACCTTGCTGTTTGTTGACTGTATGCATACTATCATTTACCTTGCTGTACTGTGTGTTGACTGTATACATACTATCAGTTACCGTACTGTACTGTGTGTTGATTGTATACATACTATCAGTTACCTTGCTGTGTGTTGACTGTATGCATACTATCATTTACCTTGCTGTACTGTGAGTTGACTGTATACATACTATCAGTTACCGTACTGTACTGTGTGTTGATTGTATACATACTATCAGTTACCTTGCTGTGTGTTGACTGTATGCATACTATCAGTTACCTTGCTGTACTGTGTGTTGACTGTATACATACTATCAGTTACCTTGCTGTGTTTTGACTGTATGCATACTATCAGTTACCTTGCTGTGTTTTGACTGTATACATACTATCAGTTACATTGTACTGTGTGTTGACTGTATACTATATAATCAGTGATTACTTGCTGTGTGGTGACTGTATACATACTATCAGTTACCTTGCTGTGTGTTTACTGTATGCATACTATCAGTTACCTTGTTGTACTGTGTGTTGACTGTATACATACTTTCATTTACCTTGCTGTGTTTTGACTGTATACATACTATCAGTTACCTTGTTGTACTGTGTGTTGACTGTATACATACTATCAGTTACCTTGCTGTGTTTTGACTGTTTGCATACTATCAGTTACCTTGCTGTGTGTTGACAGTATACATACTATTTGTTACCTTGCTGTGTGTTGACTGTATACATACTATCAGTTACCTTGCTGTACTGTGTGGTGACTGTATACATACTATTCAGTTACTTGCTGTATTGTGTGTTGACTGTATACTTACTTTCAGTGACCTTGCTGTTACTGTGTGTTGATGTATGCATACTATCAGTTAAATTGCTGTTACTTGTGTGTTGTTGTTGACTGTATAAAATATTATCAGTTACGTTACCTTGCTGTTACTGTGTGTTGACTGTATACATACTATCAGTTACCTTGCTGTACTGTGTGGTGACTGTATACATACTATCAGTTACCTTGCTGTATTGTGTGTTGACTGTATACATACTATCAGTTACCTTGCTGTACTGTATGTTGACTGTATACATAGTATCAGTTACCTTGCTGTGTGTTGACTGTATACATAGTATCAGTTACCTTGCTGTATTGTGTGTTGACTGTATACATACTATCAGTTACCTTGTTGTACTGTGTGTTGACTGTATACATATTATCAGTTACCTTGCTATGTGTTGACTGTATACATAGTATCAGTTACCTTGCTGTATTGTGTGTTGACTGTATACATACTATCAGTTACCTTGCTGTACTGTGTGTTGACTGTATGCATACTATCAGTTACCTTGCTGTAGTGTGTGTTGACTGTATGCATACCATCAGTTACCTTGCTGGACTGTGTGTTGACTGTATGCATACTATCAGTTACCTGGCTTCGTATTTGTGTGTTGATGTTATCATACTATCAGTTACCTGTATGCATACTATCAGTTTACCTTGCTTTTGTTCTGTGTGTTGACTGTATGCATAATATCAGTTTACATTGCTGTACTGTGTGGTTGACTGTATACATATTATCAGTTACTTGTTTTGTTACTGTGTGTTTGACTGTTATACCATACTATCAGTTACCCTTGCTGTAAGTGGGTTGACTGTATACTATATCAGTTATCTTGCTTTTACTGAGTGTTGGACATGTTACATATTATCAAGTTTCCTTGCTGTACTGTGTGTTGACTGTATACATACTATCAGTTACCTTGGCTTGTACTGTGTGTTGACTGTATGCTTACTATCAGTTACTTGCATGTGGTTGACGGTATACATATATCAGTTACTTGTATGTACTGTGTGTTGACTGTATGCATACTTCAGCGACCTTGCTGTGTGTGATGTTATACATATTATCAGTTACCTTGTGGTACTGTGTGTACACTGAATGCATACTATCAGCTACCTTGCTGTGTGTTGATCTGTATACATATTAATCAGGTACCTTGTTCGTTTCTGTGTGTTTGACTGATACACAAAACTATCAGTTACTAGCTGTAATGTGTGTTGACGGTATACATACTATCAGTATCTTGACTGTACTGTTATGTTGACTGTATTGCTTATATCAGTACCTTGCTTTTACTTTTGACTGTATACATATTATCAGTTACCTTGTTGTACTGTGTGTTGACTGTATGCATACTATCAGCTACCTTGCTGTGTGTTGACTGTATACATATTATCAGTTACCTTGTTGTACTGTGTGTTGGACCGTTTTCATTCTATCAGATACCTTGCTGTGTGTTGACTGTATACATAGTTATCAGGTACCTTGTTGTACGGTGTGTTGACTGTATATCATAGATATCAGTTTACCTTGCTGTACTGTGAGTTGAGCTGTATAGCATTTACTATCAGTTATCTTGCTGTTCTGTGTGTTGGACTGTTAATACATATTATCCAGGTCTTGCTGTACTGTGTGTTGACGTGTTCTACATAATATCAGTTACCTTGCTGTTACTGTGTGTTGACTGTATGCATATATTCAGTTACTTGCTTAGTGTTGACTGGATAATATTATCAGGTACATTGTTGTACTGTGGTGTTGACTGTATGAATACTATCAGTTACCTTGCTGTGTGTTGACTGTTATACAATATTATCAGTACATTGTGTTACTGTGTGTTGACTGTACACAAACTATCAGTTACCTTGCTGTTACTGTGAGTTGACTGTTTTACATACTATCAGTTATCTTGCTGTACAGTATGTTGACTGTATTAAAATACTATCAGTTACCTTGCTGTTAATGTGTGTAACTGTATACGTACTATCAGTTGCCTTGCTTGCTACAGTGTGTTGAACTGTATAATATTAGCAGGGGGGGGGGGGGTTGTTTTGAAACCCTTTTTGGCCCTTTTCTTTTTGGCAAGGGTGCTATGTTTGTGTGTTGGACTGTAGGCATACTATCAGTTACCTTGCTTATTGTACTGTTGTGTTGATGTATACATTTACTATCAGTTACCTTGCTGTGTGTGGACTGTTAACATAATATCAGTTACCTTGCTGTGTTTTGGATCTTGTATGTCATACTTCATTTTCCTTCGCTGTTACTGTGTGTTGACTGTATACTACTATCAGTTACCTTGATGTACTGTGTGTTGGAACTGTATGCATTTCTTAAGTGACTCTTGAGGTTTGGTGTGTATGTATGCATAATATCTTTTACCTTGCTGTACTGGGAATGTTTTGTTTGACTGTATTTGACTATCGTTACGCGTTACATGTACTGTGTGTTGTTTGTATTACATACTATCAGTTACCTTGCTGGTGTGATGACTGTATGCATATTTTTGCGATATTTACCTTGCTGTACTGTGAGTTGGGACTGTTTCATGACTATCAGTTTACCGGAATGTACTGTGTGTGATTGTTATACATACTATCAGTTTACCTTGTGCTATTGTGTGTTGACTGTATGCATATTATCAGTAACCTTGCTGGACTGTGTGGTGACTGTATACTTACTACAGGTTACCTTGCTGTGTTTTGACTGTATTGCATACTATCAGTTTCCTTGCTGTGTTTTGGACTGTTTACTTACTATCAGTTACATGGGTACTGTGTGGTTGACTGTTATACTTACTATCAGTTACTTGCTGTGTGGTGTCTGTATACATACTATCAGTTACCTTGCTGTGTGTTTACTGTATGCATACTATCAGTTACCTTGTTGTACTGTGTGTTGACTGTATACATACTTTCATTTACCTTGCTGTGTTTTGACTGTATAATACTATCAGTTACCTTGTTTGTTACGTGTTGGTGACTGTTTTATACATACTATCAGTTACCTTGCTGTGTTTTGACTGTTTGCATACTATCAGTTACCTTGCTGTGTGTTGACAGTATACATACTATTTGTTACCTTGCTGTGTGTTGACTGTATACATACTATCAGTTACCTTGCTGTCACTGTGTGGTGACTGTATACATTACCTAGCTGTACTGTGTTATGTATGCTACTATCAGTTACCTTTGTGTTACTGTGTGTTGGACGTATACATATATCAGTTACCCTGTTGTACTGTGTGTTGACTGTATACTAGTATCAGTACTGCTTGTACTGTGTGTTGACGTATACATACTATCAGTTACTTGCTGTACTGTGTGTGACTGTATACATATTTCAGTCCTTGCTGTCTGTGTGTTAGACTTATACATTACTATCCAGTTACCTTGCTTGTACTGTGTGTTGACTGTATGCATCTATCTTACCTTGCTTATGTTGACTGTACATTATTTACAGTTATTGTTGTCTGTTGTGTTGACTGTAGCATATATCAGTTACTTTTGCTGTGTGTGACTGTATACATATTATCATTACCTGTTGTACTGTGTGTTGATGTACACAAAACTATCAGTTACTTGCTGTACTGGTGTTGACTGTATCACATTACTTATCAGTTATTCTTGCTGTACTTGTATGTTGACTGTACATACATCAGTTACCTTGCTGTGTGTTGACTGTATGCATTACTATCGTTACCTTGCTGTGTGTTGACTGTATCATTACTATCAGTTTACTGCTGTGTGACTGTATCATACACAGTTCCTTGCTGTGTGACTATACTACTACAGTTACCTGCTGTTTGTTGACGTTCTACATACTAATTACCTTGTTGTACTGTGTGACTGTATACATATTATCAGTTACCTGCTGTGTGTTGACTGTATACATAGTATCAAATTACCTTGCTTGTAGTGTGTTGACTGTATACATACTATCAGTTACCTTGCTACTGTGTGTTGACTGTATGCATATTCAGTACCTGCTGTAGTGTGTGTTGACTGTATGCTACCCTCAGTTACCTTGCTGTATGTGTGTTGACTGTATGCATACTATAGTTCTGGCTGTATGTGTGTGACTGTATACTACTATCAGTTACCTTGATGCATACTATCGTTACTTGCTGTACTGTGACTGTATGCATACTATCAGTTACCTTGCTGTACTGTGTGTTGACTGTATACATAATATCAGTTAGCTTGTTGTACTGTGTGTTGACTGTATACATACTATCTGTTACCTTGCTGTATTTTGTGTTGACTGTATACATACTATCAGTTATCTTGCTGTAGTGTGTGTTGACTGTATACATATTATAAATTTCCTTGCTGTACTGTGTGTTGACTGTATACATACTATCAGTTACTGCTGTACTGTGTGTTGACTGTATGCATACTATCAGTTACCTTGCTTAGTGTTGACTGTATACATATTATCAGTTACCTTGTTGTACTGTGTGTTGACTGTATGCATACTATCAGTTACCTTGCTGTGTGTTGACTGTATACATATTATCAGTTACCTTGTTGGTCTGTGTGTTGACTGTACACAAACTATCAGTTTCCTTGCTGTACTGTGTGTTGACTGTATACATACTATCAGTTATCTTGCTGTACTGTATGTTGACTGTATACATACTATCAGTTACCTTGCTGTGTGTTGACTGTATGCATACTATCAGTTACCTTGCTGTGTGTTGACTGTATGCATACTATCAGTTACCTTACTGTGTGTTGACTGTATGCATACTATCAGTTACCTTGCTGTGTGTTGACTGTATACATACTATCAGTTACCTTGCTGTGTGTTGACTGTCTACATACTATCAGTTACCTTGTTGTACTGTGTGTTAACTGTATACATTATATCAGTTGCCTTGCTGTACTGTGTGTTGACTGTATACATATTTTCAGTTACTTTGCTTTACTGTGTTTTGACTGTATATCATTTTGTATGTGATGGTTGAATCTGGTTATACCCCATATGTGAGTATTACGATATTCGTAATCCTAATTTAGGGGAAGGGGCCACGTGACTTGGTGTGGTATGGACCTGGCACCAGGTCAGGTTATTCTAATTTCAGGGCTGAATATATTTGTTCTCGATGTAAATATTCCGTTCTGATTTTGGGATTTTCCCCCCAATGCAGCAGGTTAAAATGGGATCGAACCCGTTTGCCCGGCCTTACATGACCGTAGCTGTTGATAGGCCGTTAAACACTAATAAACAAACACACAAACATACTATCAGTTACCTTGTTGTGTGTTGACTGTATGCATACTATCAGTTACCTTGTTGTGTGTTGACTGTATGCATACTATCAGTTACCTTGTTGTACTGTGTGTTGACTGTATACATAGTATAAGTTACATTGCTGTACTGTGTGTTGACTGTATGCATACTATCAGTTACCTTGCTGTACTGTGTGTTGACTGTATGCATACTATCAGTTACCTTGTTGTGTGTTGACTGTATACATACTATTAGTTACCTTGCTGTACTGTGTGTTGACTGTATGCATACTATCAGTTACCTTGTTGTGCTGTGTGTTGAATGTATACATACTATCAGTTACCTTGCTGTACTGTGTGTTGACTGTATGCATACTATCAGTTACCTTGTTGTGTGTTGACTGTATGCATACTATCAGTTACCTTGCTGTACTGTGTGTTGACTGTATACATACTATCAGTTACCTTGCTGTACTGTGTGTTGACTGTATGCATACTATCAGTTACCTTGTTGTGCTGTGTGTTGACTGTATGCATGGTCAGTGATAACAAATTGCTGTATCATGCATTGTTGTTGTTGTCCATATTTGAATCGGCTGAACCATGTCACATGACAGGAGTGCAACGACACAACCTAAACACATTCCTTTCAACGAAAACATTACATATGAGTTGTAACTTGAAAAACTTTTTCACCTTCATACCTACGCGCCTGATATTTGGTATGTAACTTCGTTATCATGTGCAGATGCGCAAAGTGAATTCGGATTTTTCATCCGACCCTCCATCATGGATTATCTCCCCCTTTCGGACTCAGAAGAATTTCCCATTGTTTCCTTGTAACTGGAAAAACTTTTTCACCTTCATGCCTACGCGCCTGATATTTGGTATGTACCTTCGTTATCATGTGCAGATGCGCAAAGTGAATTCGGATTTTTGATCCAACCCTCCATCATCGATTATCTCCCCCTTTCGGACTCACAATTTCCCATTTTTTCCTTGTAACTCGAAAAACTTTTTCACCTTCATACCTACGCGCCTGATATTTGCTATGTAGCTTCGTTATCATGTGCACATGCGCAAAGTGAATTCGGATTTTTGATCCGACCCTCCATCATGGATTATCTCCCCCTTTCGGACTCAGAATTTCCCACTTTTTCCTTGTAACTCGAAAAAAAATTTCACCTTCATACCTACGTGCCTGATATTTGGTATGTAGCTTCGTTATCATGTGCAGATGCGCAAAGTGAATTCGGATTTTTCATCCGACCCTCCATCATGGATTATCTCCCCCTTTCGGACTCAGAAGAATTTCCCATTGTTTCCTTGTAACTGGAAAAACTTTTTCACCTTCATGCCTACGCGCCTGATATTTGGTATGTACCTTCGTTATCATGTGCAGATGCGCAAAGTGAATTCGGATTTTTGATCCAACCCTCCATCATCGATTATCTCCCCCTTTCGGACTCACAATTTCCCATTTTTTCCTTGTAACTCGAAAAACTTTTTCACCTTCATACCTACGCGCCTGATATTTGCTATGTAGCTTCGTTATCATGTGCACATGCGCAAAGTGAATTCGGATTTTTGATCCGACCCTCCATCATGGATTATCTCCCCCTTTTGGACTCAGAATTTCCCACTTTTTCCTTGTAACTCGAAAAACTTTTTCACCTTCATACCTACGCGCCTGATATTTGGTATGTAGCTTTGTTATCATGTGCAGATGCGCAAAGTGAATTCGGATCTTTGATCC
The DNA here is from genome assembly GCA_029237695.1 of Conchocele bisecta. Lineage (NCBI taxonomy): Eukaryota > Metazoa > Mollusca > Bivalvia > Lucinida > Thyasiridae > Conchocele > Conchocele bisecta. The sequence goes on along the minus strand of CM055265.1, from coordinate 95,225,410 downwards.
GACCCTCCATCATGGATTATCTCCCCCTTTCGGACTCAGAATTTCCCTATTTTTCATTGTAAGTCGAAAAACTTTCTCACCTTAATACCTACATTTCTGATATTTGATATGTAGCTTCGTTATGATGCGCAAAGTGAATTCGGATTTTTGATCCGACCTTCCATCATGAATTATCTCCCCCTTTCGGACTTAGAATTTCACTATTTTTCCTCGTAGGTCGAAAAAAAAATTCACCTTAATACCTACGCGTCTGATGTTTGGTTCGTAGCTTTGTTTTGATGTGCTGATGCGTAAAGTGAATTCGGATTTTTTATCCGACCCTCCATCATGGATTACCTCCCCCTTTCGGACTTAGCATTTGGGGAAAGTGGGTATATTGCGATGGCGCGCCATCGACTTTTTCTAGTTTGTTTTGATATCAGGTTTATCAGACTTGGCTCAGAAACTGGTGGAAATCTTAGATTTGTCTCTCAGATACACTGGCTTGTCTGGGTCTACACTGCTCGGCGATTTGATTTGTCAGTTAATGAGCTTTGTATTGGTGTAATAAGTAATGACTACCGATAATAACAATTAATACCTTGAATTAATTTGATACACATATCACGGTCACAACGGATTATAAACTACACCCAACATGCCATAAATATGGAATCATTTTTGAAATCCCATCGACTTCATGTAAAACGGAGTTTGTTTTATAGTGAATAAAAAAATCATATGTAATTCAAGTGCATCATAAAATTATGTACAATTATTATTTCAGGAGAATTTATTTCTACATAATCTGTAACAAAACTAATTTGATTATGTTGAGCATCAAACAAATGTCAGGTTATTCTAATTTCAGTGTTGAATATATTTCTATTCTTCCTGTAAACTTTCGGTTCTGATTGTGGGATTTTACCCCCATCATGACAGGTAGCATATGCAATTTGACCCCATTAACACAGCCTAAAAGGACCTTAGCTGTTGACAGGCTGTTGAACACCATTAAATCAAATAAAAAATTCCATATTTATTGCACGTTTGTGTACATGTACATTAACTGATGTTTCATTGATTGAACAATGTCGTGGGACATTACTGAGTGACTTGTAATAATGCCACGTGAACAAGTTTGCCTCATTCTCAATGAAAATCACTTTATATTTGTGTATTCTGTAGCATAAACGGTTTCCATATAAAGATAATCCCATACTGGTGTGTGTTAAAATCAAGTTTATTGGACCCGTCTTGGAAACGGCGAGCCTCGAAATTCCTGCACGTTTCACAGCCATGCCTGATAAAGTTGATATCAAAAGAGACTGAAGAAATGGGGCTTATTGGATTTGTGAGCAAATAGCACGTTCCTGTAGCCTGATATTGATCTGTATCATTTATTTAAAGCATGTCGGGTGTTTTATTGATGCAATGGCATATTTGCGAACAGTTACTCTTGCAATCTACTCCCGTACCATCCGTAGCCAAAGTTACCATTCCACTCCTAGGCTTCCTCTTCAGAATAGCTAATCAGATCTGATTCACACTTTAGCAGTTAATTGTGACATATTTTATGTATTTTCCATGTGAAAAAAATATTAGTATTATAAAAGTAATACAAACTAATAATTCTTTAACAAATTTTACATTGTAGAAGGTTTAGAAAATTAAATTTTGTCTTTCCAGAAATGGACCCCATCTTAACTTTTACATGTTGAATTTGGCTGCCACTGACTTAGTCACTTGCTGATTCTAGCTTAAATTTACTGTATCACGTCATCTACATGTACATATGTAAATTTATGCCATAATTACTGAAATATGTTATTTTCATAATGTTGACACTTATTTCAGTTAAAAAATATAGCAAATCTTTCAAAATTAACTGCTAAATTGCAAATCATATCCGATTTGCTGTTCTCCAGATGACGCCTATGAATGGAATCATAACTCTGGCTATGTTTGGTACGGGAGTAGATTGCAACAAGAGTTACTGTTCGCAACGAGCAATCGTGAACAGTGTAGATCCTGATCAGACAGTGCGGATGCTCAGGCTGATCTGGTTCTACACTGGTGGCAAAACGCATAAGCGCCATTTCTCCAGTGACGGCCACATTCTGTTTGTGATTCAGTGAGCGAGATAATCTGGAGAAGGACGGGATGGACGTGCAGCGGCAGCTCTCTGTTCTTGAGGGTGCACACCAGAACGCCGTAAAGGAGCGTGATGATCTCAATCGAGAGGTACTGTGCTGGTCAGCTACATGTATATTCATAGGTTATTTGATTTGTATGTGGATCTATGCATGAGTTCCGTAACATGCGATATCGTGCGACTTTAGGAGAGCAATATCGTTGCATGGCGGAACGAGTAGTATAAATCCACATACCTCGATCACATAAACGCATGGATATATCGCTTAAGCGCATGGCTGCCAAGATCGATTTGGTTGACACTAATGTTCAAAACCTATTATCAAAGTAAACAAAAAAATTCACACCTACCTTGGGTTCTTTGCTTAATTGGTCCACCTGGATATATTTGAGTGTTTGACACGCTTCATTAAGCATATCATCCTGGTCATTTAAGCAATTCACTGAGAGTTGTGACGCCACCTTGTAATGTTGATTAGCTTTCTACCTTCGGTCATTAGTAATTGGTGATTGTTTACTCGTGGTGTAATTGGTAATATGATTTCGCAAAAATATTTGACCATGTCACTTCATCGGTATCTCAAACCTAGTCCTATCTCGACCAAATGTGCGATCTCCCTTCGACTTTGAGATACTGGTGCTCGACTGGTGCTCGACTGTATACGTAAATCACTCGCAATGTATATGCGCCTCTAAGATTATACAATATATAAATAAAATAAACAAATTTGTTATGATTTAGAAGGAACTATTTTACGAGGTGAAACGTAATTCCGGCATGGACCAATTTGACCTCAGGAGACGTCAATATTGAACAAATATTGACGACTTGTGTTCCATTGTGTTTCACTGGGAAACAAAAGTATGTATATAATAAGAGACATTATTTCACAGAGCCATGCCTTTCAGCTTTGCAACCAGTGTAGACTCGCACCAGCCTGTACATTCGTGCAGTCTGATCAGGGTCTTCACTGTTCACAGTTTAATAATAATAATAATAATAATAATAGTCTTTATTTTGAGAGGGTAACACATTTAGTTTTCACTAATCTTCCATGTGGCCCTCTATTATATACACACATGTATGACAGAGGCAAGAATTTAAACATGTTACATGTACAAAAATCACAGATTAAGGAAACAACAGGATATTATTAACCCATTGCATTCTAGGAATACACTACCTGGATGAAAAATATTAAATAACTTAATTTTCAACAAAACGGTTAAAAGAGTGGTAACAAAATATATTTTGGAAAATTAAAGAAAAACAAATTGTATTTAAATTTGATTGTAATAATTATGCCTAGTAATGTATTCTGAATGCAATGCTATAATGGATTTGAGGACATCTCTACACCAAATGTTTAATTACGTTGATCAGGGAAATTATGATAATGCCCCAAAGAGAAGTGAGAATGACAAATGTGATCATACTTGACACCTTATGATGATAATTGTGAATTAGCAACATGATTCCATGTGGTTTGCATTTGATTACTAGTTAAGGAGCAGACTAACCAACAGATACAAACATTTTGTTCTTACACTTAAACACACACTAAACATTGCACCCACATGAACCACACACACACACACACACACGGGCGCACACACACTATTTTACAAGTATTTACAAGGTCAGTTGACATGTATCAGATGGAAAATTAAAGACAATGCATATACATGTATCTATCTCATGTGAACAAATGTAATTATTTTACCATCCATTTAATGAAATGACAATGAAAAGAGTCAATAGTTATACCCCCCGCAACGAGTTGTGGGGGGGTATACTGGAGTCAGGTTGTCCGTCCGTCCGTCCGTCCGTGCGTCTGTGCGTCCGTGCGTCCGTGCGTCCGTGCGTCCGTGCGTCCGTGCGTCCGCGTAAACTTAACATCAGAGAAATATTGTTATAACTTCTATTTCCTTCATCTAAAATGCTTGATATTTCACACATGCATTCCTGTAAGGCTCTACTACCATGCTGTCCAAATACACTTAACCCGTCCAACCCCCGCAGATCCCAAGGTCAAGGTCAAATACTTAGTCCGTAACTTAACATCAGAGAAATATTGTTATAACTTCTATTTCCTTCATCTAAAATGCTTGATATTTCACACATGCATTCCTGTAAGGCTCTACTACCATGCTGTGCCAAATACACGACCGTCCAACCCCCGCAGATCCCAAGGTCAAGGTCAAATACTTAGTCCGTAAACTTAACATCAGAGAAATATTGTTATAACTTCTATTTCCTTCATCTAAAATGCTTGATATTTCACACATGCATTCCTGTAAGGCTCTACTACCATGCTGTGCCAAATACACGACCGTCCAACCCCCGCAGATCCCAAGGTCAAGGTCAAATACTTAGTCCGTAAACTTAACATCAGAGAAATATTGTTATAACTTCTATTTCCTTCATCTAAAATGCTTGATATTTCACACATGCATTCCTGTAAGGCTCTACTACCATGCTGTGCCAAATACACGACCGTCCAACCCCCGCAGATCCCAAGGTCAAGGTCAAATACTTAGTCCGTAAACTTAACATCAGAGAAATATTGTTATAACTTCTATTTCCTTCATCTAAAATGCTTGATAAATTTCACACAGCATTCCTGTAAGGCTCTACTACCATGCTGTGCCAAATCCACGACCGTCCAACCCCCGCAGATCCCAAGGTCAAGGTCAAATACTTAGTCCGTAAACTTAACATCAGAGAAATATTGTTATAACTTCTATTTCCTTCATCTAAAATGCTTAATATTTCACACATGCATTCCTGTAAGGCTATACTACCATGCTGTGCCAAATCCACGACCGTCCAACCCCCGCAGATCCCAAGGTCAAGGTCAAATACTTAGTCTCTTTACAAAACTTAACATCAGAGAAATATTGTTATAACTTCTATTTCCTTCATCTAAAATGCTTAATATTTCATACATGCATTCCTGTAAGGCTCTACTACCATGCTGTGCCAAATCCACGACCATCCAACCCCGGCTGATACCAAGGTCAAGGTCAAATACTTAGTCTCTTTACAAAACTTAACATCAGATAAATAATGTTCTAACTTCTATTTCCTTCATCTAAAATGCTTCATATTTCACACATGCATTCCTGTAAGGCTCTACTACCATGCTGTGCCAAATCCACGACCATCCAACCCCCGCTGATACCAAGGTCAAGGTCAAATACTTAGTCTCTTTACAAAACTTAACGTCAGAGAAATATTGTTCTAACTTCTATTTCCTTCATCTAAAATGCTTCATATTTCACACATGCTTTCCTGTAAGGCTCTACTACCATGCTGTGCCAAATCCACGACCGTCCAACCCCCGCTGATCCCAAGGTCAAGGTCAAATACTTAGTCTCTTTACAAAACTTAACATCAGAGAAATAAGTTATAACTTAAATTCTTATTATTTCACTTGTGCATTCCTCTAAGGTTCTACTATCATGCTGTGACAAATCTACGACTGTCCAACCCCCGCTGATCCCAAGGTCAAGGTCACATACTTAGTCTCTTTACAAAACTTAACATCAGAGAAATATGTTATAACTTCTATTTCTTTCATTGAAAATTCTTAATATTTCATATGCTGTGACAAATCCCAGCTGATCTCGAGGTCAACGTCACATACATACCGTATACCTCCAATTAACGCCCCCCCTCCTAATAAACGCCCCCCTCCCCCCAAATAAAAACAATAAATAAAAATTTACCAATGACCGCCAATTTCAAACACAAATAATCCTTAAATAATTATTTGTGTTTGAAATTGGCGGTCCTTGGTAATTTTTTTTTTTTTTTTTTTTTTTTTTTACTGGCTAATAAACGCCCCCCTTTTGTAAAATGTAACGCCTCCGGGGGCGTTAATTCGAGGTTATACGGTAATCTCTTTACAAAACTTAACATCAGAGAAATTGGTTATAACTTCTATTTCCTTGCTCGGATCTGCTTCACATTTCACACACTCATTGCTCCAATGGACCTCTACCACCCTGTGACAAATTCACGTTCATGCCGCTCACGCTAATCCCAGAGTCAAGGTCACAAGCCCACACACTTGGAAATTTTTACATATTTTAGGGGTACCTGGGCCCACGCGGGGGGTATTCCGTAAGCTTCGCTTACTGACCAATCTAGTTTTAACATGTTTTATGTCATTTGGCAAGCTATTCCATATAATTGGACCTGCATATGCAATGCTTTGTTCATAAATCTCTTTATTAGGTCTGGTTGTTGATGATTATCAGGTTGCAGCGGTAATTAAATATGTTATTGAACTGAAATGAAAAAATCAGTATATAAACTTGTCAATAATAGTAAAATAAGGCCAGTTAACCATTCACTGGAAACGATTCTCATGTGCTGTCAAAACAGGTTTTTAGTTAAGAATTAAGACAAAAATGGAAACCAGCAGACAACAATTTTTGTCTCCCGCGTAGTGAGGTTACAGGGTTCATACCGGTTATCCGGATTATCAGCAGTTTATCGGACAAAAGAAAATACCTGTTAATTAAACGCATTCATTTGATCAGATTTTGCAACAAACACATCTAAGTCACTCAGGTGCTTGCTGTTTCCATGCCAGTGTGAAGAATATATCGCCACGGTAAACATTTTAGTAAAATTTGCTGAAAACATTCCTCAACTTTGTCCACAAGTTGTTTACAACGTCAAAAGTCGCGCGGGGGCTTCCAATCGAGTGCGCCCATTACGTCATTTCAGAGTTCTATAAATACAATAAATAAGATGTTTTCCAAGAAGCGAATGGTGATTGTTTTTTCTGCAAAACTTCACAATTTGGTTTACACTGGTTTTCAGGCGATAAAATTATGATTTTAAGGTGAGAATGCAAGTTATAAGACGATTATACATTAGTCCGGATAACTGATTGTCGATGTTAATTTTGGGGCAATCTTACGAATGATGATCTGACCCAATTTTATGTGAGAAAGATGGCACAGTTTGCTAAATAGTTTGCATGCATTGAGAAAGCAAGAACCAACGATTGTGAAAATTTTATGCCAGTTTTGTGCGATAATCTAGGGGATGTAGGCCTTTATTTTTTTATTATTTGTTTTACAAACCCCCACCGAAAATTTAGCATTTTCGGAAGAAGAAAAAAAATGTGAATTGTTTTTTTCCATTTGTTTTTCCTTTTGATGACTAAATGTTTTATTTTCACTTTTCAATACATTATGTACACTGTATGCCAATTGAACATAATAGTATCTAATTATACTACACAAGTTACATACAAAATGTATTAGAAAGTAGTGTTGAGAAGAGCTGAAATTTAGGGGAGATAATCATGAGAAAAAGAAGGAAAGAAATATTTCCATTTGTGTTCCTATCAAATAGACGTGTTTAACTGAATATTAAACCTGCCCCACTTGATAATGTGTTGTTCTCGTTTATCCTTCAAGTTTTTATGTGGCTATTTTCTGTTATATCTGATTTCTGTTCTTCCAGTAATTTATGAATGATTTGAACATTATATCGCGTTTTTATACGCCCGTTTAAAAAAACAGGACGTATTATGTATTCATCTTGTACGGGCGGGCAGGCAGCGGTGGGTGGGCACAGCTTGTCCACGCAATAACTAGAATTCTACTTGACGGATTGTAACCAAATTTGGTATACATGTTTATCACGACAAGCCGAAGAAGCCTATTGATTTTGAAAAATTTCTGATGACTTATCTCCCCTTGGCTGCCATTGTTAGTTTGACTATTCACTATACGAAGAATAGTGAGAGCTTATGTAGTCACCCCAGCGTCGGCGTCACCGTCACGTCACGCCTTGGTTAAGGTTTATAGTCAAGCTTGTATATGGAATACTCCTGGCCCTACACCCACCATACTTGGACAACTTCATCTCCTAGTGATGTACATCCCTGATCTATATTTGACCTTGACCTACATTTAACCTTGAATTATTTAGTTAATTCCCCTTGGTTAAGGTTTTTAGTCAACCTTGGTTAAGGTTTTTAGTCAAGCTTGTAGATGGAATACTATTGTGCATACAGACACCATACTTGGACAGCCTTTTCTCATAGGGATGTATATCTATAACCCCTGATCTATATTTGACCTTGACCTACATTTCCTCTTGAATTACTTACTTAATTCCCCTTGGTTAAGGTTTTTAGTCAACCTTGGTTAAGGTTTTTAGTCAAGCTTGTATATGGAATACTCCTGACCCTACACCCACCATACTTGGACAACTTCATCTCCTAGTGATGTACATCAACAACCCCTGACCTATATTTGACCTTGACCTACATTTAACCTTGAATTACTTAGTTAATTCCCCTTGGTTAAGGTTTTTAGTCAACCTTGGTTAAAGTTTTTAGTCAACCTTGTAGATGGAATACTATTGTGCATACAAACACCATACTTGGACAACCTTTTCTCATAGGGATGTACATCAATAACCCCTGATCTATATTTGACCTTGACCTACATTTGCTCTTGAATTACTTACTTAATTATACCCCCACATCTCATGATGAGAAGGTGTGTCGCTATCAATAACCACGCACCTACGTCCAATGTCAAGGTCACAGTTGAAGGTCAAAGGTCAAACCTATCGAAATTCCCTTCCGCTCTATGTCTTCTACACCGATGCATGGATTATCAAATGGCTTGGCACAAATGTTTCTCATGATAAGGTGTGTCGCGATCAATAACCACGCACCTACGTCCAAGGTCAAGGTCACAGTTGAAGGTCAAAGGTCAAACCTATCGAAATTCCCTTCCGCTCTATATCTTCTACACCCATGCATGGATTATCAAATGGCTTGGCACAAATGTTTCTCATGATGAGAAGGTGTGTCGCGATCAATAACCACGCACCTACGTCCAAGGTCAAGGTCACAGTTGAAGGTCAAAGGTCAAACCTATTGAAATTCCCTTCCGCTCTATATCTTCTACACCGATGCATGGATTATCAAATGGCTTGGCACAAATGTTTCTCATGATGAGAAGGTGTGTCGCTATCAATAACCACGCACCTATGTCCAAGGTCAAGGTCACAGTTGAAGGTCAAAGGTAAAACCTATCGAAATTCCCATCCGCTCTATATCTTCTACACCGATGCATGGATTATCAAATGGCTTGGCACAAATGTTTCTCATGATGAGAAGCTGCGTCGCGATCAATAACCACGCACCTACGTCCAAGGTCAAGGTCACAGTTGAAGGTCAAAGGTCAAACCTATTGAAATTCCCTTCCGCTCTATATCTTCTACACCGATGCATGGATTATCACACTATGCCCAGGGTCAAGGTCACAGACTTGATGCGTTTGAAACCTTAACGCTCGGCTAAATGGCGTATAATCAAAAATGCCTCGTTTTCTTTGGCAGCCAGTGGGGGTATTCGTGTGCCAACAGGCCACATTTCTAGTTCCCCTTGGTTAAGGTTTTTAATCAACCTTGGTTAAGGGATTTAGTCAAGCTTGTAGATGGAATACTATTGTGCATACAGACACCATACTTGGACAACCTTTTCTCATAGGGATGTACATCAATAACCTCTGATCTATATTTGACCTTGACCAACATTTCCTCTTGAATTACTTACTTAGTTCCCCTTGGTTATGGTTTTGAGTCCACCTTGGTTAAGGTTTTTAGTCAAGCTTGCAGATGGAATACTATTGTGCATACAGATACCATACTTGGATAACTTTTTCTCATAGGGATGTCCATCAATAACCCCTGACCTATATTTATACCCCCACAAACAAAGTTTGAGGGGGTATATAGGAGTCAGTTTGTCGGTCGGTCTGTTGGTCGGTCTGTTGGAAATTCTCTTCCACTCTATATCTTCTACACCCATGCATGGATTATCAAATGGCTTGGCACAAATGTTTCTCATGATGAGAAGGTGTGTCGCGATCAATAACCACACACCTATGTCCAAGGTCAAGGTCACAGTTGAAGGTCAAAGGTCAAACCTATCGAAATTCCCTTCCGCTCTATATCTTCTACACCGATGCATGGATTATCAAATGGCTTGGCACAAATGTTTCTCATGATGAGAATGTGTCGCGATCAATAACCACGCACCTACGTCCAAGGTCAAGGTCACAGTTGAAGGTCAAAGGTCAAACCTATTGAAATTCCCTTCCGCTCTATATCTTCTACACCGATGCATGGATTATCAAATGTTCAACACTTTCCATGCTGGGAAAACTAATGCCTATAAATAGTACTATATCAGCAGCCAACAATACAGTAATATTGGTTCCTTATTGAAAATATATCTTGGAATTTTATGACTCTAATCGTTAAAATTCAATTAGCGAAACAAGGCCAGTTGTCATGTACATTTGTGTACATGCGCTGCGGGCGTGGGCTAAATTGAAAACAAATTTCAGCAGTGCTGTTCTGTAAAAAATTATTGTATCCACCGGACTCCGTCGGGGGATACTATGGATTTGACACGTCCGCCGCAGACACTTCTTGTCCGGAGCATAACTCGAACACCCTTTGGAATATTTTCATGAAACTTCACACATGCATAGACCACGACCCGAAGGTGTGTCGCGCACAAGAATGACAACTCTTGCATAGCTAATTTTTTAGTTATCTCTCTTTTTTGTTTCTCGCACTGATTTCGTGTCCTGAGCATAACTCCACCACCCTTTGGAATATTTTCATGAAACTTCACACATGCATAGACCACGACCCGAAGGTGTGTCGTGCACAAGAATGACAACTCTTGCCTAGCTAATTTTTGAGTTATCTCCATTTTTTGTTTTCGCGCACTGATTTCCTGTCCGGAGCATAACTCGACCACCCTTTGGAATATTTTCATGAAACTTCACACATGCATAGACCACGACCCGGAGGTGTGTCGCGCACAAGAATGACAACTCTTGCATAGCTAATTTTTGAGTTATCTCCCTTTTTTGTTTTGCGCACTCTACAAACTGGACAATAATGCATGAAGACCCGTTTTCTCGTCTGCTCTGTACACCTTTTCTCGTGTGCTCTGTACACCTTACCTGTAGAGAGAACAATAGAGACTGGGAGAACCATGTGCTAGCATGGGCTTGCATGTGCAAATGTCCAGTGCTTGACCACTGCTGACCACAGGTAATTATACCCCCCGCAACGAGTTGAGGGGGGGTATACTGGAGTCAGGTTGTCCGTCCGTCCGTCCGTCCGTGCGTCCGTCCGTCCGTCCGTCCGTCCGGATAAACTTAACATCAGAGAAATATTGTTATAACTTCTATTTCCTTCATCTAAAATGCTTGATATTTCACACATGCATTCCTGTAAGGCTCTACTACCATGCTGTGCCAAATCCACGACCGTCCAACCCCCGCAGATCCCAAGGTCAAGGTCAATTACTTAGTCCGTAAACTTAACATCAGAGAAATATTCTTATAACTTCTATTTCCTTCATCTAAAATATGCATTATATTTCACACATGCATCCTGTAAGCTCTACTTATCATGCTGTGCATCCACGACCGTCCCAACCCCCCGCAGATCCCAAGTCAAGACAATACTTAAAAGTCTCTTTACAACTTAACATCAGAGAAATAATTGGTTATAACTTCTATTTCCTTCATCAAAATCTTAATGCTTAATACACACATGCCTTCCTGGTAAGGCTCTACTACCATTGCTGTGCAAATCCACGACCGCTCCAACCCCCGCAGATCAAGGTCAAGTCAATACTTGTCAGTCTCTTTACAAAACTTAACATCAGAGAAATATTGTTATAACTTCTATTTCCTTCATCTAAAATGCTAATATTTTCACACATGCCTTCCTGTAAGGCTCTACTACCATGCTGTGCCAAATCCACGACCGTCCAACCCCCGTCAGATCCCATTGGGTCAGTCAAATACTAGTCACTCCTTAGGCAAAACTTAACCATCAGAGAAATAATTGTTATAACTTATCTATTTCCGTTCATCTAAAATGCTTAATATTTCACACATGCATTCCTGTAAGGCTCTACTACCATGCTGTGCAAAATCCATGACCGTCCAACCCCGCTATCCCAATGTCAAGGTCAAATACTCTTTACAAAACTTAACATCAGAGAAATATTGTTATTAACTATTCCTTTCCTTCATCTAAAATGCTTATATTTCACACATGCAATTCCTGTAAGGCTCTAACTACCATGCGTGCCAAATCCCACGACCGTCCACCCCCCGCAGATCCCAAGGTCAAGGTCAAATACTCTTACAAAACTTAACATCAGAGAAATAAATATAACTTCTATTTCCTTCATTGAAAATTCTTATTATTTCACTTGTGCATTCCTCTAAGGTTGTACTATCATGCTGTCACAAATCTACGAGTGTCCAACCCCCCAGCTGCTCCCAAGGTCAAGGTCACATACTTAGTCTCTTTACAAAACTTAACATCAGAGAAATATGTTATAACTTCTATTTCTTTCATGGAAAATACTTAATATTTCATATGCTAGTGACTATCCCCGCTGATCTCGAGGTCAACGTCACATACATACCGTATAACCTTGGCTTAACGCCCCCCTCCTAATAAACGCCCCCCCCCCCCCCCCCCCACCCCCCCCCCCCCCCCCCAAATAAAAAAAACAAAAAAAATCCTTATTTGTGTTTGAAATTGGCGGTCCTTGGTAAAAAACAATTTTTTTTTTTTATTATTATAATGGCTAATAAACGCCCCCCCCCCCCCCCCCCCCCAAATAATAATTTTTTTTTTTTTTTACCAATGACCGCCAATTTCAAACACAAATAGTCTTTAAATCTTTATTTGTGTTTGAAATTGGTGGTCCTTTGTAATTTTTTTTTTTTCTTTTTTTTTTTTTTCTTTTTTACTGGCTAATAAACGCCCCCCCCCCCCCCCCCCCCCCCCCCCCCCCCACCACCAATAAAAAATAGAAATAATAATAATTTTACCAATGACCGCCAATTTCAAACACAAATAATCCTTAAATCCTTATTTGTGTTTGAAATTGGCGGTCTTTGGTAATTTTTCTTTTTTTTTTCTTTTTTTTTTTCTTTTTTTTTTTTTTTACTGGCTAATAAACGCGCCCCCCCCCCCCCTTTTGTAAAATGTAACGCCTCCGGGGGCGTTAATTCGAGGTTATACGGTAGTCTCTTTACAAAACTTAACATCAGAGAAATCGGTTATAACTTCTATTTCCTTGCTCGGACAATGGACCTCTACCACCCTGTGACAAATTCACGTTCATGCCGCTCGCGCTAATCCCAGAGTCAAGGTCACAAGCCCACACACTTGGAAATTTGTACATATTTTAGGGGTACCTGGGCCCACGCGGGGGGTATATTCCGTAAGCCTCGCTTACTGACCAATCTAGTTTATACAGGTAAATTACTACATTGGGTACTGTGTTGAAAATATTGTGGCATTATGTGGACCTGTGCAGATATATGTAGATAAATATAGGACTATTAAAAAAAAATCTGGGCTCCAGTAGCAAGCATTATTATTTTTAAACTTTTTTTTTCCATTTTTTTTTTTTCCAATTTTTTTTTTTTTCATTTTTTTTTTTTTTTTTTTCATTTTTTTTATTTCATTTTTTTTTTTTTTCAAATTATTTTTCAATTTTTGTCTAGTAGCATAAGGTCGTAAGTGCTATATACAGACTATTCACCTGTGCATGTGCTAGCATGTGCAACTGACCACTGACCACTTACAGGTAAGTTATACAGGTAAATGATTATATTATATTTCCGTAAACTGTGTTGAAAATATTGTGGCAATATGTGGACCTGTATATATATGATATGTAGATAAATATAGGACTATTAAAAAACATTCTGGGCTCCAGTAGGGAGCATTATTCTTTTATTTTTTTTAAATTTAATTTTTTTTTTATTTTTTTTTTACATTTTTTTTTTTTTACATTCTTTTTCAATTTTTTACCTGACCACTAACTTATTACAGGTAATTTATACAGGTACATTATTACATTTCCGTAACTATTAACAAAAATTCTGGGCTCCAGTAGCGAGCATTATTATTTTTATTTTTTTTTGTATATTACATTTCCGTAAACTGTATTGAAAATATTGTGGCATTATGTGGACCTGTGCAGATATATGTAGATAAATATAGGACTATTAAAAAAAATTCTGGGCTCCAGTATCGAGCATTATTATTTTTAATTTTTAAAAAAAAAAAAAATCATTTTTTTTTCTTCAAATTCTTTTTCAATTTTTGTCTAGTAGCATAAGGTCGTAAGTGCTATATACAGACTATTATCATATAATAAAACAATTATTGACTAGTGAGCCATAGAATATAATCTGATATTCTATGGCTCACTAGTCAATAATTGTATAATATGTTCGGGCCAGTGAAAATTGCTTTCTGGCCCAGGCTCGAGGTCAAGGCGGGACAAGGCGAGGCATCTGATTCCGCGGAATTCTTGTTTACTTATCTCCCTTTGTTGTTTCGTGCTCTGATTTTGTATCCAGAGCATAACTCGAACACCCTTTGGAATATTTTTATGCCCCACCACGATAGTGGAGGGGGCATTTAGTGTTACCCTCGTCCGTCCGTCCGTCCGTCCGCACACACGAATGTGTACTTGTTGTAAGCGTACGGGGATCTTATTGGGTAGGGTTAGGATAGTGTTGGGTACTCTTGTTGGGTATTTTTGTACAGTAAAAACCCAACAAGTATTCATTCGTAGGGACGTGCGTCCCGTCCTCACGTCCGTCCGTCCGTCCGTCACAAAACTTTAACACTCAGGTAAATGTCTCATAATTTCTTCATCCTTCGACCGATCTGCTTCATATTTCATATACACATTGCTCTGATGGTTCACTACCGCCCTGTGCCAAATCCACGTTCGTCCTGCCCCCGGCAAGCCCAGGGTCAAGGTCACATACTTGGTGCTTCAAAAACTTTAACGCTCGGGTTAATATCTTATAATTTCTGTTTTCTTTCACGGATCAGCTTCATATTTCATATACACATTGCTCTAATGGTCCTCTACCGCCCTGTGCCAATTCAACATTCGTCCTGCCCCCGCCAGGCCCAGGGTCAAGGTCACATACTTGGTGCTTCAAAAATTTTAACGCTCGGGTAAATATCTTATAATTTCTGTTTTCTTTCACGGATCAGCTTCATATTTCATATACGCATTGCTCTAATGGTCCTCTACCGCCCTGTGCCAAATCCACATTTGTCCTGCCCCCGCCAAGCCCAGTGTCAAGGTCACATACTTGGTGCTTCAAAATCTTTAACTCTCAGGTAAAAGAAAATTTTGACTTGGAATTTGGCCTCATTTATTATCAAAGCGATATGTGGGACATCCGTGTTCTATGAACACATTTTCTAGTTTATTAAACTTCACACATGCATAGAAGACGACCCAAAGGTATGTCGCACGTAAGAATGACAACTCTTGCGTCGTTAATTTCTTAGTTATCTCCCTTTGTTGTTTCGTGCACTGATTTCGTGTCTGGAGCATAACTCGAACACCCTTTGGAATATTTTCATGAAACTTCACATATGCATAGACCACAACCCTAAAGGTGTGTCACGCAAGAATGACAACTCTTGCATCACTAATTTTTTAGTTATCTCCCTTTGTTTTTTCCGTCACTGATTTTGTCTCCGGAGCATAACTCGAACACCCTTTTTTCAAACTACTTGTTTATCTGGGGAGGGGGATACACATGCGCTTGTTGACAAGCGTCCATTTCTAGTTTAATCTGGGTTGAGTTAATCTGTGCGACTGATACGCGATCTCCAATTGGTCAGCCTTTACACCCAATTAATATTCCACCAATGGTGAGCGCGAACGCATGCCAGAAAATTAGCACTGTTTTGTTACCGGGACCAATAATTGATCTTATTCCCAGTTTGCTCGGATTAATTTACGAAATGTGCAAACGTCATCAGCTGCACATTCACATCGGTGAGATAAAAGGAGGCTATTCATTCGTCCATTTTGGGTCTAATTTGGGAAAGAACAAACAAACAAACAACGTCTCTAAATTAGGTCAATTATTTAATTAAACACAACTAATGTACGTACATACATGTACTACCTTTATTTCAACTTCAAACACACACAGATAATGCATACCGCACATCAGTAATTAACAATACAATACCAATTTCGGCAGCAATATAATCGCAAATTTAACACGATTTCTGACAATAGTCGTGTTACAAATTTAACACGATTTTGATATACAAATAGGCAAAAAAACAAAATCGTGTTATAGTGAAGCGTGTACTAACGGGGTCGCACTGTACATTGTTGATATTGTGCTCAGGAGCATACAAAATGCACATGCTAGAACCAGTCTGTTGGTAACAGAGGACGTAATATCCCTACATGTATACCCAACTAACATAGTCATAATGTATGTCTGCTTGTGGAGAAGTATGTGAATAGGCGAGGCAGTATTTTCTATAAAAGAGCTCTCCAATTTAATATAATATCTATACATAGACAATATAGTGGTGGTGGTGTGGTTGAGATTCTATTTACCGGTATATGCAATAATTCCCCATTACCGTACCATAACTATTATGTAGTTGGCTGGTAGAGAGTTCTCTAGGTTAAATCTCTACCATAGCTGCATATGATTGGTATAAATGTATAGCACATGGTGGGGGTGGGTCTAGAAAATAAAAACAGTATATCTCTGT
Source organism: Conchocele bisecta (assembly GCA_029237695.1). Classification (NCBI taxonomy): domain Eukaryota; kingdom Metazoa; phylum Mollusca; class Bivalvia; order Lucinida; family Thyasiridae; genus Conchocele; species Conchocele bisecta. Next base: position 95,208,612 of record CM055265.1, on the reverse strand, counting down.
AGAACAGCAAGCATGTGGCATGTATTGGTGGGGGGGGGGAGATATTTTCCTAGGAAATATTCCCCCCCCCCAACCATCTACCATATGCATAGCGGATGTGAATGTCTCTTTGTAGACAAGAATAGCCCACGATTGGGGGAGTATTTCTGATGAAATGAAATGTATGTTGGTGTAAAACGGATAACATTTGGCATGTATTTAGGGAGGGGGGGGGGGACATTTTCCTAGGAAATATTCCCCCCGCCATCATCTACCATATGCATAGTGGATGTGGACGTCACTTTGTAGACAAAAATAGCGCATGATTGGGGGAGTATTTCTCATGAAACAAAATAATATGTATGTTGGTGTAGAACAGACAGCATGTGGTATGAATTGGTGGGAGGGGGGGGGAGATTTTCCTAGGAAATATTCCCCCCCCCCCCCACCATCTACCATATGCAAAGTGGATGTGAATGTCTCTTTGTAGAGAAGGAGAAGAATAGCAGGTGATTGGGGGAGTAATTCTGATGAAATGAAATGAAAGTTGGCGAAGAGATAGCATGTGGCATGTATTGGTGGGGGTGGGGGGGAGAGATTTTCCTAGGAAATATCCCCCCCGCCCACCACCTACCATATGCATAGTGGACGTCTCTTTGTAGACAAGAATAGCCCACAATTGGGGGAGTATTTCTGATGAAACAAAATAATGTATGTTGGTGTAGAACAGAACGCATGTGCCATGTATTGGTGGTGGGGGGGGGTGGGGGAAGATTTTCCTGGGAAATAACCCCCCCCCCCCCCCCCCCCCCCCCCCCCCCCCCCCCCCCCCACCCCCCCCCCCCCCCGCCCACCATCTACCATATGCAAAGTGGATGGGATTGTCTCTTTGTAGAGAAGAATAGTAGGTGATTGCGGGTGAGTATTTTGTTCTGATGAAAATTGAAAAATGTCTGTTGTTTGTAGAACAGATTAAGCATTTTGGACATGTATTGAGGGGTTGGGGGGGGGGGGGGTGGGGGGGGGGGGGGGGGGGGGGGACTGGGGGGGGGGAGGGGGGGGGATTTTGGGGGGGGGGGGGGGTAGGAAAAAATTTTTGTCCCTCACCCCCCCCCCCACCCCCACTCCCCCCCCCCCCCCCCCCCCCCCCCCCCCCCCCCCCCCCCCCCCCGGCCCCCCCCCCCCCCAAAACCCCCCCCCCCCACCCCCCCCCCCCCCCCCCCCGCCCCCCCCCCCCCACCCCCCCCCCCCCCCCACCCCCCCCCCCCCCCCCCCCCCCCCACCCCCCCCCCCCCCCCCCCTTCCCCCCCCCCCTCCCCCCCCCCCCCCCCCCCCCCCCCCCCCCCCCCCCCCCCCACCCCCCCCCCCCCCCCAACCCCACCCCCCCCCCCGCCCCCCCCCCCCCCCCCCCCCCCCCCCCCCCCCCCCCCCCCCCCCCCTCCCCCCCCCCCACCGCCCCCCCCCACCCCCCCCCCCCCACCCCCCCCCCCCCCCCCCCCCCCTCCCCCCCCCCCACCCCCCCCCCCCCCCCCCCCCCTCCCTCAATCATTACATGCCAAATGCTATTTTTCTTTTCTACACCGCCACATACAATTATTCCATCAGAAAATGAAAACTCCCCCAATCGTGGGTTATTTCGTTTTTTTTTTACTAAACGGCTTATTTTCAATTTTTAAATTACATGCTAGTTGTAATAATTGTGTACCAATATTGTATAACAAAAAACATAGTTGGAAAATCTCATGACTCTTGTTTAACTAGAAAAGGAGCATTTACCATTAATGTATTTTAGAAAAGTGAGCTTATTTAAGAAGAGTTTTTTAAGAAGGAGAGTTATAGAAAGGAAAGAGAAAAAAAGAAAAAAGATTTAAAGAGGTGGTTCCTTCCTTTGTTCCTCGTAATTTGGTAATACATGTGATGTATAAACGTTTATGTCCAAATAATATAATATAGTTGGACATTATAGTGTTAATAAGCATTGTAATTAACTTTTGCTACGCTTTGGTACATATTGATCGTTTTTTCTTTTTATTTTATTAATAATTTCTTTTTTTTCGTAGGGTGTTAAATTAAAAGTTTGAAATTACACCATTTTATTGTTATTGTAGATTCTAAGCGTTGTCTTTTTTCATTGTGGCATATTTCTTTTTCAATATTATTGATTCGTCTTTTCAAAATTTTATTTCATGAAAACAATGGTTTAAATGACAATTCTTGTTTTTGTTTCATATTTACATTTAAAATGTAAGAAATACTTTGCAAGTATGATAATGGAAATTAAAGAAATTGTTTTTAGCGATAAGGTTTGTTTTTGGTTTTACAGAGCCGCCAAAATGAAATCGTATTAAGTTCATTTCGTAAAAACCCAACCACCTCTTTCATTTAAGAAATGTTCTTTAGTTGGTGACCATACATGGTCGTTCGTTTTGGGCATTCCCAGAACTAAATCTTTTATATTTTTCCACATTCATGCTGCAAAAATCACATAAACTACTTGGGTGGTACCATGCCACAATTTAAGTAATTTAATTTATTTGTACCTATGATTTCTCATTAAATATTTATTACTGAATGATTTCCGTAGTTGTGATATCTATTGTTAAATTGCATAACAAAGTTGTGTATATATTTTTTCCATTGTCGGAAATTAAAATCGGGAAATTCATTCGTTCCATTTTCTGCTCTGAATTTTTATTGATTCTATGGTTGTTGTTTTTTGTTTGTTATAGTGTATCGAATGTTTATTTGCTCCAATTGCTTGTCTGTTGCTTTTTGTAAAATAAAATAGGTTTCAGTGTTTGTAATTTATGTTTTCTGTTTTTAATTTTTTCTTTTCCTTTCCTTTGCAGATTCAATAATTATTTACTAAATACCCTTGGTATTTGATGAATAAAATCATCTGCCCTTATATTTATACATTTCCGCAAAATAATCATTTAAAAACCGATAAATTTGTTTTACTCTTTAAATATCATTATAACTATTCTATAAATTTATTTTAATACCCCTTTCGTGCCAAGATTTGTGATGTACCAGTCGAAACCTGCTTTGGGGCTGGTCACCTTTAATCAGTGGTGTCACCTGCACGTTAAGCGGCCCACTTCAAATTCCTCCGCCGGCATTTTTGCTATATTAAAAAACGCTTTATCATTCCACGGTCACTCGTCTAACGCCGGCCCCAGCGGTTTCATTAAATTATGCTCCCAAACTTAGTTGATCCGAATTTCATTAAACGGTTCACCTCTAATCTGCGATTTTCAATGTAACCTGCGGTGCGGTCGTTACCGAAGCGCGAACATTAACAATCGATAGTCAAGCAGGTCAATGCGGGTAATTTTAAAACCCACATAATCACGTCCGCCGGCGTATGCGATATTGAGAGGGTGTTTCACAGGGTGCAAATTGTGTTGCCCGAATTGTTCGGCGCTATTATTGAAAGAAAACAGCCTTTATCGCATACGGGTTGCTTGCAACCCTTTGGTCCGGGTCGATTTCGTAATTTCTATAGGTTTACGACACAAATTTTGTAAAAAGGAACATGCCCATTTGCCAGTTACCAAATTTGAAAAACCAAAAACACGAATAGCTGCTGATTTTAATTGGTTGGGGTGTATTGCCCTCAGGAGTCCTTTATTGTAACCGGCTCAAATATAATTTTAAGCAAATGGCCTCATATGGTCGGAATTTATGAGCCGAATATGTTCGCACTTAGTTGACTGCTTTTCTTTTGCTGACATCGCCTTTGCTATTGTTTATTTTACATACACAATTGGAAATTGAATCCGTTTTTGTCACTTCCCTTGGGTTGGCTGCTTAAGAAAGGTTTGACTTGTATATTGTTTTGGGTTTTGATACTTTTTATGTTGTTAGGAATTTATTCCATTGTAATTTCTTTTTGATATACTTTGGTTTTTTTTCTGATGAAATTTGATTTGTTAGCCCTTGATGGATGCCAAAAACAGTTTGAATAGGGAAAAGTTTATGTTCTTTACATAAGTTGTTTTGTATATAACCTTGTGGTTTTATTTATTGCATTACGAAAATAAAGTAGTTTTCCCACCAAATTGGTTTCAAGTTTCTGTGTGTTTGTAGCAGTTTACCAACTGGGCCTTGGTTTGGTTTTTATCATCACCATATTCTTTTTAACCCTATGTTTGGCTTTATCTTTTGCTTTTATTAAAAAATATTATAAAATGTCTATATCGACCGCCATCCTTTTAAACCCCCCTGTTCATATGTTTGAAATTATTGTGTTCCAGCTTTATTTTTTATCAGGTTTTCCAATCCCAGAGGAAGAAAATCAAAACAATTTCATTTTTAATTGTTTTAAATTTATGCTATCTCGGTGGGTGGGTCAGGTAAGATATATCAGTTTCGGAAAGAGCAAAAATGTTTTGATCGCTGTTATTTTACCTTAATAAACTTAGTTTTCTTTTTTTCCATGTCTCCTCAAGAACTTTTGGCAATACTCTTTTATCTTCGGAGTGAATGGTTTAGTTCTCGTAGCCATATTTTTGATTATTATTTGAAAAAAGTAATGGCCTTAATTGCGCTTGTTGATGTCCATTTTAAAATAAAATGCATTTTGTAGGGCAAAAAATTAGTGTTTTGTATTTTTTGCTCACCATGTGCGAACAGCTCATGGTGAAAGCTAGTTGTTACCGCAATGTGTCCGTCGTCCGTCGTGTCGTCCTGTGAACATTTTTCAAAAATCGTCTTCTCCTCGGTAACCATTGGGTTTCTATAGTCCCAAACCAAAACTTCATGGTCATGGTCCTTAGGTAAATGGGGATTACAAAATTGTTTAAAAGAAAAATTGACGTCGATTACAGTAAATCCCAAGATGGGCCGCCGTTCTAAAAATAGCCACAGATTCTTAAAAAAATATTCTCAATGAACCGTCCAACTGGGATTTCGACAAAAACTTTGGTTAGGAATGACTCGACTTGTACATTGCTTCTTTCAAAAGTTGTTTAAAATGGTGGGACCCCGGGGTTCAAAATTGGGTTTAGGACGTGGCCCATGGGGTCAAAGAATTGGGGTTCAAATTTTTATTTTTTGACTGAATATGGTTATGTTCATTTAATATCAAATTGAAGGTATCAAATGAGGCGAATCCTCTTGGTGCATTTTTTTGTCGAAATCGGATTGTTTATGGTCATCCAAAGATTGGCCGCCCGAAAGGTCAAAAGGTCGTTCTTTTATTAGAGAGATTTTCAAAACATTCTTCTTCACTATGAACCGCTTGGGCTCATGGTAGCCAGTACTTAAAAGTTATGGTCCATGGGTTGAATGCCTTTTCAAGATTTCTTGTTAAAAATTGGATTGGAGGTCATCGCTTAATCCTCAAGATGGCCCGCGGAACGGAACTGATCGATTGTACATTTGCTCTTTGAAAAGTTGTTAAAATGGTGGAGACCCCCCCCGGGGGTCCAAAAATAAAGGGGCCGTGGCCCGTGGGGTCAAATTGGGGTTCTAAATTTTTATTTTTGGACCGAATCTATGGTCATTGTATATATGAAAATTGAATGGTAAAGGTCAATTGAGGGCGATTCTCTTGGTGGTCGCAATATTTGTTCGTCAGGTAAATCGGATTGAATTATGTCATCCATGGATGGCCACCAAAATGGTCCATTATTCAAGATTTTGAACTTTTTAACCTTTTTCTTTTTTCAGGAACCAAACATGGCCGGATTGCTGGGTGAAGCAATTTTCAGATTTTGTTAAAAATGGAGGGAGGTCATCGCTTAATCCTAAGATGACCCGGCCATCCTAAAAATAGCACAATTTTTTTGTTTTTAAAACACATGAACTCAATGTCACTATTCTTCCTCTAGGTGTTCATGGGAGTCAGGATGAGTGCGAATTTAGGGCCATCATGGCCCTCTTGTTTGTTTTATTGAGTTTGAGGCCCGAAATTTTACTGTAATTCATCTATAAGGTTTATATAAGTGGTTTTCGAATAATGAATTTTTGTTGTACCATCTAATTATAAATTGTTAGCATCGTCAGCAAAAGCTCCCATGTGAGCTATTTGTTACCGCAATTTGTGTCCGTTCGTCCGTCGCTCGTCCGTGAACATTTTCAAACGTCTTCTCCTCGGTAACATTGGGTCTTTATAGTCACCAAATCTTCATTGGTCATGGTTCCTTAGGTAAGGGGATTACAAAAATTATAGTTAAAAATTTAAAAATGATGTCAGTTTACGTAATCCAAGTTGGCCCGCCGTCTAAAAAGTAAAAATAGCACAGATTTCTTAAAAAAATATTCTCAAGAACCGCCAACTGGATTTCGACAAAACTTGGTAGGAATGATCGATGTACATTGCTCTTTCAAAGTTGTTAAAATGGTGACCCCGGGGTCAAAAATGGGCGTGGCCCATGGGGTCAAATTGGGGTCAAATTTTATTTTTGACTGAATATGGTTATGTCATATATCAAATTGAAGGTATCAAGGAGGCGATCACTCTGGTGCATTTTTTGTCGAAATCGGATTGTTATGTCATCCAAGATGGCCGCCGAAAGGTCAAAAGGTCGTTCTTTTATTAGAGATTTCAAAATTCTTCTTCACATGAACCGCTTGGCTCATGGTAGCCAAACTTAAAAGTTATGGTCCATGGGTGAAGCCTTTTCAGATTTGTTAAAATGGAGGTCATCGCTAATCCAAGATGGCCGCGGAATGATCGATGTACATTGCTCTTTGAAAGTTGTTAAAATGGTGACCCCGGGGTCAAAAATGGGCGTGGCCCGTGGGGTCAAATTGGGGTCAAATTTTATTTTTGACCGAATATGGTCATGTCATATATGAAATTGAAGGTATCAATGAGGCGATCACTCTGGTGCAATATTTGTCGGAATCGGATGATTATGTCATCCATGATGGCCACCAAAAGGTCCATTTATTCAAGATTTTTAACGTCTTTTTCTCAGGAACCACATGGCCGATGCTGGGTGAAGCATTTTCAGATTTTGTAAAATGAGAGTCATCGCTTAATCCAAGATGACCGCCATCTAAAAATAGCACAATTTTTTTAAAACACATGAACTCAATGTCACATTCTCCTCTGGTGTTCATGGAGTCAGGTGAGCGAATTAGGGCCATCATGGCCCTCTTGTTTGTATTGAGTTTGAGGCCCGAAATTTTACTGAATTCATCTATAAGGTATACTAATGTTTCGAATGATTTTTGTGTACCATCTAATATAAATGTAGCATCGTCAGCAAAGCTCATGTGAGCTATTGTTACCGCAATGTGTCCGTCGTCAGTCGTCGTCCGTCGTCGACGTCGTCCGTGAACATGTTCAAACGTCTTCTTCTCGGTAACCATTGGGCCTATAGTCACCAAACTTGATGGTCATGGTCCTTAGGTAGGGGGATTACAAAATTGTTAAAATGATGTCATTACGTAATCCAAGATGGCCGCCGTCTATAAATAGCACAAATTCTTCAAAAATCTTCTTCTCAAGAACGCCAAACGGATTTCGACAAAACTTGGTAGGAATGATCGATGTACAATGCTCTTTCAAAGTTGTTAAAATGGTGACCCCGGGGTCCAAAATGGGTGTCGCCCGTGGGGTCAAATTGGGGTCAAATTTTATTTTTGACCGAATATGGTCATGTCATATATCAAATTGAAGGTATCAATGAGGCGATCACTCCGCTACATATTTTGTCGAAATCGGATGGTTATCGCTAATCCAAGATGGCCGCCGTCTAAAAATAGCATAAATTCTTAAAATAAATTCTTCTCATGAACCGCTGGCCGGATTTCGACTAAGCTTGGTAGGAATAATCGATTTACAATGCTCTTTCAAAGTTGTGAAAATGGTGACCCCGGGGTCAAAAATGGGCGTGGCCCGTGGGGTGAAATTGGGGTCAAATTTTATTTTTGACCAAATATGCTCATGTCATATATCAAATTGAAGGTATCGATGTGGCGATTGCTCTGGTGCAATATTTGTCAGAATCGGATGATTATGTCATCCATGATTGCCACCAAAAGGTCCATTTATTCGAGATTTTGAACATCTTTTTCTCAGGAACCACATGGCCGATGCTGGCCAAACTTCATAGGAAGTTAAGATCCTTGGGTGAAGCATTTTCAGATTTGGTAAAATGAGAGTCATCGCTTAATCCAAGATGACCGCCATCTAAAAATAGCTCAATTTCACAATGTCACATTCTCCTCTGGTGTTCATGGAGTCAGGTGAGCGAATTAGGGCCATCATGGCCCTCGTGTCTACTTATAATTTGGCAATTTTGCCTTGTAAACCGTAATAGCTATAGACCTGAAACTTGGTATGTAGCTCCTTATGATGAGTAGATGCGCAAAATTTATTTTGATTGTTAATTCAACACCAAGGTCATGGATTATCTCCCCTTTTGGGCTTGGAATTTTGCCTTGTTAAAGCGATATGTGGGGCATCCGTGCTCTATGAACACATTTCTAGTTATCCTTATGCTTCATTAGAGCCCTAGAAGATCAGAAGTTTGAATAAGCATAAATGCCAAAAGCCCCATTTCTCCAGTCACAGCCACATATAATGTGACACTCGCGTTTGCTGTGTTTAGTTGGTGGCGGTGCGACTGTCGTTGTCACTGCTGAAACAAGACAAGGAATACCTGACACGGCAGGCCGCTGACCTGGCCAACAGGAACACGTTCTCTGATGAGAAGGTCCTGCAGCTCGGTCTACAGGTGGACGACGCCAAGCAAGCTCGTGAGGAGATGTACGATAAATATGTGTCATCAAGGTGGGTAACTACGTGCTTCTCAGTGGTGATCCACTGCAGCATTTCAACCCTCGGCAGGGATGGATTGTGGCCTAGGGGCTAGAACACCTAACTTGTAATCCGGAGGTTGTGGGTTCAAACCTCGCCTTAGGCATCAAAAATGCTTTCATGGTATTTCAATCCCACTGGTCTGTCGGATGAGACTGTAACCCTTTCAACACCACAGGCCTGTATAGTGGTATTTGGAAAATGTGTAGATCCAGATGAGCCGGTGTCACGAGCCATCTCATGACGAGACGTCTCATCAGGATCTGCACTTTGTGGAAACAATTTTCATGTTTTTGAGAACAAAACACTCCCTTTTCATAAATGGACTAGTGGGAAAATAATTTTGTGATGATTGGATTTGCTGCAAAATTAACATAACAAATTCCATTCCAGTTACTTAGGTGTGAAAGGGTTAAACTGTGGTCTCGTCTCTATATGACCCTAGCTGATGGTGGGACGTTAAACCCATTCACTTTCCTTCTTTTTTTTTTCAACCCTCTGAGTCCAGTTTTGACTTGCCGTTTGCAGCTCCATTGTGTTTGGTGGCGTTGCGATCTGCGGTGACAAAAGCTGCTGATTGAGATTACAACCGGTATAACCCCAAATCAGCGTTAGTTTCGTGCCACCTTGTTGTAGCAGTGACTTAAAATTCCATTCAATAAACGATTTTAACATTTATTGTATCCCCCGGACTCCGTCGGGGGATACTATGGATTTGACAGCGGGCCGCGTCCGCGTCCGCGTCCGCGTCCGCCGCAGACATTTCTTGTCCGGAGCATAACTCGAACACCCTTTGGAATATTTTCATGAAACTTCACACATGCATAGACCACGACCCGAAGGTGTGTCGCGCACAAGAATGACAACTCTTGCATAGCTAATTTTCTAGTTATCTCCCTTTTTTGTTTCACGCACTGATTGACCATAACTCGACCACCCTTTGGAATATTTTTATAAAACTTCACACATTCAATTAGACCACGAACCGAAGGTGTGTCGTGCACAAGAATGACAACTCTTGCATAGCTAATTTTTGAGTTATCTCCCTTTTTTGTTTTCGCGCACTGATTTCCTGTCCGGAGCATAACTCGACCACCCTTTGGAATATTTTCATGAAACTTCACACATGCATAGACCACGACCCGGAGGTGTGTCGCACACAAGAATGGCAACTCTTGCGTAGCTAATTTTTTAGTTATCTCCCTTTTTTGTTTTGCGCACTCTACAAACTGGACAATAATGCATGAAGACCCGTTTTCTCGTCTGCTCTGTACACCTTTTCTCGTGTGCTCTGTACACCTTACCTGTAGAGAGAACAATAGAGACTGGGAGAACCATGTGCTAGCATGGGCTTGCATGTGCAAATGTCCAGTGCTTGACCACTGATGACCACAGGTAATTTATACAGGTAAATTACTACATTGGGTACTGTGTTGAAAATATTGTGGCATTATGTGGACCTGTGCAGATATATGTAGATAAATATAGGACTATTAAAAAAAAATCTGGGCTCCAGTAGCAAGCATTATTATTTTTAAACTTTTTTTTTCCATTTCTTTTTTTTTTCCAATTTTTTTTTTTTTCATATTTTTTTTTTTTTTTTCTATTTTTTTTTTTTTTCATTTCTTTTATTTCATTTTTTTTTCTTCAAATTATTTTTCAATTTTTGTCTAGTAGCATAAGGTCGTAAGTGCTATATACAGACTATTCACCTGTGCATGTGCTAGCATGTGCAACTGACCACTGACCACTGACCACTGACCACTGACCACTGACCACTTACAGGTAATTTATACAGGTAAATGATTATATTACATTTCCGTAAACTGTGTTGAAAATATTGTGGCAATATGTGGACCTGTGCATATATGATATGTAGATAAATATAGGACTATTAAAAAAACATTCTGGGCTCCAGTAGGGAGCATTATTTTTTATTTTTTTTTAAATTTTTTTTTTAATTTTTTTTTTATTTTTTTTTTTTTTTTTTTTTTTTTTTACATTCTTTTTCAATTTTTTAACTGACCACTAACTTATTACAGGTAATTTATACAGGTACATTATTACATTTCTGTAAACTGTGTTGACAATATTGTGGCAGTATGTGGACCTGTGCAGATATATGTAGATAAATATAGGACTATTAACAAAAATTCTGGGCTCCAGTAGCGAGCATTATTTTTTTGATTTTTTTTTGTATATTACATTTCGTAAACTGTGTTGAAAATATTGTGGCATTATGTGTGCAGATATATGTAGATAAATATAGGACTATTAAAAAACAATTCTGGGCTCCAGTAGCAAGCATTATTATTTTTGATTTTTAAACTCTTTTTTTTCCATTTCTTTTTTTCATTTTTTTTTTCAAATTCTTTTTCCATTTTTGTCTAGTAGCATAAGGTCGTAAGTGCTATATACAGACTATTATCATATAATAAAACAATTATTGACTAGTGAGCCATAGAATATACTCTGATATTCTATGGCTCACTAGTCAATAATTGTATAATATGTTCGGGCCAGTGAAAATTGCTTTCGGGCCCAGGCTCGAGGTCAAGGCTGGACAAGCTGAGGCATTTGATTCCGTGGAATTCTTGTTTACTTATCTCCCTTTGTTGTTTCGTGCTCTGATTTTGTATCCAGAGCATAACTCGAACACCCTTTGGAATATTTGTATGCCCCACCACGATAGTGGAGGGGGCATTTAGTGTTACCCTTGTCCGTCCGTCCGTCCGCACACACGAATGGGTACTTGTTGTAAGCGTACGGGGATCTTATTGGGTAGGGTTAGGATAGTGTTGGGTACTCTTGTTGGGTATTTTTATAGAGTAAAACCCCAACAAGTATTCATTCGTAGGAACGTGCGTCCCGTCCTCCCGTCGTCCCGTCCGTCCGTCACAAAACTTTAACACTCGGGTAAATGTCTCATAATTTCTTCATCCTTCGACCGATCTCCTTCATATTTCATATACACATTGCTCTAATGGTCCTCTACCGCCCTGTGCCAAATCCACGTTCGTACTGCCCCCGCCAAGCCCAGGGTTAAGATCACATACTTAGTGCTTCAAAAACTTTAACGCTCAGGTAAATATCTTATAATTTCTGTTTTCTTTCACGGATCAGCTTCATATTTCACATATGCATTGCTCTAATGGTCCTCTACCGCCCTGTGCCAAATCCACGTTCGTCCTGCCCCCGCCAAGCCCAGGGTCAAGGTCACATACTTGGTGCTTCAAAAACTTTAACGCTCAGGTAAAAGAAAATTTTGTCTTGGAATTTGGCCTCATTTATTATCAAAGCGATATGTGGGACATCCGTGTTCTATGAACACATTTTCTAGTTTATTAAACTTCACACATGCATAGAAGATGACCCAAAGGTGTGTCGCACGTAAGAATGACAACTCTTGCGTCGTTAATTTCTTAGTTATCTCCCTTTGTTGTTTTGTGCACTGATTTCGTGCATAACTCGAACACCCTTTGGAATATTTTCATGAAACTTCACACATGCATAGACCACGACCCTAAAGGTGTGTCACGCAAGAATGACAACTCTTGCATCACTAATTTTTTTTAGTTCTTGCATCATAATTTTAGTTATCTCCCTTTGTTTTTCCGTCACTGATTTTGTCTCCGGAGCATAACTCGAACACCCTTTTTTAAAACTACTTGTGTATCTGGGGAGGGGGATACACATGCGCTTGTCAACAAGCGTCCATTTCGAGTTAAAATAATTGTATGCCCCCTATGCGATAACAATTTCGCTGAAACACTTTTTGCAATCAAGTCTGACAAGAAGAGGGCATATCCATATTGTACAAATGATAATTTTTAATTATTGTTTATACACTATATTGGAGACTGTCATGCAGTTCTCCCAGTTTTGACAGATTTTGTGATGGCAGGCCTGATCTACATGTAGGTCAGTGTCCCAGCTAGTGAGAGTGCATGATCATTTTAGATAAGCTAATTTTGACAATGGAATTATTGGTTAAATTATATAGTTCAGAGGTCGCGGGAGCAGGGAGTGACATCCGCTGTCCCTGGAATTCAGTTTTGCACAATGCGTAGTCGGCGTGGATGTTTCTGAGGATTCTTGACATAATTATATAATAGCGACTTGCTGGAATACTTCTGACTTGGATAATTACTCATTATTAGATTTATCATTATAATATAGACCATGTGATCTAGGAATTATTATTATTGTGAATGCTCAATGGAGAATTATTTGATTTATGCCGTGTGAATGGCTTAGACATCCAGATTTGATATCTACTAGACAACAAAGTGTTGCCCGTTTCTACGGATTATATTCCTTTGTTGCAACATTTCACGCATTTAGTTGGAACCAAGTGTGTAAAATTTGCCACAAAAATGGATGTGCGAGCCAGTTCGAACAGTCGGAAGCGCAAATCTGCGGACGTGACATTGGATCGGGTTGAGATTCCGCAATCTAATATCTCGGCCGAGGTAAATCCACCTTACGACATGTCACTTCCCGAAAACTGGAGCGTGCAGAAGTTAAACTCTGAACTACGGCAACTGGGAATATCCCCAGGCCTTCGACAGAAAAAATGTCGTTTAGTTCACCTATATCGGTCGGCGACATCAAATTCAAGATCAACAAGCAGTGCGGTTATATCAACAGCCATAACCTCTAACCAGCACGCTGCGGTTATATCAACAGCTGACTTCATTGCGTAGTCGGTTGCGCAGACATCGCACATACCGTATTTAGGCGTGTATTATGCGCATTTTTTTCAGCCCCATTTTTAATCCAGAAGTTACCCTGCGCGTTATAAGTAGGAACATAAATTTCAAACATTTTTTCCAACTGATTTCTGCCAGTTTTACGCAAACAAAACAAGCCCGGAAACGGAAATATCAATTTTTGACAGGTGTCCGCTATGACGTTGAAATACGCATAGTGTGAAACAAGAGAAAAGGAATCAATCGATATGAATGGGTGCGGTAAGTATAGATTGATGGTAAATTGGTATATTTTGGGATTTAATATAGCCAGGCTCGTAACATAAGAGGCTACGTGTATTAGAGGAAATTTACGTGTTTTCTGTATTTACGCTGGTTGTGTACGATCTCATATCGGTCAAATGTTGCCTGTCGGGTATTGTTTGGTTGTACATTTTCAAAGTGACGTCACACATCTGCCATTCTGTGAATAATTAATGAGGACAGATCATCTCAATCCCATAAGCGCTTGATGTAAGATTTTAGATGCTAAATCAAGCGTCGCGCACATTCAGATCGCATTCGGTAGCACTCGGTAATGGTCGTTTTTCGTTGCTAGGTGCCGACTGACTGTGTTACTATTTTTGTAAAGTATTGACAAGTATTCACGCATCAATACCTTATGACATGTGCGACCAGCATAGCCCCTGATTCATCTGCGCATACACTGTATGGGGCTATGCTGGAATGTCGTGTATTCAGGTAGTACCTATGTATATTGTTAAACCTAATCAATAAACAGTGAATACACACTATCTGTACCTGCGTATATCCACGGTGGTCCACAGTGTCAATATTTGGCTGGGGGAGGAATTGTTTATGGCCCATTTCTCGTGTGCAGGTCACTAGTAGGGAGTTATTATCGCCTTGGGGAAAGTGGAGCGCCGTGGCGTAATGGTTAGTGTGTCGGACTACTGATCCAAGGGTCGTGGGTTCGAGCCTGACTAGCGGCGTGCGTTGTGTCCTTGAGCAAGACACTTTATCCACACTGCTCCAGTTCACCCAGCTGTAAATGGGTACCGATAATTCGTAGTTGCTCTGTAAATACGAATTACCGGCTTCTCTCAAAAATCTCTACCTCTGTTCTTTCTCCCATTCTTGGGAGACGGCATGCAAGGTCCTAGAGCCAGTGCCGCCGTTAAATATAAGCAAAAAAAAAAAAAAGCCTTGGGGAAGAAGTTTACACATGGCTAGCCTGCTGTGTGTTTGCGATTACAGGTAATTATGTTATACACGAATGGCAAATATGGTGGAATTATATACAACAAATTTCTTCGTAAGTAGGTTCAATAAGTTTATTATTACATGCATCATGAATTTTTATTAAGCATATTAATGAGTAAATAACAATAAATATAACATACTTTTAGACAATATAAAGTCTAATTTATGCCATAAAGCTGACCTTTGGCGATATTTTTCTCTTCGAGAGCACACGTTCAGCATTGTGGATGTGAACTCGGAATGCAATTTTCTTATACGTGACGGAATTTCCGCCGATTTTTTTTATTTTATTTTTTTTGTTTGTGCGCTATAGACGCTATAGATTTTTCCCCCCAAAATATAGATGCGCGTAGTACACCAGTGCGCGCAATACACAGCTAAATACGGTAGGCAGTAACCATGGTCGCGGTGTCGCTTTATCTGAGCATGCTCAATCGCACACAGTACAGCGCAGTGAAACCGAAACTAGACTTCGGGGAATTTCCGGGCGACAACAACATCGCAGATCTGCATGCCAGTGTGTCTGCTTTACAGCAGACCGTCGCGAAACTTACCGATAACATGGGGCTATAATACAGCAAAATGTGCAAACTAATTCGACATCCGCTCACATTCGTTCTCATGTCGCACCTGAGTTAGCATCCGTGTCTGGCCAGCCAGTGTTAGCAGGTGCGTCATTCATGGAAGGTAACTTATTCACGAACAGTACTAACAACAACAACAATGTCAGTTCCATAAACTTAGAAAATGCTCGGTCCACATACGGGTACACTGCTGAGGCATTGCCTTTCGTAGAAACAGTTCATCCTAGTGTCAAACGAAACATTCAGGAAGGTAAAGACGTGAATTTGGCCTCGTTGTTGATACCTTATTACAATTGTCAGTCGGACTCGGTACCCGGTGGTAACCAGAAACCGGACGTTCGCTTAAACACAGAAATAAGTTTGCCACAATTCATTCATTCATTCGCCGTCTATAAAAACATCATGTGCCAGGTGCATCCTAATAGGCGACCAGAATTAGATCTGTATGAGCGTGATATAATTGACATGGCATCCAGGTATGGGGGTCGTGGCTTTTATGAGTACATGTACCACAAATATTTCTCGGCACAGGCTGTGGCACATCTCCGCTTCCATGGCGTGAAAATAGACTGATCAGTTAGGAATAATAGGTTGTTTTGTTCCATATTTTCAAATTACAAGGCTAATTGTTGCTCCGAGTGTGGTAGCACACTGCAAATGTCGCAGTTCTGTCCATCACAAACCTATGCTGTCTCTGGTAGTACAATGGAACCGTACAATAAGGCCAGTAGAGTTACCATGACAGCTGGTATTTTTGCCAACCGTGCAAATTCCACCAAAGATCTTTTGGGTCGCACACGAGTGATTCACAATGGAAACGAGATTTGTAACAATTTTAACACTATGCGTGGTTGCCATGCGTCTCAATGCAGACATGTGCATTTGTGTTTAGTATGTAAACAGAGTGATCACTCTAAAATGAATTGTCAGAATTCAAAAAACTGGCGGCCAGGGACAGAAAATTACCGAGCCTGAGATAGTGCCTAGGAACAGCCCTATAAATGTTATAAAATTGAGGTTTGAGTTGCAGCATCATCCAGATAAGAACTTCACTAACTATTTAATTGACGGATTTTCAGAGGGATTTGAGACTGGTTTTAAGCATTTACCTGCATTACCGTATGAGTGTAAAAACTTGTTGTCTGCAATTAAACAGCCTGACATTACTTCACATTTGATTCAGTCAGAATTAGTTAAAGGATATTTGATCAGCCCTTTTGATAGCATTCCATATCCACATTATCGTATCAGCCCAATTGGCATTGCTGAGGGGAAGTACTCTGGGAAAAAGAGGTTAATTGTGGACTTCCCAGCACCTCATGATAATTTATTACATCCCAGTTTAAATGACCTTATTAGGGACGAATACTCCTTGACATATGTCACCATTGACCATGCGATTAGAATGACTCAGCGATTGAGAAAGGGGAGTAGATATTGTAAAGCTGACATTCAAGATGCCTTTAAACAGGTTCCTGTCAAGAGGGACTTGTGGCCCTTTCAGGGTATCAAGTGGAACGATAAATATTACTTCTACACCAGATTCGTGTTTGGCAGTCGATCTAGTCCTAAAATTTTTGTTTTGATTGTTTGTCTGTTATTTGTTGGATCCTGCAAAACAATTATGGAATCAGTCATTGTTTACATTTGCTGGACGATTTTCTCACAATCAATTCTCCATCCGATGATGCTGATCATACTATGTATATTTTGCGGTTGGTATTTGAGAAACTTGGTATACCGTTATCACCCACAAAAACTATGGGGCCAGTTACGGTTATTGAGTACTTAGGAATTATATTAGACAGTGTGAAGATGGACTCTATCCGATAGTCATGGCAGCCGTGCTGTGGGGTGAAAAATGGACAAAGAAGAGAATTGTGGTGAATTGTGACAATTCAGTCACTGTGGACATTATCAATAAGGGTCGATCTAAGATTCCATTCATTCAAAAGTTTGTTCGTAGGTTGATCTGGTGCTCGGCAAAAGGTCAGTTTGTTATTATCGCAAGACATATAGCCGGTAAATCAAATGTTATTGCTGATGCGTTATCACGTTTTAACATGTTGCAGTTCAGACGTCTTGCACCAGAGGCAGACACTGTTCCAGAGCGGTGCCTTTTGGTTTCCAAGCTGCAGCTGAATTAGACCTGGAAGTCACAAATCTTTGGTCAGCATCTATTGCTCCAAATACTAAATCAGCCTATCAGACAGGCATGCAGTGTTTCACGCTGTTTCTAACAATGTCCGGTTGTATTACGCGTCCAGGTACGTTGCCCATTCTAACGGAGGATGTTCTCATTTATTTTGTGACATTCTGTTACAAGTCACTGCAGCTGCAGCTGGCTACTATTAAACTATATCTGGCAGTTATTCGTTTTCACTATCTGCAAGCAGGCATGAGCAATCCTATGTCTTCCATGAATAGACTACAATGTGTTCTACGTGGTGTTAAACGTAGTCAAGGTTCGAAGACGAGGTTGAGATTGCCTATAACTTATTACATGCGGGAGTTTTTACCCCAAACTTAGATTTGACGTTACAATGTATGTGTTCATTAGGCTATTTCGGCTTTCTTCGCTGCGGTGAGTTCACTGTTAAAGCTCGGAATGATGATGTTTATTCATATTTGAAATGTCAGGATGTGTCGTTCTTGACAGATCATTCTATGTTTTGTATTACGCTACCTACTTCCAAGACTGATCCGTTCAGTGTAGGCGTTGATATACCGATATACAGAAATAACTCCATTAATTGCTGTCCAGTGTATTTGATGGAACATTATTTGTGTCTACGCAGAGAGCAGCTTACATCTACTTCGTTTTGTTATGATATCTCGCCACTATTCATAGATGTGGATGGCAAACCGTTCACTAGGACGAAGTTTCTTTATTATGTGAAGCAAATTTTATACAGACTCGGTTATGACGAGAATAAATATAGTGGCCATTCATTTCGGATTGGTGCTGCAAGCAGTGCAGCAGAAGCTAACATGGAAGATCACATGATACAAACTCTCGGTCGATGGTCTTCATCATGCTATACCAGGTACATCAGAGTTGCACGTAGTGCTATACAAGATGCACAGGCCCGGATGTGTCATTGACTTCGTACAAGGTAAACAATACTGTGGATGTGATAGTTTGTGCACCTTTATTTAACAGCAGGTTACACACAGATGTCATATTTGTCTACATGTTCTTGTTGGGTACAAACTATTAATTAAGTTTGTTATGAGTACATGCATACCTAATTAATTTCTCCTCTTGGGGGCACTCATTGCTATTTTTAGTTTAACAATATCAATTCGTTTTGGACTATTTTGCCCCCTTTTCGATAAATTAATTCATATGTACATTTATGTGCGGCATCAGTTGAAACATTTGCCAGACTTGTTGATACAACATTCACTCACCTGAAGCGACTCGTCCCAGTACGTACACTGGACACGACATTCTGTACGCTCGTCTCACCTCATTATCGGCTCGCCAGTCGGTAGACTCGACTGCCCTGGACGACCCACCTCTCTATAGTCCGAGTACACTCGACTCGCCAGTCGGTTACGCTCGACTACCCTGCACCACTTTCCTCATTATAGTCGGTACGCTCGACTCGCCAGTCGGTACGCTCGACTAATTTCGACGACTCACCTCTTTATAGTCGGTACGCTCGACTCGCCAGTCGTACGCTCAACTCGCATTCGAGTTGTTAACTCAACTCAGATCTTTCTAGTCGTCCACTTGATGCACATTCTAGTTGTTAACTCAACTCAGCTCTTTCTAGTCGTATGCTCGACTCACCTCTTTCTAGTCTTTCACTCAACTCGTCACCCTTCAAGTTATTAGCTCTACACATTCACTCAGAGAAATCTGGTCTGGCACATGCGAGTCTGATGAAGCACAACACCAAATAGCAGGTAGCCCCCAATGAGGAGCCAAATATGTTAGATATGTGGTCATGTAATATATATGATAGTACCGGTACTATGTTAGCTTAATAAGATATTTCATGTTTTCTATATACAGTTGCATGATGTGGGGATTGGTGGGTCAGAGGGATGGAGTGGGGTTATTGAGTATTTCAGATAACTGATGAAGGAAGGACAAGACAAGTTACAGCATAATGATGATCTTCCTGCAAGTTTAGGTAATAGTCAATCGAGTAATCTGGTAATAGTGTATAAATATACACCTGTTTCAAAAATAGGTACATGCTTTGGTATTGCATTGTCGGTACACTCATCCAACCATTTACGACCAGTGTCTAAATAGTACATTTGTCAGCCATTATAATTATACGTAATTATGTATAATCACCATCATGCACATAAGCCCGATAAATAAATCCATCTGTCATAATTAACACATTATAGGCCAGATACAATTACAGAATTGTCAGAAAATGTTTCACTATTTTTTTTATTTCTTCTCGAAAGTATACAGGGATCCTCTAGATTAGCGGAAAAAAAGGGCTGTTTTTTTATATTTTTCTTAAAATAGCAGCTACGGGCATACAATTTTCACAGAACAATCTAGTCTACTGACTAGAAATAGGTGAGTCGCTTCCGGCGAGTCGAATGAATGACATAATGGCGTCTCGAGAAGTCTGGCAAATGCTTGACTGATTCAGCACCGAAATCTACATCTGCAATAATTTATCTGAAAGGGGGCAAAATAGTCCTCTAGTGTTGTAGCAGCCCCAATACAACACAGACCAGGCCCTCTGCAAAACAAAATCCTGCAAAATATGTTTGCATTTAACAGAATTGTTTTGAACTTATAAAACAAATAAAACATGTACCAATGGAGGAGACATGGGGTGGTGGCGGGTAAGCTTCACATCCACGGTGACGAACTATACATTGCAATGTATTTCACAACACTGATGCTGGGAGAAGGTAACATTGGCGTGCCCTTCCCAAAGTCATTGACCTATTAACTAGCTAATAGATTCAATTGACAATTTTTACATATCTATAAATATATGCACGCTCTCCCCTGCTGTCTGCTAAATTAACCCACCAGGAACTCCAGTGTATCATGTAACGTTGTCCCATAGCGTATAAACTATAATTAATAATTATCATTTTATACACTCATAATATATGCTGCAATTGTATATTACCTATCATTGCAGGATGATCTCTGTACGCTGTAACTGGACCAACGCCTATATAACTCAACCCGGCCCCACTCCCACCATGCATATGATACATGTGTAACATGCACTAACTACCATAGTACCGGTACTATACGCACATATCACATTCATATACATAAAACATGAATAACACATTTGGCTCCTCTTTGGGGGCTAACTGCTATCTGTAGCTGAAGTTCATCAGATCAACATGTGCCAGACATGAATTTTTTCTGAGCCAGAGACAAGATGTGTGCAAATCGACCCGCAGAAAGCTAATTGAGTCGGTGACTAGAATGAGGTGAGCCGCCGTAGGACGACTAGAGTGAGTTGAGTCATGGGCACACGACTCGAGAAAGAGGTGAGCCACCGTAGGACGACTAGAGTGAGTTGAGTCATGGGCACATGACTCGAGAAAGAGGTGAGCCGCCGTAGGACGACTAGAGTCAGTTGAGTCATGGGCACACGACTCGAGAAAGAGGTGAGCCGCCGTAGGACGACCCGAATGAGTTAGTCATGAGCACACGACTAGAATGAGGTGAGCCGCCGTTTGTAGGCGACTAGAAGCGAGGTCAAGGTTAAGACCAGAATGGGTTGGGTCGTGCGTACGACCAGAAATATCTGAGTTGAGTTAACAACTAGAGCATGACTCACGTGCACTAGAATGTGCAGCTTGCAATAGAATGCGAGTCTAGAGCGAGGTGGGCCAAGTCTACTGACTAGAAATAGGTGAGTCGCTTCCGGCGAGTCGAATGAATGACAGAATGGCGTCTCGAGAAGTCTGGCAAATGCTTGACTGATGCAGCACCGAAATCTACGTCTGCAATAATTTATCTGAAAGGGGGCAAAATAGTCCAAAACGAATTGATATTTTCTTTTACAAAATAGCAGTGAGTGCCCCCAAGAGGATTAATTATGTATAACATTATCCTGCCTCTAACACCCCACTTACCAACAATTACCCAGTACTGCATACCTGATACTGGAGTTATTGGCACATTTGTGCTTGAGCGGCTTGTATCGCGCTACGTTCCACCCTGATATATCTGGTGTAGCATGATGAAGACCATCGGCCAAGAGTTTGTATCATATGATCTTCCACCCTAGCTGCTGCTGCACTGCTAGCAGCACCAATTCTAAATGAATGACCACTATACACTTTCTCGTCATAACCGAGTCTGCATAGCACTTGTTTCACATAACACAAAAACTTTGTTCTGTAAAGGGTCTGCCCTCCTCATCGACGAACAGTGGTGAATCGAGCTGGGATGAATCCAAGCTATATCTACGTAGACTCAAATATCTCTCCATCAATGATACTGGACATGACACCTTGAATTATTCCTGTAAATAGGTATATCCACACCCACCTGAAATGGATCAGTTTTTGAAGTGGGTAGGGTAAACACAAAAAGATAGAATGATCCAAAAAAAAAGAGGCGAACGACACATTTCTTTGCACTTCAAACAAGAATTGAGTCATTGCTCAATGATTTAACTGTGAACTCCCCACATCGAAGGAAGCCGAAATACGCCAGTGAACACATACATTGTAGCGTCAAATCCA
Source organism: Conchocele bisecta (assembly GCA_029237695.1). Taxonomy (NCBI): domain Eukaryota; kingdom Metazoa; phylum Mollusca; class Bivalvia; order Lucinida; family Thyasiridae; genus Conchocele; species Conchocele bisecta. The sequence continues at coordinate 95,186,590 of CM055265.1, read as the reverse complement.
ACGTTGGAGCAAAAAACTCTCCTGAATGCAACAAATCACATATCTGACTGAGGACTTTGAAGGTGATGGGCATTCTGGTATATGCAGTATCCCCTTGGCATCTCTTTATACCACGCAGAATACATTGAAGTCTATCCGTACCACAAATAGGATTATCCATGCCCGCTTGTAGGTAATGAAAACGAATGCCAGCTAAATATAGTTTTAATGGTAGCCAGCCGAAGTTGCAAGGACTTGTGGCAAAAAGTCACAAAATAAATTAGCAAATCCTCGCTTACAGAAGGCAAGTCTGCTTGCCATGTATTCCCACCTGACAATGTAAGAAACTGCATGAAACACTGCATGCCTCTCTGATAAACAGATCTCGTCATCGGGGCCACCGACGCCGACCACAAATTCGTTACTTCCCTTTCTAATTCAGCTGGAGCTCGGAAACCGGAACACACCGCTCTGGTAGCCTGTCTGCCGCTGGTGCAAGCCGTCGGAACTGCAACATGTTAAAACGAGATAAGGCATCAGCGGTAGTGTTCATTTTACCCGCTATATGCTTTGCAATAATCAGAAACTGCCCCTTTGCTGCACACCATATCAATCTACACACAAATTTCTGAATGAAAGAAATTTTTGACCGACCTTTATTGATAATGTCCACAGTAGCTGCATTATCACAATTAACCACTATTCTTCTCTTGGCCCATTTGTCGCCCCACAGCACAGCAGCCATGACTATCGGATATAGTTCATAGAGGGCCATAGACGCGACCGCTTCTGATGAAATGAACGAATCTGGGAAACACCCTTGAAACCACTTTCCACAGTAGTAACCAGCATATGCTCTTGGTGTGGCATCTGTATAAAACTTCATGTCGTCGGCCAGTGTAAGTTCATCATTCATAAACCTCGAAACACCGTTCCAATCTTGCAGAAATTTCGACCACATACTTATGTCAGATCTGCATTCAGCAGATATTTTAATGTAATGATGTAATTTACTGACCGAAGACGACAATGAAATCATGTATGACACAAATGCACAACCCGGATAAATCACCCGGCATGCACAATTGAGATGTCCCAGAAGACTTAGCAACTCCCTTTTAGTACAAGACTTCTTTGTTGAGAACGCTTGAAGCAGAGCAGCAATGCGCTGTATTTTTTCTAATGGCAATCTGGCCTCCATTTTCACACTGTCTAATATGATACCTAAATACTCAATTACTGTAACAGGTCCCATAGTTTTTAGCCAGGCTTTTTGAAAAAAAATCCAGGCTATTGGATTGACGAAAGCCGGGCTGGCTGGCGGGCGGGTGGGTGCGGGCGGGCGGGTGGGTGGGTGCGGGCGGGCATCGGGCGGGCGGCGGGGGGTGGGCGACGTGCGGCGGCGTCCACAATCAATGTTAAGTTTGAGTCCATTTCTTTGTTACTGTACCACCTAGGACCACCAAACTTTCACAGCTTCATAATCAAGGGGTGCCACCACATATCACTATCCAACATGTTTACTTTTTTTTTAACTTGACCCATTTTTTCCGCGCAATCGACTTAGCCATTTTCAATGTTAAGTTTTCGCTTGTTTTCAATGTTAAGTTTTCGTGTTTAAGTCCATTTCTTTGGTACTGTACACCTAGGACCACCAAACTTTCACAGCTTCATAATCAAGGGGTGCCCACCACATATCACTATCCAACATGTTACTTTTTTTAAGAGGTTTTTTTGAAAAAAAAATCCAGGCTATTGATTGGCGAGGGGCGGGCGGGCGGTGCGGCGCGGCCGGGCGGGCGGGGCTGCGGGCGCGGGCGGGCGGGCGGGCGGTCGGCGGGCGTCCACAATCAATGTTAAGTTTTCGTGTTTGAGTCGATATTTCTTTGTTACTGTACCACCTAGGACCACCAAACTTTCACAGCTTCATAATCAAGGGGTGCCCACCACATATCACTTTCCAACATATTACTTTTTTAGCCAGGTTTTTTGAAAAAAAATCCAGGCTATTGGATTGGCGAAAGCCGGGCGGGCGGGCGGGCGGGCGGGGGTGCGGGTGCGGGCGGGCGGGCGGCGCGGGCGGCGTCCACAATCAATGTTAAGTTTTCGTGTTTGAGTCCATTTCTTTGTTACTGTACCACCTAGGACCACCAAACTTTCACAGCTTCATAATCAAGGGGTGCCCACCACATATTACTATCCAACATGTTACTTTTTTTTTAACTTGACCCATTTTTTCCGCGCAGTCGACTTAAGCCATTTTCAATGTTAAGTTTTCGCGTTTAAGTCCATTTCTTTGGTACTGTACCACCTAGGACCACCAAACTTTCACAGCTTCATAACCAAGGGGTGCCTACCACATAAAACTATCCAACATGTGACCATTTTTTTTACCTTCACCTATTATTTCTACGTAATTGACTTTTCAACGTTAACTTTTTAACGTACGTCTGGTTAAAGTTTTTTGGTTAAGTTTTTCGTTATACTATATCTCTGCAACTGCTTCGCCCATTACCTTGAAACTTCACATGGGTGTTTATCATCATCCATATTTTCATTCTACCCCCCAACCGTGCGGCCCCTGTGCCCAATGTCAAGGTCAAATTACTTTGAATTTTTTTTTTAATTTTTTTTTCTTGTACTATATCTCTGCAACTGCTTCACCCATTACCTTGATACTTCACATGGGTGTTTATCATCATTGTCGCACCTGCTTGCAGAAAACGTGATATCGTCGGCATTTTGGCATACGTTGGAAAAAACCTGGCCTTCGTGGCTTTGCCTCGTTTCTTGTTTTGAGCTTGACCCATTTTTTCCGCGCAGTCGACTTAGCCATTTTCAATATTAACTTTTCGCGTTTACAATGTTAAGTTTTCGTGTTTAAGTCCATTTCTTTCGTACTGTACCACCTAGGACCACCAAACTTTCACAGCTTCATAACCAAGGGGTGCCTACCACATACAACTATCCAACATGTGACCATTTTTTTACCTTCACCTATTATTTCTACGTAATTGACTTAGCCATTTTCAACGTTAACTTTTTAACGTATGTCTGGTTAAATTGTTTGCTTAAAACTTTTTTGTTATACTATATCTCTGCAACTGCTTCGCCCATTACCTTGAAACTTCACATGGGTGTTTATCATCGTCCATATTTTCACTCTAACCCCCAACCGTGCGGCCCCTGTGCGCAATGTCAAGGTCAAATCACTTTGAATTTATTTGTTAAAGTTTGTTTTGTGTACTATATCTCTGCAACTGCTTCACCTTGATACTTCACATGTGTGTTTATCATCATTGTCGCACCCGCTTGCGGAAAGCGCGATATCGTCTGCATTTTGGCATACGTCCGTCCGTCCGTACGTCCGTGTGTCCGGTTAAAGTTTTTTCGTTAAAGTTTTTCCATCTACTATATCTATTTTTTTACTGTCGATGCCTCGCCCCAAGGCGCGATATGCAGGCCACGGCCATCTAGTCTACAAAAAGTGGGTATAATTATGTTATCCACGTGTCCATGCTTGGAAAAAACCTGGTCTTCGTGGCTTTGCCTCGTTTCTTGTTTTTAACTTGACCCATTTTTTCCGCGTAGTCGACTTAGCCATTTTCAATGTTAAGTTTTCGCGTTTACAATGTTAAGTTTTCGTGTTTAAGTCCCATTTCTTTTGTACTGTACCACCTAGAACCACCAAACTTTCATAGCTTCATAATCAAGGGGTGCCCACCACATATCACTATCTAATATGTTACTTTTTTTTTAACTTGACCCATTTTTTCCGCGCAGTCGACTTAGCCATTTTCAATGTTAAGTTTTCGCGTTTACAACATTAACTTTTTAACGTACGTCTGGTTAAATATTTTGGTTAAAACTTTTTCGTTATACTATATCTCTGCAACTGCTTCGCCCATTACCTTGAAACTTCACATGGGTGTTTATCATCATCCATATTTTCATTCTAACCCCCAACCGTGCGGCCCCTGTGCCCAATGTCAAGGTCAAATTACTTTGATTTTTTTTGTTAAAGTTTTTTTGTGTACTATATCTCTGCAACAGCTTCACCCATTACCTTGATACTTCACATGGGTGTTGATCATCATTGTCGCACCCGCTTGCGGAAAGCGCGATATCGTCGGCATTTTGGCATACGTCCGTCCTTCCGGGCACACATTAGGGTACTTATGTGGCTAGCCCCACAGGGTTATGGACTTGTTAAAGGATAGGGTTGGTTACAATTAGCCACCTAAAAAATCGTTTTATGTGGCTAAATATCGTTTTATGTGGCTAATATTTAACATGTGATAAGCCACATAAGTACCCTAATGTAAGAACGTCCGTCCGTACGTCCGTGTCCGGTTAAAGTTTTTTCCTTAAAGTTTTTCCATCTACTATATCTATTTTTTTAGTGTCCATGCCTCGCCCCAAGGCGCGACATGCAGGCCACGGCCATCTAGTCTACAAAAAATGGGTATAATTATGTTATCCAAGTGTCTATGCTTGGAAAAAACCTGGCCTTCGTGGCTTTGCCTCGTTTCTTGTTTTTAACTTGACCCATTTTTTCCGCGCAATCGACTTAAGCCATTTTCAATGTTAAGTTTTCGCGTTTTCAATGTTAAGTTTTCGTGTTTAAGACCATTTCTTTGGTACTGTACCACCTAGGACCACCAAACTTTCACAGCTTCATAATGAAGGGGTGCCCACCACATATCACTATCCAACATGTTACTTTTTTTTTTAACTTGACCCATTTTTTCCGCGCAGTCGACTTAGTCATTTTCAATGTTAACTTTTCGCGTTTACAATGTTAAGTTTTCGTGTTTAAGTCCATTTCTTTGGTACTGTACCACCTAGGACCACCAAACTTTCACAGCTTCATAACCAAGGGGTGCCTACCACATACAACTATCCAACATGTGACCATTTTTTTTACCTTCACCTATTATTTCTACGTAATTGACTTAGCCATTTTCAACGTTAACTTTTTAACGTACGTCTGGTTAAATTTTTTTGGTTAAAACTTTTTTGTTATACTATATCTCTGCAACTGCTTCACCCATTACCTTGAAACTTCACATTGGTGTTTATCATTGTCCATATTTTCACTCTAACCCCCAACCGTGCGGCCCCTGTGCGCAATGTCAAGGTCAAATTACTTTGAATTTATTTGTTAAATTTTTTTTGTGTACTATATCTCTGCAACTGCTTCACCCATTACCGTGATACTTCACATGGGTGTTTATCATCAATGTTGCACCTGCTTGCGGAAAGCACGATATCGTCGGCATTTTGGCATACGTCCGTCCGTCCGTACGTCCGTGTGTCCGGTTAAAGTTTTTTCGTTAAAGTTTTTTCCATCTACTATATCTATTTTTTTAGTGTCCATGCCTCGCCCCAAGGCGCGACATGCAGGCCACGGCCATCTAGTCTACAAAAAGTTGGTATAATTATGTTATCCAAGTGTCCATGCTTGAAAAAAACCTGGCCTTCGTGGCTTTGCCTCGTTTCTTGTTGTAGGTGATAATGGTATGCCTAATATTGCAAAAACAAACCGCAAAATAGCCATAGTGCCATCAGCATCTTCTGTCGGGCCATTTATCGTGAGGAAGTCATCCAGCAAATGTAGACAATGTTTCACCCCATATTTTTTTCTTCAGAATCCAGCAAATAGCCTGTGACAGGCAGTCAAAAATTTTGGGGCTAGATCGACTGCCAAAAACTAATCTGGTATAGAAATAATACATATCATCCCATTTAATGCCCTGAAAGGGCCACAACTCCTTCAGGACAGGAATCTGTTTAAAAGCATCCCTAATGTCCACTTTACAAAATCTACTCCCAATACCTTGCTTTCTTGTAATATATATGGCATAGTCAATTGTAACATATGTCAAAGAGTATTCCTCTTTATCTATAAGGTTAAAACTTGGATGTAAAATATTATCATGTGGTGCCGAGAAATCCACAATCAATCTCTTTTTCCCAGAGTACTTTCCCTCAGCTATACCGATTGGACTGATGCGATATTGTGAAAATGGTATGAAATGAAACGAGCCGATCACATATCCTTTTTCAAGTTCAGACTGAACCAACTGTGAAGTTATGTCATGCTGCTTGATTGCCGACAACAAGTTTCTACACTCAAAAGGTAACTTAGGTAGCTGTGAAATTCCTGTTTCGAAACCGTGCAAAAAGCCATGAAGTAGGTAATTACTAAAGTTATTGTCCGGATGCCGTTTCAACTCTTCTCTGTCCCTGGCCTTTCCATTTTTTTGAGTTTTCACAATTACATTTCGAGTGATCCTTGCATAGTAAGCACACATGAATGAACTTGCAATGAGAAACCCGACATCCACGTTAGGCGTTGAAATTGTTACAAATTTCATTCCCATTATGTAACACCCGCATTCGACCAAAGATATCCCTGTTTGTGTTCCCGCGATATGCCATACTGCCAACATTCGGATTTGCTGTTGTAGCGACCACCTGATTAGTTACAGAATCATTTGTGCGTATCACTAGCGAAGGACAAAAGTCAGACATATGCAGCATGCTTCCACACCCTGCACAAGCATTGGCTTTGTACATGTAATTAGAAAATATGAAACAATACAGAGTGTTATTGTATCCCCCGGACTCCGTCGGGGGATACTATGGATTTGACAGCGCGCCGCGTCCGCCGCAGACACTTCTTGTCCGGAGCATAACTCGAACACCCTTTGGAATATTTTCATGAAACTTCACACATGCATAGACCACGACCCGAAGGTGTGTCGCGCACAAGAATGACAACTCTTGCATAGCTAATTTTTTAGTTATCTCCCTTTTGTTTCGCGCACTGATTGACCATAACTCGACCACCCTTTGGAATATTTTTATGAAACTTCACACATTCAATTAGACCACGAACCGAAGGTGTGTCGTGCACAAGAATGACAACTCTTGCATAGCTGATTTTTTAGTTATCTCCCTTTTTTGTTTTCGCGCACTGATTTCCTGTCCGGAGCATAACTCGACCACCCTTTGGAATATTTTCATGAAACTTCACACATGCATAGACCACGACCCGGAGGTGTGTCGCACACAAGAATGACAACTCTTGCATAGCTAATTTTTGAGTTATCTCCCTTTTTTGTTTTGCGCACTCTACAAACTGGACAATAATGCATGAAGACCCGTTTTCTCGTCTGCTCTGTACACCTTTTCTTGTGTGCTCTGTACACCTTACCTGTAGAGAGAACAATAGAGACTGGGAGAACCATTCACCTGTGCATGTGCTAGCATGTGCAAATGTCCAGTCTTGACCACTCTTGACCACAGGTAATTTATACAGGTAAATTACTACATTGGATATTACATTTCCGTAAACTGTGTTGAAAATATTGTGGCATTATGTGGACCTGTGCAGATATATGTAGATAAATATAGGACTATTAAACAAAAATTCTGGGCTCCAGTAGCAAGCATTATTATTTTTAATTTTTAAACTTTTTTTTTCCATGTTCTTTTTTCATTTTTTTTTCAAATTCTTTTTCAATTTTTGTCTAGTAGCATAAGGTCGTAAGTGCTATATACAGACTATTCACCTGTGCATGTGCTAGCATGTGCAACTGACCACTGACCACTTACAGGTAATTTATACAGGTAAATGATTATATTACATTTCCGTAAACTGTGTTGAAAATATTGTGGCAATATGTGGACCTGTGCATATATGATATGTAGATAAATATAGGACTATTAAAAAACATTCTTGGCTCCAGTAGGGAGCATTATTATTTTATTTTTTTTTAATTTTATTTTTTTTTTTATTTTTTTTTTTTTTACATTTTTTTTTTTTTTTACATTCTTTTTCAATTTTTTAACTGACCACTAACTTATTACAGGTAATTTGTACAGGTACATTATTACATTTCCGTAAACTGTGTTGACAATATTGTGGCAGTATGTGTACCTGTGCAGATATATGTAGATAAATATAGGACTATTAACAAAAATTCTGGGCTCCAGTAGCGAGCATTATTTAAAAAAAAAAAAATTGTATATTACATTTCCGTAAACTGTGTTGAAAATATTGTGGCATTATGTGGACCTGTGCTGATATATGTAGATAAATATAGGACTATTAAAAAAAAAATCTGGGCTCCAGTAGCAAGCATTATTATTTTTAATTTTTAAACTTTTTTTTTCCATTTTCTTTTTTCATTTTTTTTTTCAAATTCTTTTTCAATTTTTGACTAGTAGCATAAGGTCGTAAGTGCTATATACAGACTATTATCATATAATAAAACAATTATTGACTAGTGAGCCATAGAATATAATCTGATATTCTATGGCTCACTAGTCAATAATTGTATAATATGTTCGGGCCAGTAAAAATTGCTTTCTGGCCCAGGCTCGAGGTCAAGGCTGGACAAGGCGAGGCATTTGATTCCGCGGAATTCTTGTTTACTTATCTCCCACTTTGTTTTGTGCTCTGATTTTGTATCCAGAGCATAACTCGAACACCCTTTGGAATATTTTTATGCCCCACCACAATAGTGGAGGGGGCATTTAGTGTTACCCTTGTCCGTCCGTCCGTCCGCACACACAAATGGGTACTTGTTGTAAGCGTACAGGGATCTTATTGGGTAGGGTTAGGATAGTGTATACTCTTGTTGGGTATTTTTATAGAGTAAAAACCCAACAAGTATTCATTCGTAGGAACGTGCGTCCCGTCCTCCCGTCGTCCCATCCATCCGTCCGTCACAAAACTTTAACACTCGGGTAAATGTCTCATAATTTCTTCATCCTTTGACCGATCTCCTTCATATTTCATATACACATTGCTCTAATGTTCCTCTACCGCCCTGTGCCAAATCCACGTTCGTCCTGCCCCCGCCAAGCCCAGGGTTAAGATCACATACTTAGTGCTTCAAAAACTTTAACGCTCAGGTAAATATCTTATTATTTCTGTTTTCTTTCACGGATCAGCTTCATATTTCACATATGCATTGCTCTAATGGTCCTCTACCGCCCTGTGCCAAATCCACGTTCGTCCTGCCCCCGCCAAGCCCAGGGTCAAGGTCACATACTTGGTGCTTCAAAAACTTTAACACTCGGGTAAAAGAAAATTTTGACTTGGAATTTTTTTTTTAGTGGAGCGCCGTGGCGTAATGGTTAGTGTGTCTGACTACTGATCCAAGGGTCGTGGGTTCGAGCCTGACTAGCGGCGTTGTGTCCTTGAGCAAGACACTTTATCCACACTGCTCCAGTTCACCCAGCTGTAAATGGGTACCGATAATTCGTAGTTGCTCTGTAAATACGAATTACCGGCTTCTCTCAAAGAATCTCTACCTCCGTTCTTTCTCCCATTCTTGGGAAAAAAAAGACTTGGAATTTGGCCTCATTTGTTATCAAAGCGATATGTGGGACATCCGTGTTCTATGAACACATTTTCTAGTTTATTAAACTTCACACATGCATAGAAGACGACTCAAAGGTGTGTCGCATGTAAGAATGACAACTCTTGCGTCGTTAATTTCTTAGTTATCTCCCTTTGTTGTTTCATGCACTGATTTCGTGTCCGGAGCATAACTCGAACACCCTTTAGAATATTTTCATGAAATTTCACACATCCATAGACCAAGACCCTATAGGTGTGTCACGCAAGAATGACAACTCTTGCGTCACTAATTTTTTAATTATCTCCCTTTGTTTTTCCGTCACTGATTTTGTCTCCGGAGCATAACTCGAACACCCTTTTTTCAAACTACTTGTGTATCTGGGGAGGGGGATACACATGCACTTGTCGACAAGCGTCCATTTCTAGTTGTATAATGTGTCTAGCCTCATGTGAGCTATTGTTACCGCAATGTGTCCGTCGTCGTCGTCTGTCGTCGTCGTCCGTGAACATTTTCAAACGTCTTCTCCTCGTAACCATTGGGCCTATAGTCACC